>OZ022576.1:6760166-6797666 GCA_963669155.1 Arbacia lixula
ATTTGGTCATTACGACTTCTGGGCTCCGGGCAATTGAATAAGCAAAACATCTCCACTAATTTTTCCCCTCTCCCGTCTTTGGACTGATATGATGATATCAGGGCTGAATGGGATTGCGTGGGCGAAATGGATGGGGTGCGGGATCCAATTTGTGGGGGAATAATCTGCTTACTATCTCGTGACCCAAACATTTAACCGTCATCTTCTCTTTCCACGTTCTTCCCGTGTTCTTCCGTTTTCTCCGTCACCTCTACTATAGGCTGACATGATAATACATGCATTTGAGATTGCCTGGTGTGATGTCGGTGGGAGGTACACATCTCTATTTATTTTCGCTTTGTTTATAATCAAAACGTGTGATTTAGGTCCATCTCTATGAGTGGTATTAGTTTGCTTAGTGCCAATGGTAATCATGAGACAAACCATTCATCTCGAACAAGCAGGTTCCACTTACACTTTTCACACTCGTCGGTCAAGTGTCGATAAGGTGTAAATGTTGTAACGTAAGAATACATTAATGAAGATGAATAAACACATAAAATGGGTGTACATGTATCTCTATAATATATTATAACATACATAATGTATTGATATCTTCTCTAAAATGCAGGGTAGGCATAATATTCAGTATATGTTCGATTTTTCCAATGGCGCCCAACGGTACAGTGTACAGTGCTCAACATAATTCAACAACAAACATGACAACAAGATACACAAAAGTTTCAACTAATGTATACACGAACACACAACAAAATATCAAGTAACACACACACACACATGTTGACATAGTATCAATATAATAGATTGGATATAGATAGATTGATAGATATGGATACATTTCTCACAAACGTAGGTTAAGTACACAGTACATGTTTACGATTAAGTTTTGAACGACTATCCATCTTTATCATGTATCATGTGAAGTGATTATATCTCGTCGAGAACACTGAACTTATATTGCCTAACAGACAAAAAGTACTGGAAAGTTCAAGTTATAAACGAAAATTTATATTTTCATATATATTCTTCATACCTTTTTCTTTTCCAATGTCGTCGTACCCTTTTTCTTATCTTCTTTTCCTGACCATGCTGACCCTTTTCCTTAAACTTCTACAATTGGCATGATTTGGAAGCAGCTTACACATAGAAAGATTCAATCATAAGGTCATTATAATGTTTCATAGTGCACTGTAAACTTGATTAATATTCTGCACAACAAACACAAAATAAGACTATCCTATTTTCCGGTTTACACTGAGTATTCACCAGCTCACCTAGCATGCCTAGAACCTTCATTTAAGATATTTTTTCACATGTATCCATGATATTGCAGTTTATCAATAATCAAATAACATTAAACGGTTGTTTAAAGGGAATATGCTGAACTGGGAAGACAAAAAGGCCTTCAAAAGGTGATCGTGAGCAATCTTCTTGGCAATGGTCTTAAATTCATGTATTGTATATTTCAGAAACTTGCTGAAAGTTATTTGCCCTCAAGTGCCCAACATTTGGAGAAATTAGTGATTAAATCACAAATCCTCATATGTTCGGCCAGAACATTTTGAGGATTTGTGACTTAATCACTAATCACTCCAATATGGAGAGAGCGATAAAGAAAATAGATAACTAGATAGATAATTAGTGAATAATTGCAAATACGTAATATTCATTTGTCATCATGATAATGTTAAGTCTGTCAGGTTAACTCCATACGCTTTCTGTGAACCATGGAGCATTATGGTGCCACTATTTGCATTGCTATCATCCATATAATCATAAGGAGTAGCTTGTTTGACTTTGCATTTTTATATGACTGGTCTAGAGTTTGGTTTCCATATGCACATTGGAAAAACTTGAGACGCATACCAGACTCCATCTTCAAAAAACAATAACTGACAATGCCAGCTTGTGAAAGGGACGTGCCTTTTTCTCGTGCGCATGACAGTCAGGCTATGTAAAACAAGTATCAAATACAGGTGAAGTTTGAGTTAACAGGACAACGATAAAACCGTCTCTCTCATCCGTGGCCGTCCCCGGCCCACTTTAATATTCAATGGGACGTCGATTTGATTGGCGATAGATATCATGTATCTGGAGCTGAGTCAATGGAGAAGCTTATGTCAACTATGGATCGTGGGCTGTCCCTCGTGATTGATTGTCAGCTCTCCGAGTCAGCGACTTAATTAAACTCATCTTCATTTCTAACTTGTCTGGGCCGCATCGTTAAGGTCAAATCGCCCAACGCTTGCTTAGTTTCGTGTCTTTGGTTCTTATTCATTACAGACATGACTGCCTGCCTGTCGATAGAGTTTATCTATTGCTTGGATGTGGCTGGCATAGTGGACTGCTCATCTTGCGCGGCTGCGTGACGGTGAGCTCGGGTGGAGGACTGTCCCATCGGAGACCCCGGCACAAGGCGCGGAGGAACATCGGGCTGGGAGCACGTCCTCGCATCGCCCGCCCATGTTTGCAGAAGGGCCTGAACAAACTCGGAGCGGGCAGGCCAGGGCTGCTCGGAGCATGGATACGGAGGAGCTGGCGGGCAGGAGCGAGTGAGGCGGTGGAGGTTTTATTAATATCTCCGTGCACTGTGTCGGCAATGTTCGACGAGGGGGGAATATTGTGATAGCGCAAAAGGGGGGTAGTTAAAAAACCGTTTATTTGATGGGCAATCAACGGCTCGTTTCCATCAATTTCCTGGCCATTGGTACAAAAAAAAGCCAAGCGAAAGACGAACGGAGTGCTGAGCGTGTGCCTCTATACAATCACCACGCAAGCCAAAAGACCATTTTTCTTCCTCCATCTCCTCCTCCTCCTCCGTGCCGTATAGCGATGGGGAATAGTGCTAACCTGGCTTGCATCACGTAATTGTTTAAACCCACTTCCTTCTCGCGCAGACAGCCGCCCACAATCAGACAATATTATGACGGAATTCGCGAGTAAGGTTTCGGGATGAAGAATAGGGATGACATTTTGGAGGAAAGGAAAGAAAGAGGCAATTCCAGAGCCATGCCATGACTGGGCTGAGATTTTCTGACAGCGGCACGACTTCTTTCTCTCACCGCTGTCTAAACAATCCACGTGGACGAAAATGAAACTGAACTGATTTTAGAGATGTGGTCTTTTATCGAACAAAGTGTATCACAATCAAAATACATATGGGATAAGCGTCAAAATATACCAATGTAATGTGTAGCTAATTGTTTTCATCAGGAGATACAATGAATATGTTTTACAATATCTATCGTCATTTGTTTTATGCTTTTATTGTATCAAATGAGAATTACCCACGGCAATATTTCAGGGCTACTGATTAAGATTTCTTGACACAAATAACTTTCTAATGATTATGTCTTTTTCTCAAGCTGCAAGTTGCCAATCTGTTACTCGGATTTTGGTTTTGTCTTTATTAGATTGAACCTACATATATTTATCATTAAAGGGTTGCTAAATTAGAAAAAATAAGTTCCCACTAATCTATGTAGAATTATCCACTAGAAACGAATTTCACATTCGTTTGCCTCAATAATGTCTCAGTTTGACGAAAATTTGAAGAAAAAAAAACCGCACGCCTCCAGTGACGTATGAGAAGTCAAAATTCCATAGATTGTACGGAAGTCAACAATCACTGACAATAGACCATTTTCGTAATGTATTCACAACTTTCCCCCTAAATGCGTAGTAACGCGTTATTGCATTCACCTGTGTCTTTTCATTCAGATCCAATGGATGGAATGCACTTTGAATATATTAGTTGTTGCTACTCAGACAAACATCGGACAAGGTTTGGAGTTCCCATCGGTAACGTATTGTTTGAATTGCGTGAATAAAACATTTTATTTACGCCGTTGGCATTTACCGCATTTTGACTTCTCATACGTCACTGGAGGCGTACGTTTTTTCAAGTTTTCGTCAACATGAGACTTTATTGTGGCAAACGAATGTGAAATTCGTTTTTAGTGGATAATTTTACATAGATTAGTGGGAACTTATTTTTCTAATTCAGTAACCCTTTAAGGTTTCAATTCCCACTGGCACAAGAGAAAGGGAAACCGTTTCCCCGTACGATGGCTTATCAAGGACACCACAAGGGCTTCCTTATAGCATTTTCTTGCATGTTCCCCTATTTTCTTCCGTATTTTTCTCACGCGTCACCTTTTGTATTTTTTCTTCATAATGTATCTACTTAAGAATGTATGTTCATGTATCTACTTCATAATGTATATACTTTAATGTATCTTCTAAGGAGAAATAGGAGTCGAAACTCTTCTTTCTTCTTCTAGTTCTTCATCCTCACAGTAATCTTCTACACAATTATTTTGTTTCCCTTCTTCTTCTGCTTTTCCTCCTTCCGAATCCCCCTCCCCCTCCTTATTATAAGTCTTCTTGTTCTTTATGATCCTGTTCTCCTTTTCCACTGTTACATCAGCTCCTCTACAATCGTAATAAGTTTTAAAGCAGATTAATAATATCTTAATCACTTATCATAATTCCTTTTTAAAAAAAATAATGAGTCACTTCATTTAATTAACGATGTGGGGAACCTAATGGAGAATAAAGGAGTAATAAATTCATTCCAATCAGTCATAAATTACCCATTAAACCTACGACATTGCCAATTTCAGGCAAGGATATCTCGTCTTCTCAAGCGTGTCATCATGGTCATGTCGTAATGCGAGTAATACGGATGATAGGGGTGGGCATAGGTGGCACATTACAAGGGCAGCATCATTAGGCAGCTATAGTGTAGATACATTATGAACTATACATCTCTCTCTCTCTCTCTCTCTTTCTCTCTCTCTCTCTCTTTCTCTCTCTCTCTCTCTCTCTCTCTCTCTCTCTCTCTCTCTCTCTCTTTATATAGTGAAACCTGTCTATAGTGGCCACCCAAGGGAAACAGAAATATTGGCCTCTATAGACAGGTGGCTGCTATAGACAGGTTCTTTAACACGTGATGTCTTTCCGGGGGAATTATTTCAGTGGCCACTATAGACAGGTTGGCTGCTATAGACAGGTGGCTGCTAAGACAGGTTTGACTGTATATATATATGTATATATATTATTTTATATAAATCTCTCTGTGTGTGTCTGTCTGTCTGTCTTTTTTCTTTCCTTTTTCCTTTCTTATTTTTATATTTTGATCGATTTTCTTTAATATTCGGCTTTTGCAAACGTTCTTTTCATATTCATCTGTAAATCCTTGTTCATTAGTCTTACACTCTTCCCACCCGTCTTCTTTGTCTTTGGCAGAAAAATATAGCGCTTTATACATTGTATTTAAAAAAAAAAAACATGCCGCGTTGTTCAAGACTAGTTTCCCCCGCTTTAGTTACACCAGTGCTTCATTATCCATTTAAATATCATTTTTGCAGGTTAAAGGTAGAATAAGCTACGATGCAATTTTACTATAGAAATTATATCTCTTGTTCTGCCGCCCCCCCCCCCTCCTCTCTCTCTCTCTCTCTCTCTCTCTCTCTCTCTCTCTCTCTCTCTCTCTCTCTCTCTCTCTCTCTCTCTTTCTCTCTCTTGCTCTTCATCTCCCTCTCACTCTTTAACTCTTTTTACACACACCCTAGCTGTCTCTTTCACGCACATTGTTATTATGCTCTGATTATGCACTGTTATGTGCGTTACTGAAAATAGAAGTAAAGAGAAGGGGATTCATTTACCAAAATTGGGCGTTTGTGTGAGGGGGGGGGGGAAATGCAGGCAAAAAGGGGTTAACCCAAGCCTACCCCCCCCCCTCTCACAAATACACAAACACATCATATACCCTCCATATCCCACATATATATTTAAGAATAATAATTCGCAAGTTTTAAGGAAAGACAACCTGAAGTTGACCTCACAAGATATGAAGGTGTGTTTTTATCGTGTGCAAAGTCATTCCTTAGGAACAAATGAACTTGAAGCATATTTTTTTAGCAACCACATTTTCTTTTTAAAACAGAGCAAAGCTTGAACGCATCTTTAACCAACTCGAAGCTCTTCCATATCGATTAGTAGCGCTTCACGCCTCATCTCTAGAGTGGGCTGGTGGAGTGGGGCGAGGCAAATTAGGCGCTCCTCGTAAGAGACGCTCGTTAGGCTTTAACTCACTCCGAGTGTGCCTGGCATGGCTGGAGTGGATGAACGGAGCAAAATGGTCTATTTATCACCCCTCCTCCACGAGCGCCTGTCGTACTTATGGTATTGTTGAGGTCCATCCTTTCCTCGTCTTGCATCATCTAGAGTCAACGAAAATCGTCGGGCGTTCGCGGAGCAGGGATAGAAGAGAGCATGATGCCACCATTATCATTAGCGAGATGAAGTGGCAATTATGAATACTAAGAGGGTCTTTTGTTCCACCGTATGCATGGTATGGGAAATGGATTAGGTATCAGTTGCTTGATCTGTCTTATCGCAAAACCAGAGCTCTTTTGTTTCCTTGGAGCACAATAATTTGATCTTGAAATAAATATTGATGAACAAAAACATTTAAAGCCGTCATGTTATTTTGTTACCATCCCCGATGTCAGAAGTGTATCATTCTGCATAGGACATTTTTTTTTTAATTTGTGAAGAAGAGGACATGACATAAAGGGCGATTTTAGGAAAAGAATAAATGTTATTTCAGTGTTTTACTTCTCCTGAAATCGCGGAGGCCGCGTTTTGGATGTGTTATGGAGATAATGTGTTCTAGGAGCCGTTTTGTTCAATTCCTTGCATCTTCAATGGAAAGATTTGGAGGTAACACATAGAGTTGTGATTTCAAGCAAATTAATAAGGGGGTAATTCATTGTAAGAGGGGTAAACTCTACACAGTGACACGGACCGGGGGGGGGGGGGGTCATCTAAGCTCATGCGGATTATCACCTTTATCTATTTCCTGCATGATGTTCATTGTCATTTGGATTATTATGGCGCGTGTATTTTCCAGCAGGAAAAGAGGAGAAACGAAAGGAACATTAAAGGAATTACAACTCACCAAGTACGGTGATTTTGATCTATAAGACTTGGCGAGAAATCATCGCAATGAAGCCAAAATTGCAATGAAATGATTAATTATAATTGTGGTCTATACTTTCACGCAGAGATCGAAAGATACATTTTCCCTTATATCATCAAACATGCTGGCAGAGAGCATCGTTTTATTTTCCCCCAACAGGCGGACGGGCGCTACTAAAACAAAAAAAGTTAGAATCATTTGAAAGACACACTGCCAATGCTCCTTTTACATGTACATATCTTCAAAGAGGGGAAACTATATTACTGCTTTGCTTTACATGACACCTTATAACCACTCTAAAATGTTTTTTTTTTGTGGGGGGGGGGGGTTATATCAAATAGGCTGCTTCCGACACGTGTTATATGACGTTCGTATAGGACCACGCATTGGCGCATCTGGTTTCAGTCGTTCCCTTTTTTTTATTCATTCAAACAGTAAAACCATATTTTGAAATGTATTTCACAAGAAGTGACACGTTAAATCATTCCAAAAAGTCACTTAATGTAAAGTGAACTCGTATCCGGATCATTCTTTTCCGTTGATTGTCTGCTTACAATCAAATGGAAGTCACTTGGAAATGTCGTTCATCGTTAATTTGTCAGTATAATTTTTGTCGCACTCTTGCAGTATTCTGATTTTTATATATTATATTCAACCATTTTCTCATCGTATCACCGTGTATATCTTTCTTTCTTTCTTTATGTAGACTATTTCATTCTTCTGCTAAAAGAAGGCGTATTCTCCAATTGACGATTCTCTGTGTCCGCACAATCATTATCCTTCCGTTCATACTACGTTAATAATCATATATATTGTGGGGGGGGGGGGGGTCTTTTCACCCATTGTCTAATTTGTCTAATATCTGACTCGCATCATCATCTCTAAATAAAAGGAAGTTATAGAATCCTATTCCAATTTGTTGGCCTACTTCAGATTGTATAATGTGACACACGTAGACCTATGTAGTCCTAGTTGTTCCCATAGGGTTTTTTTTTTTCCTGATGAGTCGTTGAATTCAAATGATTCTTTGAGCCTATAATAATTATATACTATTACAGTGTCGTCGCCAGCTTTTTTTCAGGGGGTTGCTTTTAGGGGGGGGCACTAAATTTACACAAAAAATCTAAATGAAAGACCTATAAAAAGACCCCCCCCCCCCCCCCCCCCCCCCCCACAATGACGGCCATGTATTAGAATACGGAAAGTGCGTACTTTTCAGCGAGCCAAAAACATCCTCATCATTCTTTTGATTTGCTTTTGATTAGATGTATATGTACTATAACATTGGGACCTCTGTCATTATTTATAAATTCGAATACTAACACGGAAGTATTGGCTACATATTCGTGCCAAGATCGCCTTTTACCATAATACGGCGCCACTCCCATTTCCCATGCGCATATATCCCACAATTCATTGCGCCTACACGGAAGCTTTGTTTTGCTGGTTGACAAATCCGAGAAAAATTGTCAAAATGTCAACGTTAGAGCTTCTTTTTGACAATGAGATACCTGCAGGAAGACAGGCCCTGCAAGATAGTCATCACAATTTGCAAGATGTAGCCAATTATTGTGAAGATAACTACTTGAAGGTACGTCATAACTCAATTATTTTGTAAAAATGTTAAGGTTGGCCCACCTATTCAAAAGATTGTTGGGTATAGCGCAATGTTGCTGCAGCTGCAATTGGGCTACACAGATTGATGGCAGAGGCAGATACAGCCAGGAACTATGTTTTTATTGCCGCGCAACTCTATGTATTTGAAATCATTGCTGGGATAGATTCTTTGTTATATTATTATTTTAAATATTTTCTCATGTTTGACTGCCAGTATTTCTAACGTTTTTACCATAAATTTCAACAGAGGACAGATGGAATACAGTAACCTCCCCATGATTTAGTTAGATTCCTGGTTTGGTCATGCTAACATTCTTTTTTAATCATGTCACAGAAATCAGAAAAACACATAACATATTACAGTGAAAAGGAGTAAAAGACATCACCATCATGACCATTGTAAAAATAATAGTTCCAAAAATTGTGAACATAAAAATATTCACAAAATTTTAGATAACAATTATTGCCTCACAAGTCCAATTCAAAGTCATTTGATTCTTAGCTAGTGCGCTAAGAAAATAGGGTGAATATGAAGTGAATACAATTTTAGAATGTGCCATTTGCACAGTTACATTTGTAGATTTTCTGTATTTTTCATCCTATGGTAACAACTTTCCAGGGTCCAAGCATACCTGCTACATGTGTAATATACTTGCTGTATAAATACACATGTTCAGGTCCATAGGGAATTGTGGATATTGTGCACATAAATTGTGGTGACTTCAAAACCATGAATTCTTGGACTATTTTAAAGTCTTCCCAAGATTCATACATTAATTCCATGCCCCCAAACCTTAACAATAATATCAGCTTACCAATTCATTAGGAGAAAATCCAAGATTTATTCCCGTTCAGCTTATGTAGTAGCGTCTGCTCTCCGCTATGTTTACACGTCGAATGACCGTTATTAGCATACGAAAAGAAATTTCCACCGTGACTAGTCTTTATCAAAGTCTGATGGCATTATTAAGCTCGTAATTTGTAGAAGCTCATATGTCAAGTTTTGTAGCAGACAAAAAATAAAAACATTGTACCCAGGTTATAATGAACATTTACGTGTGTCATTGAATATGAATAAATAAAACTGCCAACTTAATGAGATTTTGTCATTTATTTCTAAATTATAAATCGTAACAACATTTAAGCACAAATAATATCGCGAGGGCTATTGTGTGCACAGCCTGGATGTTTACAAACATGCAATCGGCACTTCTTTCGCTGAGCCAACTATCGTCTTCCCCGTTACGTGTCAAATAAGGGCTAGGGGGAGCTACGAACTTTTACACGAAATTTTCCTGAGGTTAGAAAGATGACGAGTCGTGAAACCTGATTAGCAAAACTACTTAGAATTGTGAGTAAAAGATTATGTCTTTCATTTTAATTTGCGAATCATATTCCAATTAGTGCAAGGAAGACGGCCTGCAAGTGATTTCATTTTATTTACGCAAATTAAATAGTTATGCGTATTTGAAATTATAGGCCGTTCTGCCTTACTTCGTACACACGGCCTATGGAGTTTGAAGCTGGTGGGTCCAAGGCAATCGCACTGGCCATGATTTGATCACAACAGAAACTCTCTCGCAATCACTTGTACCTTACATACCAGCGTGCCTTTTCACTGGCTTTTCACTGGCTTTCTGTGCGTACATGTACAGGTGTCTGAAAAACTATTCATTAACATGCTGACCAATTTGTGGCTGAACCCGTGACTGAAGGCCAGGGGAACCTTTTTTATTTCTATGGTTACTGCATAGAATATTGACATCTGGCATTTGGCACAGTACAATGTAAACATTGGTAACTTCAATGGTCAAAGCATGGGCAGTTTACACTACAGGCTACAGGGAGGGTACCAGTAATTATTACAAGTTCGGTCATGGTATGAAACATCTGTGTGTACTGTTTATTCTCTGTAGGCTACGGACAAGAGGAGAGCCCTGGAGGAGACCAAGAACTTCACCACCCAGTCGCTGGCCAGCGTGGCCTACCAGATCAACACTCTGGCCACCAGCATGCTGCAGATGCTGGATCTACAGGCTACTCAGCTGGCTAACATGGAGTCCAGCATCAACCACATAGCACAGGTTAGTCTCATCTCATGGCTGTTCTTTTTTATTCTTTGTGTGCAATGTGTGCCTTTTTTCAAAAGCAATAAAAACAAATTCCATAAAGAAGCAGTTGATCTAGCACACAAAGTGTTAAAAGACATGTTTAGTTATGAAATTCCATTTTTCTCGGAAATGGAAGAATGTGCTCTCAAAATATAAATTACATAGGAAAAGATGTGTGTAATAAATCAAACTATGGAGCCATTCTGCCATGGTTTTTACACAATGATTATGATGCCGATGATGGATTTTTTTGATTACTTCTCGTGATATATAGCCAGATGAAATAGAAAGCTGGACAAAGTTTGGACAATCACTACTCTACTATTACTTTAAGATCCAAGCTGTTCATTTTCTGATGTTGAACTTAACAGAGAGAAAAATTCCCAAAATAGATGTATGAAAGCAGAAAAACAGATTGGTGAAAGCAGGAGGATCATCACATAAATTGAAAGTTTGGAAGGGTTAATTATTGTAGATCTTATCACTAGCTGCCATCATGAGCAATTTTCTTTGTCCCATACAATCCCAGATACAGACCAATACTGTACTCTTTGTGAGCATACAATTTGGTGTACCACAATGTTTTCCGCACTTCTTACTTTCGTATTCTTTATGTTGTCGTTCTCAGAGGTTTGATACAACTTGTTTTCTTTTAACTAGGACAGGCCATGTGTTTTTATTGATATTCAATATGCCGTACTTTCACGCAGAATGTAGCCATTCACAAGGAGAAGGTTGCCAGGAGAGAGATCGGTGTTTTGACCACCAACAAGAACTGTCCCCGCACCCACAAGGTGATCACCCCAGCCAACCCTGAGAAGCAACTCAAGTATAAGTCTGCCCCCATAGATTTCTCCATGCTGGATGACGTTGGGCATGGGCTGAAGCTCAGCTCTCCCCAGACAACCTCAGGTAGATCTCGTGAGCGTGCAGACTCACAGGCAAGCACGTCCACATCTAACAGCGGTGGTGGAGGGTACGAAGCTCTTCCTATCTACCAGCCACGGGTAGACGAGAACCCTTATAATTCAATGCGCCGTCGAATGCCTAACCACCCGCCGGTTGCGCCGACGGTTCCACCCCAGTACATGTCTATCGGTCGAACCGGTCCACGAGATTCACAGCACGGTGCACCAAGCAGGGATCGGCCGGGAATTCCAGCCTACATGCAGGGAGGGCCGGACCCCAATGTACCGGCTGCACCACCTCCACCCCCAGGCATGACCGGGGGCGGGATGCAACCTGGCATGGCACCACCACCACCCCCTGCCACAGGCCCACCACCACCTCATCAGATGGGCCCACCGGGGCACATGGGCCACCCAGCACACATGGCCCCACCTGCCCCCCCAGCACCCCCCATGGGTGGCATGATGCCCCCTGCACCCGCACCAGCACCCGCTGCACCCCCTCCACCTGTAGCCCAGACAGGCATGCCACAGCAGCCAGGCAATTTTGCTGCACAGCTGAACCAGGCTATCCGGATGGGGCCCGGAGGGGGAGACAGGAACTCCATGAACCCCTATGGAGGGATTGGTATGCCCCCACCGCCAGGAGATATGGGAGGTAGGTGCTGCAGCAACGTGGTTTGGAGTAAATGGTTTGCTCTTATTGTATAGAGAATCAGGGTCTTAATCTTGCACCACTCATAACTTAACGATTAATGTTGGGAACATCATCTTCATGTTAGCAACAGGGTCTGGAGTACATGGTTTGCTCTTATTCTGCAGAGAGTAGAAAACAAGACGTTTCTTCAAAAATGGTCAAGTGTTAACAAATAATTTAAAATGGGTCTCTGAGTATGTTCACCTATTTTTGGTGTAGATTCAGCAGTATGTTATACATCAACAAAACTTAGACAGAAAGATTCTGATAAACAAATTTATAATTCTGTTTTTCAAAAAAAAAAAAGGGTAAAGAAGAAAAGGAAAGAAGGGAATTCAATGATGGAGCTCTTTTTTCTCAGTGGTGCAGCTAAGAGGTTATCATCATTATGAGCAAGAGTTTGCAATGTCTCAACCTGTATATTGCACTAAAACATATTTGGAGAAAGCTGTATTGCAGTGATTCTTCCATTTACAACTTTGTCTTTTTGTGTGTTTGAAGATTATGTTTGATTGTTTGGGCAGACCCAGTCACTATTACCATGACTTGTGACTGTCTGTTTTCAACAGAGTGCAAACAAAGAAATAAATAACTGTCTCCAGTTTCTACATTTAGTGGGAAATGTATTGAACAAAATGAGATCAGGAGTAGCATGCATTATTATTTATATTTAATTATCACTATTTTGTATGTGTGTGAATTACTATATTTACTTCAGTCACATTAATAATTGATTAATGTTCACTTTTCAGATATATACACTAACTGGGTTGCAAAATACATGTAATCTAGATACATGTGTGCTGATTAATAACCTCAAAAAATATATATATTTCATCTCTCCTGCACCATCTGATCAGCCAGATTAATCACATTAATTGATGAATTTTTTGTAACTGAATTCATCCCTTAGCCTCCTCACAAGACTTGATCTGCCGGATTAATCACATGATACAATCATATAATAAAGCTTCCATTACCGCTAATACATTTTGATCAATTCAAGCTGACTAATCGTTGGCATTCTATAATCAAATCCTTTGCAGTGCCTCCCAATAGTGTATGATGTGCAGGATATAATCACTTTCATTGAATAAAGGACTGGAGAAGTCAGCAGGAACTGAGCTCTGATCCGACTATTCGTATCCCCCTTGTTGGCTTTTAAGGTTTGAAGCTCATCCACGGTGTCCACTCCACGATAACTCTATGGTACTGGTACTCTTGCTAAGAACATACATTTAGCTTGCCTCCCATCCTTCCCTCCGGCCATCAACTCGATCACTAACCTTCAACTCTTTGAATTACTTCCTCCCTCCACCTCCCTACCACAGCATCTGATCTGCCGCCCCCTCCTGTTGACCTTGGTCCGTACGGTCATGATAGCGTGGTGATGCCACCCCCGCCTGAATTTGTTCAGGATTTGGAAGACGAGTTTGTTCCTGCAACATATGTTGAAAAAGGTGAGAGATTTGAAATCACATGTTTAGACAAGCCTCCCTCTGCAGATTTTTTGCTCAGTGAAATGTTTTGTGTATCCTGTGCAATAATATGGTAAACCCTGTAATTCATCCTTCACAGCTGTTTTTCTGCTGTTGTTTTCAAAGTTTGTGAGCTACAACCTAAGAGCCCCCAATGTTGTTTTTAACACTGCTGTATCATATTGACATTTCTTTGCAACATGACAGTGATTACTATACACTGTTCCAGTAGTATTTATGTTGTAGTTCATTTCCCCTGATATAATGCAACTTTTCTGCAATAGATCAATCTACTATCATAATGAATTTGTAGAGCACAATGTTTTGTTTTATTGTTTCTAGGAAAATTATTATTTTTTGCTTTTCCTAGTTTCCATACTTTGTTTGTGAAAGTGCTTGTTAGTCATTGAACAACAAAAAAAAAATATTTTCAGACACATTTGTTTCAACTTTTTGACAAAGCAAATTCCACTACAGTAAAAATGATACCTCTGAGTTTGCATAATGTGAGTGCTGATGAGATTCTTCTGATTACAAATAGATGTAGAGCAGCAATATGTTCCTGCGACATATTTGGAAAAAGGTAAAACAAAGTTTCTATTAACAATATGCAACTACATGTAATGTAACATCAAAAGCATTCTGTGGTCTCTCAGACTCATTCTACAGCATTTCTGTATTACCACCATCATCTACTTCTTTTCATATGAATACATTCTACATCACTGCTTCCTTCTTTTCAAGACCTGTAAGTCATACCAGCTGGTAACTCATACCATACATTAGGACGTATCTATATATCTTTTGTATTATTTAGGGGGGAAGGGGGAGTGTAAATGTACTTTCCTTGCCACATTTCTTCTAGACAAGAAACCAACAATGTGATTTTTTTTTTAAATAGAAATCCGCCAGTAAATAAAGCTGTGTTTTAAGACCATCAAGTTGGTGAAATAATTGTCTGTAGGGTTCTTTTTTTAATTGCAGTGCAGCTCTTGGACAAATAAGAAGAGAATTGCCCCATGATGCAGTTGTACATCTCCATAGAAAGTTTGAATGAAATTTGTTAAGAAATAAGGCAGGTAGTGTTTACACAATCCAAACTATCCACTTCCCTTGGATACAATAATGATGGAAATAATATGTGATATTATTTATATAATAACAATAAACATAACTAATAGAATAATTATATGATATTGGTATAATAACAATAATGATAATCCCCATTAATTCATCATAGCGTTTCACCCTGAAAATTGCTTTGTATCTTATTTAATTTTTCTATATGGAAAGACGATTTTGTGCCTATATTTTTATTTCCATCACCCATGTTATTAGTACATGTTTAACTCTTACAACATGGCATGAGAAAAAAGGGGCGAGGCCGAAAGGGGGTTGGGTGGTCATTAAAGTTCCTGTGGCATGTTCCTGTCAGACAACATACCAACCACACTGCAATACAGAAGGCTCTGTAATAACACCAGCTCGTGGGTGATTGTTGTGTGTGTAGGGTTACTTCTTCTTGTTCTGTGCTGCTCTTTAGCCACATTCAGACAGAAAAAGGTGTAGCTGAGCCGGCGCAGAGCCGGCTTGAAATGCTCCGATGACCCCCTTCAGACAGCCCAGAATTCGCGTAGCAGCTACACCTTTTCGCCGTCTTAAACCATTCACACAGCACCCAAAAAGGCGGAGTCGTTGCCATAGCACCGGATACGTTCCACTGCTCCATGCACGGCGATACCGGAACAGGAAGTGTGTTTCACGCATTGAATTGTTACTGGCGTATACGCCAGTAACAATGCAATGCGCGACCTCGATCCACTTCCTGTGCCTCATTGCGCGCGTGATACGTTTGTTGAAATCATGGCGCAGTATTATTGTTACGCGCCATTGTCTTCGTTTTTCGCGCGGAAGTCGTGAACTCTGACCCACGGCGTACGCATCACTGCGCAATGAGTAGCAGCGCCGGCGTAACTCATTCAGACAGGAGGTGAAGCGTAGCAGCTACTCCTTTTCGCCGGCTCTAAAACACCTCCGGAGGTGGTTCAGAGCCGGCGTGCTTAATACACCTATTCGCCGGCGTAAACCATTCAGACAGAAAGTGGAGGTGTAGCAGAGCCGGCTCAGCGCCGGCTCAGCGCCGGCAAATTTGGGCTGTCTGAATGGGGTTTTTGACAAGCACGAGGCCAAAATTACCTTTGTGTTTGTATGTATTAAAAGATTTGTCTTCACTTTAAAAGCTATTGAAGCTAATGTCATGCTACAGTATCTCTGTTGTTTACATGTCAATTTTTGCCCTCTGACTCCTCTCTCTGTGAAAGAGCTGCAATGTGTGCATACATTTGTTAATCTGTTTTCCTTTGCAAATAATGATATATTTGATTAAAAAAAAAATGTATTTGCTTAAAAGCTTTTGAACCACATCCATCCTGTGCTTGTTTTTTAAATAAGGTGATTTGAATAAGTCATTCACACAAAATATCAAAAATTTGATTTTCTTTAATACATGTTAAACACAATTTTATGAAAGTATTTGAGAAACTCGCAGTCATTGCTTTTTCAAAGATTTGTACGACCAAAGAGATATCAGAATATTTTAGGTGTGCTACATGAGTGTGTTGCTGGCATTCTAGGTTCTTTGATCCAATGTTTTGATCAAGTTCTCTCTCAGGTCTCTCTGTATGTCATACAGTGCATATGTATTTGAATGCAACAAGTATTTGAAGAATGAGGTAGTATCTGCTCTTCTACTGGTATATGTTAATTCCATGTTTTTCACAATATGGCAGAATATTTAAATCTACAGTCCTTATTTTCATTGAGCCTGTTTTTCTTTCATTGCATACTTGATATTTATACTCTATATGAGTCCATCGTCATCTCAATCATACACATATCTGATTTAATAATGTTACAAAGAACTTGATATTACACACGATTTGTACGATACCATTAATTTTTTCCGCCATACTCTCCAGTCTTACACCGTAACCTCCTTTTACAGGTGCTAACTTATCCCAAAAAATGAAATATCTGTCATTGTTTTCTTTCTATTTGTATTGCAGTAATACCAATAACATCAAGATAAGATTAAGAACTTGATGTAAAATTGAATAAAAAGCAAATACAAAAATCAAAAGAGGAGCCTATATAGAGTGTTATCTACATGTCAAAGTTGTTATGAAATGAGGAGCCTGGTTAAACACACAAGATTGCTTGATTACATGCATGTTATCCATCGTCTTCTTTCTGTATTTCTTCAGCATTGGTACGTCTCTCTTTCTTCATTTTTTTGTCATATGAAGAAAAGTTGCCTTGAAATCTCTATCATACATCATTCTGTATTCTATGTTTCCCACAACTATGTCCTTTTTTAATGAGATTATTGCTTTTTTCCTAGTATGTTATACCTAACTATGTCACATGTGAGATTTTTTAAACAAATCATATCTATTTCTGCTATGCAGCCACCGTGTGAACAAGAATGTTTACTTTTTAAATTTTTCCTAATCCTTGTTCTAATGTTAAATATTTGGATGTAAATGTCACTTTCTTGTTGATAAAACCTCTTAATTTTTCACTTCTCAAATTTGAAGTGCTCATAAAAACCATGAATTTCTTAGGAGGAAAAAAGAATGATGTTAATTAAAAGACTCAGCGTACAATTCTTATATTTGAGGTCCTTGTATTTGAATTACAGTACATCAATGCAAACAGATACAACATTGCTAAGAGAAGAGATAAAGCTATGCTAAGTAAAGGTGCGTGTAATTATAAACTGACTGCTATTGCCTGTTGTCTGCTTGTATTCCTCAGTCGTTGCTGTGTATGACTACACCGCTGACCGGGAGGACGAGCTGTCTTTTGAGGAGGGCTCCATCATCTTTGTGCTGAAGAAGAATGAGGATGGGTGGTACGAGGGCACCAGTCAGGGTGTAACGGGGCTCTTCCCTGGCAACTATGTGGAGCTCTGCCCCTGAAGTGCGTCCATATATATCTACCCCCCCCCCCCACCCCCTCTGTTTGCACATCCAGGGTGTGATGAGGCTAAAGCTCTGCCCCTGAAGTGCATCTATGTCTGTCCACCCCACCCCCCCCCCCCCCTCCATTATGCCTAGAAAAGGTGATCTACCGATAAGCCCAGAGCTGTAAGCCAGCAATACGATTTAATCTATGTTTCCAGACCTAGTTGGGAAGCAGTAATACATCTATCTGGTTTCTGTATGTGTTCACACACTTCACAGTCTAGGACCTAGGCTAAGTTAGGACTAGTAGTAGCACTCCTGCCTGCTCCAGACATCCCCACTGTAAGGGTAAGGATCCGTCAGAATGAAAGAAGGGGAACCAACCCTGGGAAATAATCTGATTAAAATGTAAGCAGTCACAAAACCTTAAATGCAGATTGCTGAAAGTTTGAGGAAGAGTATGGGAGATATTATGGAAATTTAGATGGTTAAAGATATTGATGAGTTATCCCTTCAGTTTTGCTTTGCTAGTGTTACATGCCCACAGGCAACTTACTTCTGGGCGTTGCCTTGAATGTACTCTTCACAAAGACGATAAGTCAGCCCAAGCCCTCACACATACCCACCTCCTAAAGTTCTTAGTACAGGACTCTAATAGGATGCATGGACTTGCCCATGGAGGCTTCCACAACTTACATTTTCTGACATTTCATTACTTTCTGATAAGTTTTTATCTTCTGATTTCCCCCTATTATCTAGCCAGTTTGCTTTTCTATGTTTTCTGCTTTTGTTAAACTATGTGTGTGTTCTTTCAGGGAAGAACAAGACCCTGCAACAAAACTAGTGTACGTCATACTTTATCCCTTGTTACGATGAAGGGACCAATCATACAAAAGAATCTCAGTGGGGACAATGTGTTAGGACCTAACACCTGGATGTCAGATCTAGGCCCCATTGCATGAAATATACCATTAATGGTAACTCTCATCAATGGTAACTAACAAGGCGGGTGTTTCACCAAGCTGTTTGTAAGTTACGAATGACTTTACGAACGACTGGTGATCCCTTCTTGTGCTAAATGTGATACCACACTTTGTTCATTCATTGAGAATCTGGTTTACAAGAAGGGATCACCAGTCGTTCGTAAAGTCGTTCGTAACTTATGAACAGCTTGGTGAAACACCCCCAAGGTAGCATAGCTCAACCGCCATTCAAATTCAAATTCATAGAAGTTGCCATTGGTAGCAAAGTTACTGTCAGTGTTGAGCTTTATGCAACAGGGCCCTGATCCATTCTTGTAACAATACCAAGGCAGCACGGTGTCCAAAACCATATGCATTTCTCATTAGCAGAGTGTGTGTTCTAAGAAGGCTCCAATACACATCAACCAGTTATATGATGGTGGAGATGCCATGATTGTCACATCTGAGTTTGTTGTCAATCACCAAATGCCTTATTGTTGTCATCTGGGATTAGAATTTATCACCTTTTCCCCCCATATTGCACTTTGTGAGCAACAGTCTCACTCAACGCCAATATAAAAAGTGGAGAGCAAAATCATTATTTACCATACTGCCCCCTCCCCTTTCCGGCCAGCCAAAGTCCTTCAATGTTTTTGTCATTATGTAATAATTTTGTTAAGTAATCGTGTATGTTTGCAGAGAAAATATATATATATATATAACGCTGTCAATGCTAGCAACAATGTGTAGATATATGTGAATAGGCTTCTCTAGGTTGCAGGGATTGACATGTACATGTATGTACATGTCAGGTAGAGAAGGACAGAAAAAATATTCCAATATAGCGGTACTTAAAAGAAAGTTCTGGGAAATGGTATATATAAACATTTTGCCATCTGGCATTTTTTACATATTTGTAACATTGCACATTGTACAGCAATGACAAAGAAACATACATGTACATGTAAACTGAATTTGAACATTATGAAGTCTGCGAGAATGGTGGACTGAAGGCCAATTTTATTTTTGTTGTGTGATTTTGTATATTTCTGTGAGTATTGTAATTTTTCATGTAATGTGGGTGTGGATGTCTCAAAAAGAAATTGTATTACAAAAATGGGTTAGAAATTTTATACAGAAATAATGATGGGGTCAATGTCTAGAATACATATATTATATAGATGTTTATATGACATAATGTCATTTGAAAATGTTCTCTGTGAGTTTTGTACCATATATACAAAATCAGTGACCTTTAGGTGAACGTTGTGATCCCTTTGTATTATCCAATTGGTTGTTTATATATTGTGTGAAAGTTAAACCAACTTTCAAATATTCCAAGTCCTCAAGGATAGGGGAAGAACACATCATGTAGTTTTCATAAGCAAACGAATGTTTGATTATGTAATATGTCACCCCAATTTCAACAAAAGGAGCACACAAATGATATAAGCAGGTCAGTGAAAGTTTGTAAACAATTGGACAAACAGATCAAATTTTGTCACTGCTTGAATTGTTCCAGTGTCATGTCATTTACAAGCTGCAGTGACTATGATAACAACCAATTGGCAAGCATGTCACATCGCCCCGTCTAAAATGCTTGTCAAGGGCACAAGTTCTTCCTATACGTCATTGAAACTTTAAACATTCTAATTACATTTTTTGATAATATGAAAATTACATTTTTCTTCATAAAACACAAAGACTTGTCCTCAACTGTGACTTTACAATGTTGAAGTGTTTTGCTTCTTCTTTTTTTCAATCAAAAGTATTCCGTACTTTTCTGTTTTTCTTTATCTGATTCTACTGGAATTAATAATTGTAAGCGCATTTAACCACTGGAGAAAAGAGTATCACTGACCGAAGCTAATCTTGATCAAATATTCAGATAGTACATTTTGTTTCCAGTGTAGTTCTGGAAAATACTGAGGCAAACTTGTTCAACTTCTGAATAAACTGTTTATCTCATGATCATCTCACGTAACGGAGCTGGGAAATCAAGTAGACAGGAAATACTCTCTGAAGTGAAAGCAGTTAATGTTAACTGTAGAGTGTTACTGTTTCTGATATTTCATCTCGTGGATAATGTTTCTACGTTTTACGATGTATGCTGGGACTGTAGGGGAAATATTCCTGATGTACTCGTTATAGGTGTATTATTTCAACTCAAACATGGATGTGCATTATTTCCAAGACAAGAATTTGCGAATTTCATTATAGGCAAACAAGTTTGCATGTACTTGCATTATCAATTATGTTCTTGTGATTTTGTAATCGTTTTAAATCTGCAAAATAAAGTGCTACGTGTAGCATTGGTCGGTTTTTAAGCTGTGGAAATGTACAGTCTGGAGTACATAATGAGATGTGAAGCACAAGTATTACATTTATAATTCATAACATGTTTGTCTAAGTTAAACCGTGGTTTATTTTCTTTGATACTTCCTTTTTTTTATTAAATGAACTGTACCTATGTAACGATTAAGGACTTTGTCATTGCATATGCATAAATTATATGTACTAAACTAGCAACTACTTCGAAACAAGAACTGTGAGTGTAATATTTTGATATGTTTTCAAAGTGACTTACTCATATTTTCAGTGGAATGGTAGTGCATATTATGTCTTACATATTAGGTCGTCGAAAATGGCGAACACACGACAGACAGAGATTGGATGTCTACTACTGTAATTGTAGCAGGGTCTGTACATGTTTAACAGCGAACTGATCGGACACAGTTTTTTCTTCTTTTGTGTTATAGACATCAATCATAATCATTGAAGGAAAATAAACAACTTTAGCCACTGAATTGTGTCAGAATACATTTTTGTATGAGATGTATTTCTTTTTTAATTAACTAGTTGTGATCGGTAATAAAAAGGCAGGATATTGTATACTTATTAAGAATGTAATATCATACATGGTACTTGGATCTGTTTGGGTTTGTTGGGGGGGGGGGGGGGGGGGGTGACTTCATATACGTAACATTTGTTAAGCCCGGTCTAAAAGCTATGTCTGTATCCATACGGCATCCTCCCCCTATCGGTGATCGTGTCCTATCTATGCAAGACACTGAGTGTGGGCCTTGGATGGGAGAACATAACCGCGCCCAAGTTGCCGTCAATGAGGCCCACTCCCACTTCGTGAGGATTAAGTGATTGGATTGCTCCGAAGGATTAACGCGTAGCCATGTTGAAAGACGTGAAACCGTTTCCATGACAATGGCAAGTCGGCTAGATCGTTGCATGTTGAGATCGCTCTGGACAAGTCATGTTATCCATTCATACATAGTTTCAGTTTGTTTATTTATATGACTAGTGACGGCCATGATTTTGTTTTCAAATTACACAGTAAACGAATGGCTTATGAAAATATGTAAAAGCATAATGAAAGCCATACCATTTTAAGTATAAACGTGTATGTATTCCAGAAAACTGTTTTACATTATAGTCACCGCTGTGCATGTGTTGCAATATGTTCATTATGTAACACACTACGGCCACGTTATTGACGTGTAATGTGTTTATTGTAGATACCAAACATACTCGAGAGCATTTGGTACATGGCATTGGTACCGGTAGTTGTGAAAGAGGCTGCACTTTTATGTCCCGTATTTGTCACATTTATCGTTGAACACCATACTGTGTATGGGACTGTCGCTACTACTGTTTGATGTTGTAATATGGATTTTTGGAGGCATGAAGATTGTACGTTGTATCAATAGTTCAGAGCGTTAAAAACACAGAATTCGAATTATTTTTTGTTTGTTTGTCTTACGTATGCCTAACTATATGTATACCTTAAACTTTCATTATTGTTTATGCGGCTTGAAAATGAACAACAGCTCCTTTTCATTTAAGGTAAAAACAAACAAAACAATGCACGAAATAACATGTGAATACGTAGGGTGTCAGCTTTATTAAAAATACTTATATAACTTATCTTTGTGGTGCTTCAGAGTATTGGTTACTTTCAAAGCGTGAAGTATATTTCCCGTGTGTGTTGTGGATGTATATGTGTCGATGTGGGTGTGGGTGAAAAGGAGAGAGGAATAGAGAAAGGGATAGAGACACGTTTAAGAGAAATATATCATTAAATGAAGAAAAAAAAGACACTAAGACGTGTAAAATATTGAAAGTGTTATCTGATAATTTGAATTAAGAAAGGAATTCACATGTGTAAATTGCTTTTGTCCTTTTTTTTCCTGTTGAACTACACATGTTACATAAACGTTCCCATCATAATTTGCTTGACTCCCCTTTGATTATGATAATTTAGGTTGTAAGGATCAAAGCTTCATGCCCAAACTAATGCGCTATCCACCATTTAACGGTCAAGTTATGATACCGTCCCCCCCCCCCCCCCCCTTACTCGTTCATGCCTTTACCATGTACTGTACAGTGTATACCAAAGCACTTGGAGAGCGTCAAGCCGAATCGACTTTCTCACAGAGCGATGAGACTGACAGAACCTTTTGTATTGTTACATAATACAGTCAATAGAGCGACGGAACTATCTCCCCAATACATGTATCTCCATAATAACCAGCTCCAGGAACTTTCTCCACACGATGAACGGCTCGGAAACGATCACTAAACACTCATCCGCAAAGTAAAAAGAGGAACAGAAAAAGTAGACTAAAGAACGAAGAGTAGCATCAAGGTCGGGTAGTAGTTTGCTTTTGAGAGTTTTCTGAGAGCAGGGTTCTCCCACAAGCAACTTTCTTCTCCAAGTTAATGTTGCAGCTGTTCGCTGACCACCTTGGGACTCTGGATTAGCCCGCGTAGGCCTAATCTTCGATCAATAATGGTGCTTGTTGTCACTCTTTACAATTCGGATCGTTACTGACGATATGCATTATAGGAAATGGCACGGCTATCATACATGTATCTATGAATGAGACCGTCCAAGCTGTGCTTTCTACAACACCAGCGTTCTTTACGGAATTGCTTTACAGGAATTAAGAGTTCTTCTCCCGGTGGCGGACTGTATCAGATCGGCTTCATCAGATAAAGGTCAGTATATATCAGAGCTATGTATTAACTCGTGTACGTAGCATGAGTTTATTTTTCATGAGTAATGCATACGATTCCTATTGAGCAGCATTTTATCTGGCACTCGAATAATTAAAAGAAATTGATGTACACTGTATTGAAGAAGTTGGAACAAACGTTCTGGCGTAATCCGGTTTAAGGATCAGCGGAAGGACTGGAGGCTCAACGTACTTGTTGTTAATCATGAACAAATCTACACTCAGACGACAACGGTATCCGTGATGACAAGTAGACAATGGTAGAATGGTGGGTCACCTAGCGTTACCATAACCGTGTATTCCCTTTTATTACTATCAATATTTTAACTACAATTTGTATTTTCCTGTATTATGGCAATGCAGTGTGTAATTCAGCAGTATAGTTCGAATCCCAGTGAGGATGATAGTGGTGACGGTGAACCATATCATACCGACTCCAAAATATCACTCTTTCTGAAGGCATTGTGATTCTTATTTCCCCCGCTCCTGCTCCTGCTAGGTCCCAATTTCTCTGCAATAGAGCAGTTATAACTGTATGTATGTGTTTTAAATACGTTGCTGCAATGGGCACGGGTTACAATTGTTGGGTCCTCTCTATACAATTGAAAATCAGTGGAACGATCCACGATTAACTCCGAGGATACCTTAATCCTACTCTGTACAAACATAAAAGACCTCAAAATCAAACATACATGTAAGTCGTATTGTCACAGTATGCTCAACATATCCTAGTGCATAGCATGTGTCAGGACTAGATTTTGCTATAACGATGCGTGTAAACCAGTTCACTCCCGTGTTTTCCCTTGCATAGTGTTTATACGCGTGTACGTGGTCATGCTATTACAGCACGAGACGGATAGTTTGCATATACAATTATCATGATTTTAACCAGGCGAGGTAATTAAAGTCACCATACGCTGTACCACTGTTCTTATTTGAGTACTACATGAAGCAAATGATATAAGATACATCTATTACAGTTCCTTTTGGGTGTCAATCTGTCGTGGATTGTTTTTATTAACTTGCACCATTTTGATTTTGTGCCGTGTTCTCTCAAACCTATAAACAATTATTATCCTCTCCGAGTATCCGCGTATGCGCGTGCGTGTGTATGCCTATCTGTGTGTGCTTGTGTGCGTTTGCGTGTGTGTGTGTGTGTATGCGTGTGTGTGTGTGTGTGTGTGTGTGTGTGTGTGTGTGCGTGTGTGTGCTTGTGTATGTGTGGACGTGTGTGGTTGTCCCTCTATTGAGCCTCTTTATTAGGGAGAGGTAGTAGAACGGTGTTGGCTAAAAATATACGACCTACATGAAGTGTGGTCATATTTCAAACACGAGCAGTGTTTTAAACTGTCCAAATGTCTTAATGGTGGCCCTAAAATGTCAGATGAAAAAAAGCTTGCTCCACATTTTCTACCATCCCTAAATGATGATATAAGATAAGGGGATTGGTTTTGATCAGAGAATTGCAGAAAGTGAATGTTGCAGATGATGGGGGAAATCCGAGTTCCTTTTCGACGTACCTGCCTTGGGTAAGAACACCTCTTTTTCCGTTATATCTCATAATGAAGCTATCAAGCATATATAATAAAAAGTAGTATTATGTCTCATCATAATATCTTCATGTTTCGCTACTTTTAATGTACAGTAGCTTCATACCTAAACAAACGGGACCAGTTATCAGAAATAGGAAGATCATAATCTCCCCTGAACACTGCTAGCTATTTTAGATTATGTCATGATGTGGGGTGTTTATGGGCATCACAATTGTTACGCATGACTAAGTTCATTGTTCTTGAATATGGCATAGACTAAACTCACTTTTCTAAGTTTAGGAAAAGTCTTGGGGGTTAGTCAATGTATTAAAGGAAATATCTTAATCATTTCAATTGATTTATTTTGTGCTTGATTTCTAACAAAAATCAAATGAAAATACAAGATCAAATACACGAAAAAAAAAGCAAGATTCTCCCGCGGATTCCTATGTACTAATGAACGTGTAATATCAATGTACACACGTGTTTGCACTCCGTGCATTGCACCAAACTGTTGCATGTCACGTGTTGCGTTTAGACTAATCACGAAGCTGAAAATAGCATAGCTAGTTTATCATCTTTGCTATCAATATGTTAGATTAAAGGTTTTCACATAAACGATTTGCCTTTATATTACTGACCTTTGAACTGCGATTACTGTTTTTAGAAACCCCCTTGTATAAACATTATTATATTATAATATCGCGATAGCTCTATGTTTGACACGTATTAGGGTAATTAATCTGATTTGTTTTTCTTGCTGTGATACTTCCTTTCTCTTGATGCCTTAGATTTGTGTGGATACCAATTCATACGATACTAACGAACCTAGGTACAATATCCACATGTTTGACTGCTGTTTAGCACATGCACCCAAACTGATACACCGCACGTATAAATCTCATCCACTTATTGTTCAATTAAAAACTATATTGATGGTGAATTATTTTTCTCAATGTTTCTTGACGTGACGTCATCAAAGGTAGAAATAAGCTGAGCAATAGCATACATAATTTGCGCATAACTATAAATTGCAATTACAATTTGTACTTTCTCATCGTCAGGTGTATTCACAGAATATAACTTTCGGATTTAATATATTCATAAATGAATTCAATTTCAATTCATTCAACTCATCTCACCCTCCTTAATTCCATTGCTACGTGGATTCATGGCGGCAGTTGTGACGTTATAACCCTGTTGGAGCAGTGTGCAGAGAAGGAGACGGGTGGTCCTGGTCGTGAAGAAGTTTGCCCCATGGCCACGGCCCGCCAGGCCGCGGTCGGTGGGGTGATCGCCCTGGTTGCGATCCTCAACTTTGCCTTGATCTCCCCCTCCTGGTGGAAATGGCATAGCGGCCAGGTCTACGCGAAAGGTAGATGAAGGGGGAAGGGAGGGGGTGGGAAGATTGGAAGGAGTGGAAATGTAAGGAGGAGAAGTAGGAGAGGACATACGGTAAAATGAGGAGCAGGTGAAGGGAGGAATTTGAGGAAGAAACAACTATGAGAAAGAGATGGTTATCCTCCTCCTTCACCAAAATGTCCTCCTCTTCTTCCTTCTGCTCTTCTTCCTCCTCCCCGTCTTTCTCCTTCCCTTATTCTTCTCCAGTCCCTCTTTCCTCTCATTCTCTCTCTCCACCTTTTTGTCTTTCTCCCTCTCCACATTTCTGTCTTTCTCCCTCTCCCCTCCCTTAACACCCCCTTCCTTCCTTTCCACATCTCTCTCTCCCTCCCTCCACTGAACAATATTTAGATTTATGGCTGTTCTGCACTCTCATATTTAATTTATCTTGGATGCTCAAACAGGGTATATTGGAGACATAATATGACACGTTTACGTTGACACACGACGTTACAGATAATGAGACTATAGAGCAGAAATACACTCTGTGTACCTAATCAATGCTGTGCTCGTTTCGCACTGTTTGTGCATAGTGTGTATATTGCGTCCCAGAGAAAACAAACCGAAATTTAAGAGAGTATCATGACATCATTATTGACAATAATTATGTATGATCAAGTTTACATAATTATCTGTTAACCTCATTTTCGTCCTTATCCTCATCGGATGCCACACATATACAGTATATTCACAAATTATTGAATCCTTACAGCATATAGCGGCGTTGTGATAATGTTATTTGCTTAAAGAATTATTATGTCAGTTACTAATCAATTAGTAAATAATTCTTTTAAAAATATATCAATAAAATAATATGTTATCATTAGGACGTTTGTGTATTGCGCCTGACGCAAAAAGAATGAAGAACGCAGCATGGCCAATGATGGCCAAGAACATGTAAAATGCAATAATGGTAGCAAATTACAGCAACATGAACGTGATTAACAAATGTGAGGATGTTCAAGCCATGCCCCTTGCAGCAGACAAGGCATTGTTGTAGTTTCTGGGACGAACTGTATACAGTGTTCTCCTCATCCAAAATAGAAGGAGCATATCAATATCTTTATCAATATGCGTATTCATAACTAAACCAATTTGTACGTTACATTTATTCCCTCTCTTCTCCGCTCTTTATCATTATCTCTGTCATTCTCTCCCTCTCTCCCTCTCCCCCCCCCTCTCTCTCTCTCTCTCTCTCTCTCTCTCTCTCTCTCTCGTTCTCTCTCTCCCTCGCTCTCTCTATTTCCATCTCGTTTCCCCTCCTCCCTCTCCCTCTCTCTCCCTCTCTCTTTCTCACGTTCAGCAGGTGATAATGATTCACTGATTGAGGAACTACCGAACCCGATTGCGAAAAGTGTAAGCTAAGATCACTTTTTTTCTCATTTGACTGAATAGCTAACGTTATTTTTAATAAGATGAGATAAGGTTTGCCGTGAACGTCTGAAATTTACTCAAAATGAGAATATAAAGATGGTTTGTTTTGGATTTAATTTGCTTGAACTTTGAAAAGAGTTTATGACTGTTATGTTTAAAGTGCAAACCGTCGGCCCTGACTGCTTATTAATGTTATTAGTACACCAACATGCCCAAAGTACATATAACGAAAGCATTGGAGTTGTCATTGGTAAAAAAAAAAAAATTACTATGCACCAAGGTGTCATTATTAATTCCCTGTGTATGACAAGGAGGGGGGGGGGGGGTAAATGCTGAATGATTCAGTTGTATTCTTCACTCATGTAGCTCAAGTTATCATATTTAATGTATCAAGAATCTAGCGATACAATGACATAATCATGCTTATAATCTTGAATATTACATGATTATATTCCCCATTTGAAGACATAATCATCTTTTTGTTTATATCGAATTGTGTAGGTTCGGTTTGTTGAGGCCACGCACAACTCCTCCACTCCTGCCGCCCAGTCGCTTGACTTCATGGCAGCACAGAGGGAGATACAGCACGCGCGTCGTGCGCACGTCCAAGACGCGTGCGCTCAAAACGGCGTCGAAGGCAACTTCACGGATTTACTGCGTCACAAGATTCCCCATCTCATCATAGATGACAAATACAAGTTGATCTACTGTACCGTCCCGAAGGTTGCATCCACAAGCTGGAAGCGGGTGCTTCTGGTCCTGCGGGGGGCTATGAAGGACATCTACCAGTATTCCCAGCCAGAAGTCAATAACAAGCTTGCACCAAAGAAATTGAAGTCTTTCCGATCATCCGACCCCGCTTACATGAAACGGGTACTCCGAGAATATACCAAGTTTCTCGTCGTGCGAGACCCTTTCTCAAGAGTGCTGTCTGCGTACAGGAACAAGCTGGATCCCGGGACGACGTTCCCACGCGCTTTGGCATGGCAGCGTAGAGTTTAGGATTGAACATACTTAAGAAGTATAAGACCAGCTGGTTTTGGGGTCCCAAACGTCCTGTGTCTAAACAGATCAAAACTCCAAAAGGAGATGTCCGTTATGACCTCATTTTTGATGATTTTGTCAAATACTTGACTGATGGACCTCACCCTCCGGATAACGAGCACTGGACTGAAATCAGTAGGCTGTGTCTGCCGTGTCACGTGGATTACGACGTCATAAGTAAGTTCGATACGATGGATGCGGACGCCGAGTACATCTTACGTCTTCTTCACGCCGAGTCGGTGGTCGAGTTCCCTTCTTCTAAGGGCAGCAGTCCGACAAATAGCTCCGCTCAAGACATTTTACAGTCCTATTACAAGCAAGTCCCCAGACAAGATCTGGCAAAACTGTACAAACGCTACAAATTCGATTTTGAACTTTTCGGTTATGACAAACCTGCCTTCTTACTTTGATGTGACGACTTTTTATGATATGCCTGCTGATTAACACCTCCTTGGTCTCCCGAGTACAACAAAGAGCTCCTCTACGGGATTTATGGATATTACTTGTGCCAAATAAGTCTTAGGCATGCATAGGGTTAAACCGGTAGCATAAATGACAACTACTTGACAGGCTTACGTTAGTACCTTTAACCGTACTGAAACTGTTGAAACTACCATGACTAAGTAGTACATGTATATACTTGTGATGATTATGCATACTCCGTAATCGAAAGAAAACATGAATTAATCATTAAATATACATGAGTGATAAATACGAACTCGGGCGTGATTTCTTTTTTCTCTGTGAAAATGAAATACATTAAGTATATAAAATTGCAAAAATGTGTGTTCATAGAAGCAATAGCAGAGGGGTTTTTTTTCAAAGTTTAACAGATTATTTAGTATTGCCGACATGCTCCCTGGATTTAAGAGAACGAGGGGGGGGGGAGGAGGAGATGACAAAAATGACGATAATTTATCTGATTTATCTGCGATCATCGATCTGCAGACAATTCTAGAGAGTGGACAAATCGTGGCTGCCCACCTGCAGAATAGACGCCCAAATATCTCCATTAGTATTTGATTGTTTACATTCAACAAAGGAATATCATTAAAATGAATAGAAACAAATAATGATATGAAATCACACCGCCTATAACAGAACATATGCATTGGGCTGCAATGGAAAAGGAATCTAATTTTGAAATAGGTTTTATGAGTTCTCAGGATTAAATCTGGACTACAATTGTTACAATTTGAATTATAGAACAAGATCACGAGTGTTCCTTTCAGCACATTTCAATTTGTTTTGTACTTGAGAATGTACACAAAATGAGAATGTACGCAAAACGTTCAGCAAGATAAGTGACATATCGTCGGTGGGCTGTTAAAACCTTGTATCTAAAAAACAAAACGTTCAGGAAAGCGAAAAAACATTCTTATTTGTACAAATTATGTGCAAAGGCGATGCTATGTTAACTAAAGACTATGTTTGATTATCAATTCAGTATGGAATGGTTGAAATGCACGAAAAATAATGTGGATGGCGGGAATTTGAGTTACGAGGTTTGCGCACTAAGTCCTAAATTGAGATACGAAGTTTTCTCATTTCAAATTGAGTTACGAGGTTTTCCAAGCTGGTCTAAAATGAGATACGCGGTTTTCACACTGTGTCGTCCAGTGTATCCCATGCTAATATTGTGCAATATGCGCACTTGCGCGCACATACATTCTCAAACACACACATACCCATTCACCTATACGCACACACATACACATACACACGCACACACATACACTTTTATTTTTTGTTTTTTAATATTTTTACAGTGCACCATATGTTAAAGAGTTAAATTCATTTAAATCAATTAAATAATTAGGTATCAGTAAACATTTGCATATTTGCTGTAAGCTGTATTTGGATGACGTAAATACCTACACACAATGAAATAATTAGGTATCAATAAACACGTGCATGATGTGATGGCCCTGATAAGGATTTTTTTTTAATTTTTTTTTACAGTGCACCATGTGTTAAAGAGTTAAATTCATTTAAATCAATTAAATAATTAGGTATCAGTAAACATTTGCATATTTGCTGTAAGCTGTATTTGGATGACGTAAACACCTACACACAATGAAATAATTAGGTATCAATAAACACGTGCATGATGTGATGGCCCTGATAAGGATTTTTTTTTAATTTTTTTTTACAGTGCACCATGTGTTAAAGAGTAAAATTTATTTACATCAATTAGGTAATTAGGTATCAGTAAACACGTGCATATTTGCTGTAAGCTGCATTTGGATGATGTAAATACCTACACACAATGAAATAATTAGGTATCAGTAAACACGTGCATATTTGCTGTAAGCTGCATTTGGATGATGTAAATACCTACACACAATGAAATAATTAGGTATCAATAAACACGTGCATGATGTGATGGCCCTGATAAGGATTTTTTTTTAAATTTTTTTTACAGTGCACCATGTGTTAAAGAGTAAAATTTATTTACATCAATTAAGTAATTAGGTATCAGTAAACACGTGCATATTTGCTGTAAGCTGCATTTGGATGATGTAAATTTGACAGCTGAGTACCAGACTTGTCACTCAAGCCACCCAGAGCTGCCCCAGGGATTGAAGCGAACAAGAAGAGATTTCCTGGCGTATCAAGTCCATATCCACAGTCTTCAGGGCTCTGGATATTACAGTTTTCCGTATGGGACTTGGTCGAGCCGTTTGTTTTTCCTCTCATTATTTTGTAATAAAACAAATTGTGTGTACTCCGTTGTATTTATAGAGGGGTGTGTATGGGTAAGTGTGTTGGGGTTGGGGGGGGGGGTACATGCCAGTTGTATGTACAAGGAAATTTGTACTTAAAAAAAAACACATCCCCACAATGTAAATAGCAGACTCTCTGTTTTTAAAATGAACTTCCCCTTTCATTCGTTTTTATTTCAGACTCTGACCCCTTCTTTTCATCTCCTTCTCTCTCCCTCTCTCTCTCTCTCTCTCTCTACACCCCTCCCCCATCTTTTCTCTAAAATTACTCATCTTCATGTATTTGAGAAGCACGTAGACCTATAACCGTGATAACATCATGAATATTTGTCCCCCCTCTCTCTTTCTCTCTCTCTCTCTCTCTCTCTCTCTCTCTCTCTCTCTCTCTCTCTCTCACACACACATCATATCTCCTCCCACCTCTTCTCTACCCCACACACACACACACACACTCGCTATCTTTAAACTCACACCTCTTAATAGGTGTTTGGAAAGCACGTATGCCTGTAACAAACGAGGTTTTGATAATTTTCTTCTTGAGTAATATGTTTTGTTTTCAATAGCAAGGTTCCACGCCTCAAGTCACCGCCAGCCACTCTCACCCTCCCCCCTCCTCTCTCTCTCTCTCTCTCTCCCCCTCTCTCTCTCTCTCTCTCTCTCTCTCTCTCTCTCCCTCTCTCTCTCTCTCTCTCTCTCTCTTTCTCTCTCTATATATATATATGTATATATATATATATATCCTATTATGTGCCATGTTACATTATCTATTCCCTCCAGTAGAGCATCTAGGTCTTCCTCTGTTCTCAGTGTCCTTACATTATATGTACAAATAAATAAGTCTGTATGGTTCGTGATGATTCTTCTATCAGATTTGGATCCTCCTTGCGGTTTTAAACCCAACTCGTCATACTTTGGCTTGACACCAGAAGTGTCAGCAGTCACCGATTTCCTAGCTCTATTTGTAGAGCTGGGCCCGTTCTGGCCATGGGCATTACGGTCTCTCTTTCTTCTCAAAGCCATAAATGCTGAACTCTATACCATGTGAAATGTGTGAACAATGTGAACAAGGAAATGTTTATTATTGTTTCGTCCTGCAATATTGCTGCTCGTGGGAACCCTCTATACTATGTGAAATGTGTGAAGAAGAGAATGTGTGAACAAGGAAATCCCCCCCCCCCCCCCCCCCCCCCGCAGGCTGTGAGTGTGCGCGCGTCCATGGTGCGCCGTGCTGCGTTGGCTCTACTCAAGTCGCCGTAGGCCTAACTGTTAAAGTGAACCCGTCTGACTCTTTGACGGTACGGGTGGGGCTCCTGCTCCTCGGGCACCCTAGATACACCACTATACGATTCAAGTGTACGATGGCAAACACAATGTCTTAATTGGATCTTAATTCAACATTGGTGTAAAATTGTATTAACACGGTGTTTTAATATAGTGTGCCACATCTACATGCTGATTGCAGCGTCGAGTTGAAAGTTTAGGCGCCAGTAGCTTGGCTGTCCTAGCCAGGGATTAGACGGGGATAACGCACCGTGCAATGTTCTAGTCTCTTCCGATTGTCCGTGGCTGGTACTTATGACAATGGCCTGGTCGTCTTCGCATTCGTGCAAGATCATTCTCCTCTTGATTGCCGCGGGTGGCATGGGTATATACTTCATGTATACGACATCGTACGAGCAGGCGAATCTCTTCGACGTCGTCGAACAAGGTGACGAAATATATCACAACTACTCTTTATCTGCTAACCCCTTTTTTCATCTGCTTTATTCATGAAGACTTACTAGCAGTCATTCTCAAACAGGGGAAATGAAACCTTGGCTAGTTGAATTGAATAAACCAACATTTAATGTGTATGATTTTTTTCAAACTATTCCTAATCTAGCGATATTCCTAATCTGTTACTTTCTCTTATCTCTGATTACTTTAGATATATTCTCATTAAGTGATTATCAAGGCTACGTACTTAAATGTGATAAGGAGAGTAAAGTGTTTTCAGTGTTTTTTTTTCTTTAAACTGAGAATATAAACGAATTCAAAACCAGATTAGACGCGTGTAACATTTCTTCAGCATTCTCATAGGGTTAAACATGGCATTGCCATTGACCCAAAAATGTGTAGTAGGACAATTTGGCTTTTAAGTCTTGGTAATGTAAGGGTTAAGTAACTCTCTTAGTAGATATGTTCACACATTACCCCCCCCCCCCCCCCCCACAGACACAGACACAGACACACACACACACACACACACACACACACATACATACATACACGCAAACACACACATGCACACACATCCACGCATTCATTTTATTGATATTACATGTATTTCTAATGCGGTGCTGTTACCATCGACGTTGAATGCATTGCAGCTTCTTCTTTGTTACTACATGTACTGAGAATCTTATATGCCAACGTGGCAAACAAATATAGATTAGACCACATTGGGTCCGTACAACGTTTTGGATTGGCCATACTAGACATCTTCTGTACATACTGCAGTCAATTTTAAAAACGTATTGTATTTGTAAATCAATTTTGTCAATTTGTCAATTTGTTTATTTTCAGATTATACCACTGATTATGGCATGGATACGTCGCTTATGGCGGCAGCGAAAAGGGTAATCACACTCATATTCACTTCCTACTCTGTAAACGATTGTGAGGACACCATGTGCCTCTCTAATAATGTACCAAAACCTGCTTGAGTAGAGAGACTACTTAATCCTGGAAACGAAAGATCTTGGAAATATACTTTTGTAATGATATGTCGTGAAATGTGTCGATGGGAACTTGTTTGAGTTGACTATATATCTTGAAAACTGGTGATTAAATAATTAATCAATTAATAATTAATTCAACAATACATTTTTGTTCTTTAAACCTATAGGATTGTTGTATCCCCAGTCAAATCATCTGGAATCATTCCTGAACCAGAATAAAACTGATTGGATGAATAATGGTTTTATGATAATCGATAATTGAATGAAAATGGTATTTGTCTCATTATTCCGCACTCAAAAACTAAATGTCAGATGCAACGAAACTTTAAATGAGTCGTATTCTCCCATTTCGGCCATTCCAAATTGAATTGAGACTTGTGATGAAATACCTCAGTACCAACATAACAAATTGCCAAGAAGATCTTCTTTCTAATGAAAAACAGTTTCATCAGATAATAATAGTGAGGCTGCAGCTATGTCCTTAAACTTGTTCAAAGGAATCTTCAAAGCGTCCTGTTTATAAAGATTTGTTTTTATGTTTTGCTTATAATTCATAGTATGAAGTACTTTAAGTGTAGTACAGGTGCATATTATGTTTTAAACTTAGCATTGCTGAGTTCAATGACATAATCATTCAAGTTTCATGTGAATTGTTCAAAACTGGGCCAGTGGGAAGATCACTCCCATGTGAATTGGCTACCCTGTAAAAACATTACTTATAAATGCACAAATGAATGAAATCAAGCATCAATGTAACTTGAATGGGATTAACACTGCGCTCCCTTGCAGAGATTCATATCTCGTCTTAAGAGGGATCTCCGTCCGTAGTACCCACTCTTATCTTGGGTTTTATGCGGCTATTAAAGATTCCCCTTGTCCTTAAACTGTTCAAACTCTACCCATTCCCATCATACAACTCAGGTCCTAAACTGGCGACCAGCACTCTTCCTTGAGGGACACGACCCCTTGCCACTCCACGATATATCTCCTGAGACAATGGATGATCAAACAAACATTTACCAACGCCGCAGGGAGCAGTTGGACCAGGTGTGTTCCCGCTCTCATCAGAATGATAGGGCGTGGATGAAGAAGACGCTGTATTCGAGGATGATCATCGATGACCGGTACCGCATTGCTTTCTGTCCCGTGCCGAAGGTGGCGTCGACCAGTTGGAAGCGAGTGTTTCTCGTCCTCGGCGGCGTAATGAATGACACGTATGATCTCTCGCAACCCATGGTCAACAACGTAATCGGCCCACGGAAATTCCGCTTTCTGGATTCTTATTCTAGCCGGGAACGGGCCGATATCTTGGCAAATTACACAAAATTCCTCGTGGTAAGGCAGCCATTCGAGCGCATTCTGTCTGCGTTTCGGAACAAATTAGGGGCTGGTGCGCCGGCGAGAAATATGCGTGGTTTCCGATCAATCGGGAAGCACATTATGCTGAATTACAGGAACTATAGCGGACTACACCTCGCTAAAAACAGAAGGGACCAGAATGTGATCGTGACAGGCAATAGGAGATTCCAGTACGATGTAACATTTCTGGAATTTGTGAAGTTCTTGACAAATAGCAGCGAGCCGCTTCGCTATCTCAACAATTTGCACTGGCAGCAGATCCACACCATGTGCATGCCATGTCACGTGCAATATGACGTTATCAGTCATTTTGAGTCGTTGGTTGCGGACGCGAACTACATTCTGCGTCGGGTGCGCGCAGATCACGTGGTACAGTTTCCATCTTCAAAGGGCAGCAGTCCGACCAATAGCTCCTCTCTCGACATTTACCTCACCTCCTTCAGTCATATACCCCAAGCTTATCTACAAAAACTATATGAACGGTATAAACTGGATTTCGATTTGTTTGGCTATGATAAACCAGACTTTGTGAACTAAGCAACGTCGGCCTACTAGCATAGCGTGGGTCCACCACCATCAGACCGTATTCCATGAAAGTGCATAGCCACGGTCGTGAATAGGATTGACATGTAGTGATTCGGGTATTTAAGACTTGGTCATTGATATTGTTGTGTTGGGTACTTGTGTCTTTCGGGATCAACTATAATAGCTTTACAGCTTTTATGACTTCTGAGGTCGATGGAGGACTTGTAGGCTCGATGTGTATTTAAGGTTACAGTATATTTGATACTCTAGTAACTCTGATGAATAACTGATCTCTATCTCTCTGATGCTGAAGTATATTTCTGTCTCGAACTCTCTGATATCTCTGAATATATACTGTTTCCTTCATAAGATACAACGAGACAATTAAAGTGAAATTCATAAAGAAGGCCAGTGTCTTGGATGTATGATGATTCATACCTTTTCCACAAAATAAGGACCTTAACTACGTCACGGTTCATGTATTCCCTTAAATGTCATTTTATAGGAACTAGCAACATAAAACAGTGGGGTCAGTTAAATCTTTAGAATAATTGGGCTTCTGGGAAGTTGTAAACATGGAAAATATCATTATTTGACACTGGGGAGTGTTAAATGGACTCTCACGTTTCCTTCAAGATCTACAATAATCATTATATTGCATTTTATCATGAAATCTGAACAGCAGCTAGATTAGGACACTGACCGAATGAATAAGGTGTCTTTGGCAATTTATATTTCCGTCTTTGATAAGGACTCGTGCAACATGGGGGGATTATGTAACTGATCGCTTTCCACTCATTCATCTTTCATGTGATGCCGAAATTGTATTTCGTATTCATCAGATTCTGCACGTACAGGACGTATGCGAGAGCAAAGTAATAAGTTGTAGTTACGATATAGTAAGGCATTTATAATACCCTGAGTGGCGAAATGTTGTTGAGATGATGTGATGTGATTTAAGTTGAGTATGTGATTATAAATACGTGTCTTCCAGCCTTATATAGAGGTGTAAACTTTCATCTACATGTATTTTTTATCAACGTGACTCGTGTATCAATAAATC
>OZ022576.1:6802666-7298337 GCA_963669155.1 Arbacia lixula
TCCCTTTTATTTTTTCTTTGAAGTGTGTTCACTCAACCGGCACACGACGGCCACCTCTTAAGTTCATACAAAATGTGATGATAAATTTTGGTAACAATATTTAATGTCAATTCATGCAATAAACGATGATCAAACAACACCAGCACTTGAACTTACACAAGAAGCATAATTCACCAAAATCTTGTTTCACAGAACCTAAAAACTTACTCGTGTGACTTTTTGAAAGTGACATTGTTGCTTTGTATATATAATGTGCTAACCCATGCCTGACTAAATGGATTAATGTAATGTTCACACAAAAGTAACTGGGTAGTCAATAAGACTCTGGTGTAGGAACATTCCTGTCTGGTTATTTTGCTCAAAACAGTTGACAAATTATGTTATTTTTTTGTGTGTTTACAATGCCTTGTGAATATATATATATGTTTTTATAAATCTTGCTACAATAGGGTTGAATACGCGTTTCATGGAAAAGAATTACGTAAATGAATTTACATCATCATCCACGACAGGTGGTGAATGATGCCAGCAACTTCATCGAAGTACAGAAAGCCATTCAAGAGCAGCGCCGCAAGATGATTGCCGACACGTGTCGCAGGCAGCGGCCCCGGTCGACAATGGTCCTCCAAAACCCGCCCCCTAACATCCTCGTCAACCACGATCACCGCCTCTTGTTCTGCTACGTACCCAAAGTGGCCAGCACCAGTTGGAAGCGAGTGTTCGGCGTACTCAAGGGCCTGGTAGATCGAACAGATAACATATCCCAGTTTGAGATCAATCGCCAGATCAAAAAAAAGCTCGACCACCTTTCACAGGAGTCGTTTTGGCGACGGAAGCGCGCGCTGACGACCTATACCAAGATAATGATGGCGCGCAACCCGCTGTCGCGCGTGCTCTCCGCCTACAGCAACAAGCTCTCCCCCAACACGACATTCGCCCGAGCGGCCCGATGGCAGGAGGGTCTGGGAAGGAACATCATGAAGCGATACCACCATGACGACCCCGTGTACGACCTCTCCTTCACTGACTTCATACATTTCTTGGGGGAAGGCCGAAGCTTACGCGGTCAGACTAACCAGCACTGGAATGAACTCTACAAGGCGTGTCGGCCGTGTGACATACATTATGACATCGTAGGCAAATATGAAACCTTGACAATCGATGCTGAATTCATCCTTCAGACATTAGGTCTGAAGGACATCGTGGACTTCCCATCAGCCAATGGCAGCAGTCCGACGAACAGTACTGATCGGTTGGAGCAGTATTATTCGCAGGTCCCGACGGACTACGTGAGACGACTATACGAACGATATAAACTAGACTTTCAATTGTTTGGATATGATCCCCCGATAGCTTAGTATGAAATATATATGAACAATATCAAAATGGCCAATTTTGATTCACATGACAAAGGCGTGGTGTATTCCTTTGCAGCCCTAATATGGATAGTTGTTCGAATTATGCGATGCTATTGATATAGATATTTTACAAATTCGACTTAATTGTTGCATTTTAGATTAATATATAACAGGTGTATAAGTTTTTATATATATATATATATATATATAGGTTTTATATCTATCTATAGTGTTGTAAATGCTTAGGCAATCATGAAATATACACAGGTGTATAAGGTTTATATATATATATATATATAGGTTTTATATCTATCTATATCGTTGTAAATGTTTAGGCAATCATGAAATGCGCAGACCTTCTGAATATGCAGAAAGGTCAAAAAATAAATGTCTTTTAATGAAATAATTCAGCCTAATTTGCATCATCAAACAAACGTCTTCCATATAAAAGTGTACGCTTTTAAAATATTTTTATGTTGTGCTTGTACGCATGGTAGATGAGATGGCGCTGTTTGACATTACTAGTGATTTTTATCAATCTCGAGGCTAAATCATTTCGCGTCCTCGGGACTGTCTGGTGTTTGCAGAGTATTTCACCAAACACTTCATCTACACGTTTGAGCTCATCCAAACCCAACAGTTCTCATGATCACTTAGTTCAAAATTAACAGACCACATAGAGAACACTACACTAAATCCCTTCATTATTGTGGGTTTGAATTTATGGAATGATTTGCCGCCACACATTCGAGCGATGACTTCCCTTTCTTTATTAAGAAAACAGTGCAAAGTGTTGTCTTTTGATTACCCTTAATGCATTCAATATGCCACAATTACAGAATTCTGTTTATATGGCAGATATAATCAATATTAGATTGTGATATTGATTTTGCTTCTCCTTCATTCATATCTACATTTTTAGAAGAAGGAGGAGGAGATATAGATATAGTGAAGAACGAGAACATGAACATGGAGGTGTAATTTAAAAATAACAAGAACAAGAGAAACAAGAACAAGGGTGACAAAAACAAAAGCAACTATTTAAACCAAGAGGAAAACAAAGAGGGGCAGAATATCAACAAGAAGACAGGGAGTAAAGACATGAAAGAGGAAAACGAATAACAAGAAAAAGAAATGAAAAGAAAGAACGATGATTAACCTCAGGTAAAACCTGTTAACTTTATGACACATTTCCCCCATTTTATAAATGATATCCCGGGGTGAATGACCTAAATGTAATACATGAACATGTAGGTGTCTGTAACTCTCGCTCCTCTCCTTCATATAATGGTACATCATTAGCCATTAGCCTACGGGTCCCAGGTTGTCCCTCTGTTTAGTCTGTGGGAATGGAATAATGCATGAGTGAATGGGTAAATGTGACACCGTTTCATCCAAATAATGTCGGCTAAGGATAAGGACTGAGGGTTTAGGATTATGAATACCGTTTCGGGTTGGGGGTTGGTTACCTCAAGAAAAACGTTGTGGTGCTCTGCTATTAGACTTGGAATTGAAGTAAACCAAATTGCGCTGTTTCCTCTCATAATACCATTCTTTCTCACCGTGGTCTTCTTGTATGTTGTGATGTTACTGACGGGTAGCAACACTCGTGCGTTTTTGCTGAAGTGATACGCACAACTCCCATCGAGCAGCATTTAATCTGCCGCATAATAAGTGACTGGACAAAATGAATGCTCGTTTGACTAAAACCTGGTTAAACCTAACAACAGTGTGCAGACTACACACGCACAGCGTTTATACACGCCAACACAACTCACATACATCACACCGAAACACGCACACACTCACACACACACACACACACACACACACACACACACACACACACACACACACACACACACACACACACACACACACACACACATCCACATATGCACGTTTAGTAAAAGGACAGCAAAACATACTGTACATTACATACACGCCTCGGAACATACATACATATCATATGAACATCAATATATCAAGTAACAATAAAGAGACAAAAACCGAGTCATAATAACTTCAGGTTACAATGTTTCATGAGTTGCAGTTGAAGACAAAAAACGTTGATCTTTAGTAAGATCCTTTTATTATGAAAATAGTTCATCATCACATTAATGCAATTCTCTCCTCGTGGCAGGAAGTTGAAATTACGTCAAATAACTAGCATAGACCTCGACACAGTCACTGAAAACACGAACAAAATGCGAAAAACCCGCAATACGATCAAGATAAGTAAATGTTAGAACAATACAATCAAAAACACAGCTCCGAAATCGATTAAATATAACTCTTCTTTTTTGTTGTTGTTCATCAATTCTAAAGGTTCATTCATTCGATGGTTAAGTATGATGTCATGGACGTAATGAATTCAGAGCCCTTTTATCAATTCAATTGATTAATTTCGCATGTAACATACATGGGAGATACCAACATATCATTCACATAAATCATTGGGACCCCAAAGAAAACTATAATTATACCTTCCTACACTTAAATGACAGCTCAAAACTCTATAACGAGTATAATATAATGATTAAAACATAATGGAAATATAATTGTGTAATAGCTTATACAAATATGAGATGGATTAAGCTGAGGTGAACGCATGAGATTAATACAGATTTGTTGCATAACCAATAGGTTACACACATTCACACATTTTGTCATTATTTCTGAAGGTACTATTCATGTTGAAAGGGTAACGCTGAGACCTGGGCCCTGTCTCATGAAGAATTGCGATTTATATCGATCATAACTCTGTATATTACAGATAGGGGATTGGACTTGCGATCGATTCAGATAAATCGTAAGTCTTCTTAAGACGGGGCCCAGGTTAGGAAACTCCACATTGGGTCTCTAAGGTCTTAAAAGAGTTAATTCTGAGAGCAACAAGAAACATCAACGGCGATGCACTGCGTCCTGGGATTTCACCTTCCGTCCTAGTATCCTTGTGTCTATTCATTAAACTTGTCATCTAAACCCCTCAACAAAAGTTCTGTAACTCGGGTTTGAGGAGTCATATATCTTTAGTTGCTTCATTATCGTTCATAGATGTGGTATCATAAGACAGCGTGACAATTTGTCTTTACAGTGATGTATCAATTGTAAGGCTTAATCAATCGTGGAATGCGCAGACCTTATGACTTTTGCAGCAAGGTCAAATATGAAAGGTTGCGAAATTCTGTGTTTTCAGTTTGTTTTGCACATGACATGGGTTTGAATGTTGATGCGGCGATGCGTGGACGTCCATTGCCACTTCGACACTATTCAGAACACATCTTCAAAAGAAATGGAGCCTTCGTTGTTCCCATATTCGGGAATATTGCACATTCCATGATTGCATAATCTTAGCAAATGACACACCAATGTAAAGCAGCATAATGAAGCTTTCTAATGACATCACAGTGATGAAGAAACAAGAGATATATTACCCCTAAAACTTACGTTGCAGGGTTTTTTGAGGGGGTTATCATATTCAGCTCGGTTAATCAGGGTACCAGTTAACCCTTAGAGTGTCACACAAACTCCTAATCTATGGGCTGTGTGTGTATTCATGCTGCAATAATCCCCACATGGTGCAACATGAATAAGTGTTCAAAGTCGAAGAAAATCAGCCATGGGGTCCTGAGAAAATCCAATGAAACAAGTACGAGACAAATAACAACATTGAGATTGAAATATCGTTAAAAAAAACGACATAATACTGACACAGTATAAATATAACAGATGACACGAAAACTAATGGATCATTCATACAAAAAAAAAGAATGAGTGCACATGACAGTAGCAATAATATTAGAGATTGACATAAAAATGTATTACACATTACACGCAGCAATGATTTATTCATATCAAATTAAAAATCAAAGCACATCAACCTTGGCGGGATAAGAGGCTAATAATTTGGATACATTCAACAAATGAGTTGTACAAACAAAAATTCAAAGATTTATATTAATGCAATTAAGAGAATGCTCCCAAGATCATTAGCAAGGGCTTACGGCGCACTGAGTGTGGCACTACTGACGGATGAGGCAGTAACGAGAGCGTCATTAACACAGTTGAGGCGTAGTAGGGGTCCGTTAAGTTCCGACGGAGATCATCTCGACAGGCTTTTAAGAGAGCGGCAGGGAGGCTCGAGTAACATTTGGGAATCTCCATACAACTTCGGTTAACCAGCACGCAATTGCAGTGATATGGGCGACTTGAACATGCACCGTAGCGTGTCAAAGACTGCTGCTAGTAGCACACGCGCACGAGATCGCCACTATCGAAGTTTTGCAGATCTTGAGAAGACCGCCGCCAAACGCCGTCGATTACAGCGCCCTCTATAGAGCTCAGTTGCATGCGTCTTTAAGATGTCTTTTCGTAAAGATGTCTTCGATTAAGTCTTTCAACATACTTCCACCTCAACGTAACATATACAAGAACTACGTCCACATACAGTCAATGTGTTGCCATTGCGATTCTATGAAGTAGCTAAAAAAAACCCACGTTTTTAAACTGCCATCCACATTGCCTTACATTGTATGTTTTTTTTCTATAATAATGGAGATGTTCAATGTGTATGAACCAATTGTGACCCTATTTCTGATTCTCCACTCATCATACCAAATTTTCTCTAATCAAAACAACATTGGGGACAACGGAGAATGGACAAGAAGTGTAACATTACTACATCACGACACATCAATATGATATATACATGTAGTACTGGAAGCATCCACTAACACTGCGACGTATGGCAGTGATTTCTGGACATATTGAAGCCCATGGTGTTGAATCAAAACCAAGTCATTCGCAATTTTTTTTTTTTTTATCTCATAATAACAATAGCCGAATCTCATATCACACAATGCACCATACTAATCCATTACACAGTCTACAGATCCCTCAAACAATTTGACAGGCCATTAATAGAAAAACAATTTGCAACTCAGAATGCAGGTACTGTTTTCACATACCCATCTCCTCGCTCCTGATATGGTCTTAATCAGTATATTATCGCTTCTTCAAGACCCCAATGCCAATAGCAACGAGAGAATTAAAGGGAAACCCTGAAATTCATGGGATTCCAATTAAAGCAGATAAATAAAAGAAACATATGAGTAAAGATTTGATGAAAATCCATCAAAGGATAAGACAGTTATCTTTTAAAATTTTGATTTTGTGACGTCACGTGCTCTCCCGTATGTTTATATTTTTTATTGAAATGTGCATTTCCTCAAAAAGATATGGATCCTTCTATCTGTGTATTTGATACATCATTAGAAATAAGTTTTTACAACCATACCTTTACGAAAAAAAATCATTCCGTTGTCAAAAACAGAAAGAGCAATTTATGGAATATTCTGTAAACAACATAGAAGAGGGAGAGCACCTTACACGTGACGTCACATAATTGAGTTTCAAAGGATCATAACTTGCTTATTCTTTGACGGATCTGGGTCAAACCTTCACTAATGTTTCTTTCATGTTTCTGCTTTTTTTGAAACCAACTTATTTTCAGGGTGAACGAATTCTTCAGATTTATTTAGATCAAGTTGCAAAGATTTGTTAAGTCTTTCCTCCATTTTGGTTACACATTTCTCGGAAAGTGTCCGATAAAAACAAAGGTGCCCTGCTCCGTGGTTTCGTATAAATGATAAATGACAGGGAGACCATATCTTCCAGGACTATTTTAGGCAATGATTAGGATGAGTTTTCATTAGCGCCTCACCAGTCTATCTTCTAAGCTACGGGCTACTTATTTCCTCCCGGACTACATTCAAAGCTCAGGATGGACACATAGACTAGCAAGGATTCCCTTATTCTTCTCAGGGAGGAAAGAGGGAATGAGACAGGATGCTTAGTATATGTATGCATACATTGTCATGATCGAATCCCTTAGCATGCGTGTCCATGCGGGCAGTCCGTGCACGCATTTCACCGCCTGTAACCTAGACTCCTCGCCAGTTTCATCCAGCTTAAATCAAACTCGCTGGTTCGAATAAACGCAGAAGTGCAGCAGATTGGTAAGGAAAATCAGCCAAATAATAATGCTTTTAAACTCGCCATCATCAGCCCTGAGATGGCGTATTCCCGAGATGACCAATGCTCACATTTGTTGTCAAATCGGCACTTCGAAATGTGTTTGCAATCATGATTTGCATTCATACAAATAAGGGAAATTATTAGAAACCCTGAAGTAAATGATTGTATTAACATCCCCTGTGCGTGTTATGTTTCAAGGCCTCAAGTGATGAGGTTCCAAACAAAACATGTTACCTAGTTGTGCAGAGATAATTCATTTCCTCACAAAGTGCACACGGGTTGCACTTCACCTTTCATTATACACGTGTATGATAAATGTTAGCTTATTATATTCAGGGCTATCTATATCTGACATTAATATGACATTACCTGTCGTATAATACATACATCGACATTGTAACCATCATTGTGGCTCAGTACTTAGTCAAATATACTTAACGGCGAACACTAATTTGTGAAACATCAGCTGTCGCAATGTCACAAACATCATCATAACGCATTCAAGATAAATATATGTACTCTAGCTGTTCAATTTACAAAATAGTCAGAATGATTATCAAAATTGTAACAAAAAGGACCATTTGCATTGTATAGAACGTGATCCTCCACTGGAAATCGACACGCAAGTTGTCCAATCAGTCGGATGGCGCCAGTCCAGCCACCAGGCTTGGGTCCACGAGAGTTCAGGCCCGAACTTCCGGAATCCTGTATGTCACACAAAAGCGGTGTACACAGGAGTGAGAAAGGAGTGAGAAGATAAATAGATAAGTCGAAGTAATAGTCGTCAAGTTCTGAGCTTGGCACCATCACTGAACGAAGACAAAATGAACATAAAGATAACAAAAATAAGACAACATCATTAGAACCGTTGGTGCTATCGTACATCCAGCACCCCGTCTACGGTAGCGTGGTAGTCAAACATCATGAAGTCTATCAAGTATCTGTTGTACAGTTCCGTGATGTCTTTGGACGGGATATCAGCGAAGTACTTTTGTATGAGGTACGGGTCGGAGCTGTTCGTGGGCGAGCTGCCCGCGGATGAAGGAAAGCTCACTGCGTCCTTCGCGCCGCTTAGAGTCAAGATATACCGCGCGTCGTCCTCTATCGTTTCGATCTTCCCTATGACGTCATAATGCATCAGGCATGGCAGACAGCTGACGTGTAGGTCGCGCCAGTGCTTGTTGCCGCTCTTTGACCCATGGGTCGTGTACACGAATTTAATAAACTCCTCGAAGGAAAGATCGTAGGTGCTGCGATTGTAGTTGCTCTTAGACTTTGTACCACCCGTCTGTCCGTTTGTGCGGAACTTGTCGATGATCTTAACCCCTATCTTCTTCTGCCACTTAGCGGCTCGGGTGAAGGTGCTCTCGGGCGCGAGTTTGTTCCTATACGCGGACAGCACACGCGAGAAGGGATGCCGAGCGAACATGAATTTGGTGTAGGTGCGCAGAATCCGCTCGCGGTCTTGCCTGGTGTAGTTCTGTAGGGACCGGAGCATCTTGGCGCCCTGGCGGTTGGTGAAGAACTGCGGGATGCTGTCGGTGGTGTTGTAGTGGCCGCTGAGCACCAGGAATACTTTCTTCCAGTTCGTACACGCCACCTTCTGGACAAAGCAATACACCAGTTTATACTTGTCGTCCACCAGGATGTTCCACGGAGGGTGCTGGACCATGTCGGCCGCGGGGTTGGGGTGGTACTTCTTGCAGACGCGGTCCATCGTATAGCGGCGATGTTTCTGCACCTCCGCCTGTGTCTGCATGAAGGTCGCCTCGTCTTCGGCCGTCTCGCTAGTCTCGCGACTAGACTGCAACTTCTCCTCGTCATCCACGTGATCTTCCTTCGGCGGCGACGCAATACTAATCTATATCAGTAACACCAAAGTGAAATGGAACAAATTATTAATTCATATCTTAAATATAGTTTCATGATACAATTAAAAAACGACCAATGGCAACATCAAATCAAAAACAGAAATAGAACCCGATTATCAAATTGATTGCAATCATAACCTAATAGACAGAGAAGCATAGTGATAATGATACGAGGAAAGTCGGACAAAGTAAAGCAAGTGACATTGAAGTTTCCCATGAATAACGAATTATGCGAACTTGTCTGTCTACTGTCTGTTGACTTCTGCCTGATATTATTACAACGCTTATTCTAATGTGTCTTCACTGAAAACAGCCTTTCCTCTCAACACATTATTCATATGAAGTTTGCTATGCTGAATCAACGACGTGTCGCCCGACTTACTCCGCGTCACCTCTCCCGGGAGAGACCTCATCTTTCCGTAGCCGAATATTTAAGGGAGTAGTTCACTCCAATCAAATAAATCGCCTTAATAATAGCAGACAAATATGAAGATCAGGGTCCTGTCTTATAAAGAGTTGCGATTGGTATCAATCCACAACTGTAACTCCGTAGATTAGAGATATGGAATTGGACTTCCAATCGCAACTCTTTATGTGACAACGCCCAGATAAGTACATGTAAAATATAAGTAACAAGTAAAATCGGGTGAGAACAACATACGTTACGAATTTTGGAAATTTGCCAAACAACATTATCATTCAAGCTGTTCATTAAATCATTCCCTTAAGTGTATCAGAAAAAGCATCCAATGCATGAAAATATTTTGTATTTTCTTGGTATGTATTAGAGAGGGATTGGAGGTGTTAATTACCCTTTGCCCTGTATTCACAGCGGTGGGTCAACACAATACGTGTGATAAACATTGAGTATGTTTATGGGACGCCAGATAAAAATACATGAAACATTACCATTGATTGAATTGAACTGATTCTTTCTTCAAACTCACTACGGTATATTGAGTTTGTCCACATGCTAATTACAGCGAATAATTGAAATCACCCACTGTTGTAATTCTGTCATGAAAATCAATGATTTTGTGAGATGAGATGATTTATTTTAGTGTACAGTGCATTGTATGACATTACACATGTGATGCCACTTCAAAGGAGTACTCAAACTTATAATGGCCACAAACTTCTTCATAAGTTGTCCGATCTTCCTCAAACCATCTTATGTTCAGTGTGAATTGCGTTTGCAGGAATCTAGTGTGTTATGTGGAACACGGAATGACATACGCCCCAGATGTACCAACATATCCCATTGCATTAATGTTGCATTCTGAGCAACTTGTATGTATCTTACCTCAAAGCCAAATGCATACAAAGAAATAATCGTCGAAAATCATTGACCCCGTCGTAACCATGATTAACCACATGCTAACATGCTCTGAAACGGTTAATCACTCTTTTGATTGATTGCGGCGATATAATCAGGATTTGATTCGTTTTCCGGTCTCCGTAGTCACGCCATTTTGGGCTCTGAAGGGTCACATGTTCCGCTCTACAGGAACTTAAAGAAGTAGGATTTCTCCTCTCATTGGCCTAGATTGTGTAAGTTTCTGTGGAAACCCATTCACATCACAGTTCACCATTCCCTCTTTCCTTTTCCATCTCTCTCCGCCTCCTTCTTACATCAGTGTATCTATCAGTCGGTTTCTCTCTTTCTCTCCCCCCCCCCCTCCAACCCCCCCCCCCCCCCCCCCGCCATACCTCACGACTCTCCATCTATATACCCCATACAATACCTATTCTCCTCCCTCATTCCTATTACTCCCACATCCCCAAACCTAATCTTCTATCTGTTGATAAAACCGACACTGTGCAAGGTGCATTCATGTATTGTCAATATTCTATTGCAGCGACCTATCCACTACTCACTAGATAACACCGATGTACGATCAATTTACGACGACAGAAAAACACAATTTGTAATTAAGTAATTGACATGCCAATGAGCGAATTGTACTTACATGTTTATGTACTGTTTCTTCAGACTGGAAGTGGTCTGTATTTCTAGATTGTATAGGAGCCTGAGCATGTTCTATCGTAGCATCTGAGGAGAAAACAGAGGAAGAGGTGAAAGAGACAAAAATACAGGCGAATGTCATTATGGCCAAGCGAGAAATAAAATCACCACTTTTGCCAACCGCTTCGACCTCAAAACGTTTGTGCTCACCACTACTACACGAGCAAAGTAGGGCATGAATGTGGTTTCAACCATCGTGACCATACGCATTGAGTCTACACTGGGTTTGGATTTCAGAACAGAACTCCAGATAAACTATAGTCTGAGACTTTGCATATACATTTGGTGTCTGTCTACACGAAGGAACACAGAATTCAACCATTGTCAAATTTTCCTTATCACAAAACTGTACTAAAGAGTTATCCTATCACATACCTTTTTCGCTGCGAAGAAAAGTAAAAACGATGACACATAATGTGACAGCTTAAAAATGTCCACTGACCAGACAAGGTGGTTCGCGAACCACGAGTCTCGCCTGATTTCGCAATCGATAAACAGTGCTAAGTTTTTTATTCAAATATTTAAAATGGTGCCGAGATGACCTTTGACCTCATCATCCTCATCAACACACATGGTATTACCCAAGGATCATTTGTACCAAATTTTATCACAATTGATGCAAAAATAAACAAATGAGAGGTTAAACAAAAACTTTTGGGTTTTTTTATTTTTGTAACGACATGGCCTCATATTGTTTGACCTTTTGACCCCTAGATTACCTTTGACCCCATCATCCTCATGACGACATATGTGGTATCGCCCAAGGATCATTTGTACTAAGTTTGATCACAATTGATACAGAATTAAACAAATGAGAGCAAGTTAAACAAAAACTTAAACAATTTTGTAACGACATGGCCTCATATTGTTTGACCTTTTGACCCATTGATGACATTTGACCACATCATCCTCATGACGACATATGTGGCACAATTGATACAGAAATAAATAAATGAGAGCAAGTTAAATAAAAAAAAAACTTTAACATTTGTGTAACAGACCAACAGACCATGGCCTCATATTATTGGACCTTTTCACCCCTAGATTACCTTTGACCCCATCATCCTCATGACGACACATGTGGTATTACCCAAGGTCATTTGTCCCACGTTTGATCACAATTGATGCAGAGATAAAGAAATGAGGGCAAGTTAAACAAACAAAAAATTGTAACAGACCAACAGACTAACAGACTAACAGGAAAAGTTATACAAGGTCTCTGCCCAACTTTGTTCAGGCGAGACAAAAAGGATCATAAGTGCTACAACACCCGAAAATAATGACAACGGGAACTTGCGGACGCGTTATGAACATCGTTCCATATCTACACTTACTCAGTTATCTCCATCACCATGGTAATTTGAATATGATTAATCAGAGTATCTGAACCTTGAAGGATGCTCCCAATTATCAAATTAAATTGGATGCACATCACTGCTGCCACTTCCGGCCTATGCTGTTGTTGTTGGTGTTGTTTACTTCTTCGACGTTTGTGGTTCTATATCTTGAAATGTAATATATGCAGATATCCTGTCGCAAATGTCTGGCACGTTCCAGTCTAGACAAATACGGGGGAGGACCTCTTGGGACATTCAACATTGTTACCCCCTGCAAAGCAACATAGTTTACATTCAGGACTGGCAGGACTATAGCCTAACATCCAGGCTGTTTGGATTTTTCAACCCCACACTACAATCTTCAATACACGAGTCTGGCTGCAGTAGACTGATCATTCTCCGGTGTGTGGAGAGAAGAGAATGTGTGTGTACTTCATACTATTTTTTAAATTCAATTAATTAAAATACCTAAAAGCATAGAAGCTCGACGACAGAACCATGAGCGTTGAGTGAGTTACCTCCTTCTACCGTACTTAGGGCATGCATGCCCAACATAAATGTTCTACTCGTTTTGTTACTATAGAATCGCGTTCCCTTTATCTAAAATCTTCGTGGTTCATCAAAGAGCAGAGCACAACACACGTGTCGTATGCTTCTGCACCATGAACAGGTATTCACCGACGAAATAAATGGAAGGTGTTTGAGCATGCGCGTGGACGATTGCACACTCGAGATGTCAGAGCTTATTAGGTAGTGAACCGCGTTACAATCACTACCGTTCAAGAGGTGAGTGACGGCGTCACGATGACGTAACGATGGGTGCAATAATGGACGCTGATGTGACAGACGACAGCTTCAATGTCTTATAACTGTTCTTAAAGCTTCAAGATGCATTATGCTAAAAGTATTTCTTGTCTCATTGAAAGCGACAGTCTTGACACAAATGTGATATATGGAACTATAAATATATGTGATCATGATGATGAAGATGATTATGATTACTAGTATATTTTATCATGACTGGTTATAGAAGGAAATTGGTAAAAAGGCAAAAAGCAACTAAGAGGACAATTAGGACAAATAAAGGAAGACATAAGCATGAATGATAGGAGAAATTACTTAGACGAAGAAGAAGTATTGTCTCCCAACCACTCATTACCCATCATCCATTTGCATTATTACAATTATCCTTAGATGAGCCTAGAGGGTCAGTTTACTAGAAAATACGTCCGTCCTCTAATGAGCGCAGCGTGTGGTCATTACCCATCGTCCATCTGTTCATAAAAAAATCATTGTATCACCTCCAAACTGTTTTTTGAAAGCGTAGTAGATCTAAAGCACTTCCAAAATGCGTTTGTAATAATAAATTTAGAGTGGAAACATCAACTGATACTAGTTTACGACGCCAATGCCTTAAAACGTATGTATAAGTGTGCATGTGTGTGTGTGTGTGTGTGTGTGTGTGTGTGTGTGAGTGTGTGTGAGTGTGTGTGTGTGTTCGTGCGTGCGTGTGTGTGTGTATGTGTATGTGTATGTGTGTGTGTCTGTGTGTGTGCGTGTGTGTGTGTATGTGTATGTGTATGTGTATGTGTATGTGTATGTGTATGTGTGTGCGTGTGTGTGAGAGCGAGATAGAGAGAGAGACAGCGAGGGAGAGACAGAGAGAGAGAGTGCAAACTGTTTATTTTCATTTTTAAACCTATTTGAAGTGTCTGTGTTCTGGCTTTCGATTGACTCATCTTATTGACATTTACTAATCATTCAAATATACGTTATTATAGAAAATATGTTTTCTGTTGTAATATGCAGGAGGAATTCATCGTACTTCGTTTCTTAATGACACTCACTTTTCCAATTGCAATGATCCCTGAAGAAACTGGGGCAAAGGCGAGTCATGTCGTATGATAATTGAAAGTCCATAAAAATGTGTTGTCACAGTAATTGCTTTGTGCATGAGTTGTTACGACGTGCTACTCTGCTCACAATGCATTGAGTTGTCTTGAAAGTGGCAATTAGGAACTAAATTGAGATCACGAAAACATTGCTAGACAAAAATTAATAATAATGGGATATTCCCGACTGACACGTTTTCCATGAAAAGGCAATTACTATTAAGTTCCCTGAGTGTACACATGTATACTATTGCCATCGTAGCATAACTTATGTATATTGCCAAGAGGGTAGTAAAACAAAATGAAGCACCATTCATCCAAAGGAAATGTGAGATGGCAGAATTCTTATCCCTCATTTCCTCATTAAAAACTGTCTGAAAAGAGTAACGCAGATCAATAGAATAAAATAGATCAATAGAAATAAAAATTTCAAATTGTATGCATACCGAAAGCGTGCCCGAGGTTTGCCCGATATAGCAACAACTAATGTATGCAAATTGTATTCCAAGTACTGAAATACCATTATTAGGTACAGGTTAATGCAATAACTCGTTACTAGGCCCCGAGGGAAGAAACATCCATAAATTTGACTACATTAGTAAACCGATCTCTTCACTCAATCAAATCCAAATCCAAATTCGTCTTTAGGGTGCTGGACTTGTCCCATTCGATGGGGTTGGCAACACCAGGCAACGTCGCACACAAGCTCTCCATGCGACTCTGTCTTGCGGGTCAATGCCAGACAGGCCACATTCACTCACATCTTTCCTCACACATTCTAGCCATGTCTTCCTCGGCCTTCCTCGCCCTCTGATGCCAGGAATTACTAAGTCTGTGACAGAGTTAATACAGGACGTGGCACGCTGCACATGTCCAGACCATCTGAGGCGCCGGCTGCGCAGGACTGCAGTGATGTCATCAATACCAAGTTTCTGGAGAAGTGTAGCCGAGGGAGTTTCATCTTGATCTTTGGTGCCACAGATCCAACGAATCATGGAGCGGTCATTTCTGCGTAGCCGTTGAAGGTCGGAAGCATTCGGTGCCCATGTCTCGCTACCGTGGAGCATAGCCGACCGAACACAGGCTGTGTACACTTTGCCACGCACCTTAGGTGAGAGGTGCCGGGTGGTGAGAATGGGCAGAAGTTTCCTGAACTTTCCCCAGGCCACACAACATCTGGCGGCAATGGCACTATCACAACCCCCACCGGCGCACAGCATGTCGCCCAGGTAGCAGAAGGAGGCCCCAACATCGAGCATGGTGCCGTCGACATCCACCTTGGTCACTGGTCTGCCATCAATTGGGCGTGCCACACCGCGACATCTCGGGCAGACATAGGCTGGGTCAGCTGTCAGTGGACCAGTGATGCTGCTACACTTCTTGTGGACCCAGAGCCTGCACTGTGAGCACTCGATAGAATTCACGCCAACACCTCTGCGACAAACAGCACAAGGGAACTTGCCAGAGTTCTTCAGAACATCGAGGCCAACACCAGAGATCAGGAACTTTGTCTTCTTCATGTTGACACGAAGACCCTTGCCCTCCATGCCAGTCTTCCAGGCCTTCAGCTTTGAGACACACTCCTCCAGTGAGTCAGCAATGACAACCAGATCATCAGCATAGAGGAGCTCCCATGGCACGCCAGTGCGAAATTCATGGGAAAGTGTCTCCAGCACCAGGATGAAGAGCAACGGACTGAGAACAGTCCAAACTCTTTCATGGGACAACAAAAGTTTACGTCTTGCGTTGGATCATGGACCTATCATGAATGGACTGTGCTCGGATAGATTTCCTTTGATCTATGATGACCGCCGCCTCATAAAAATTCAAGACATTCAGGTGTTTTAAACAATTAGCTGTATTTCTAATTAGGTAGTGCCTTCCTCTGAATAACAAAAGAAAATCTGTTTTGAGAAATATGTCAACCGTTCAGCCTTCGCTGGGAGCTCGTAGGTGATTTTTTTTACACACACTGTGAATTAATTTTGGGGTGAGCGAAGGTAAATTTTGGAAAAATTGGAGAAAGAATTTGGTCCGTAACTTTTTCGGACACCTCCGGACACGAAATTGAGCTTGTTTCCATGGAAGATAAAACACTCAATAAACGATTTACAAGATATTTTTAATGAAATATCATTGCTTAATGTGCGATATGGAGGCATTTCTCTGGCACGTTTTCTACAGTATTCTCCTTTTATCCCCAAAACGAAGCAACAATATAATCTGAAATACACAGAATCGTATCTTTATAAGATGTACTACTACTGCACATGCACTTCGGTTCATGAAGTGGTTCTGAAATTTTCTGCGCATACAAAATATATAATCCTCTAAATGCATCCAAAATTCGCTTTGCATATTTGGCGGTGGTCGTCACTGGATCAAAGAACCAAATGCGTCAAATATTCTATTGTGTTATCAGTGAACGCGACTGGTGTAGGAATAAATTATGCTTCGTGCTGACTCCAGTTCTAACATCTACCTGGTTGGATGTTCTTCTTCAAAGCCTGTATTTCACATTCGAATATTACACACATCTTTCAAGAGTTCATGAAGTATACTCTGCGTTTGCAACCATAAAACTAACAATCATTATTTTTTATCGGAATAGGTTTACAATGTTTCGCTCGGTAAATGTGCTGGTTGCTGGTATCTACCAACTGGTAGTCTGGCTGTCAGGCGGTTGGGCATTTATAATACAAACTATACCATAAAGGGATCTGGTTGCAGCAGAATAATCATTCTCGTTATGTGATTGTTTCTCCAGGACGGACTGAGTAACGAGGAGAGTGATAAAGGGAATAATATATCATGACTAGACTTTTTTTCAGTTTGTATTAAAAATGTTCAATAACCTGGAAGCCAGGGGCCATATTCATGAAAGCTTACTAGCCTAGCTAGTTACTAAAACTGCACGTAGCTGAATGTAGTACCTAACTAGGCTTAGTAAGGTTTCATGAATATGGCTCCAGGGTACCGAACGGTCAAGGGGGGTATGTGTACCTGTTTGTTTGAGTACTGTTGTTGATAAGCGAGACGCCGGCTTGGATGGCGAGATGTAGACGAGCAGGGTGAAGGAGAACATCAGCAGCAGCACGCACCACAGGGCGAGCTTACTCATAGAAGCCATGGTGGACGACACGGGCGGGATCTACAAGCAGAAAAATGAAAACGTGCGACTATCAATACACATTATCATTCATACAAGGGTGATGAAAGAAATGGATATCCATCCCGTGGAAAGAGATTTGGTTCCGCCACTTTATATTCAAGACTGGCAGCTGCTCTTAACGATATGACCAATACGCGATTGCGTCATGCATGTCCACCTGGATTCTACAATAGGTTATGCATATTCCTATACATGCGTAGTATACATTGTTATCACAATACTTTCATGACTTTTAATGCTGATGTGACTTAGCTGCAATTATGATAATTTTGCCGTATATCGATTTTATTTTCGATTTTATTATTCGTCTTAGGGACGTTCATTACATTTACTATTGTTTCTAATACTTATGGGGGGTTCATATTACTGATGAAAATGTTGTTTTTACCTAAACCGCAGTACTTTGCATTAGTTTTGCAATATATCCTTAACTTATGTTTTTGACAGGTTGTAATGCTGACATAAAGTGGTTACGGTTATTATCTTATTGTCGTACAGTAAATTTACAGTGCATCTTAAAGAAACTTATAATATGTTTAATGTATAATTATCTTTTATAGTGTTCATACCATTTATAAGAATTTTTAAATATTTATACTTGCAGAGGATATTCGTCTTATTTCATATGTTGTATGTATATTTGTTTTTAAATTGTCGCAATTCAGCTGCATGGCTGCGAAGATGATTTTTAATAAACCTTGAATTGAATTGAATTGAATGCGTACATTTCAGCTTTCGCTCATTAACTGGTAGTTTTGTCACGAAGTGCCCGTTATGTAGTTAATGAGGCTAAGCGAAAACGAAATTTGATACGTTCTACATGAAAATACTAGTTTTGGCCCGGCTGGGCACAGTTTTCATGTTACATTCCTAAAAGGAAAATATCTTATAGTAACGTTTCCAGCAACTTTTTAATGGAATACACCTGTAATGTGAAATCGAGACTTTTATATTGCAACAATATTCTTCGAGTACATCTTTAAAGATGCATTGTAAGTATTACATGTTACAACTGCATAAGCCTCTGGGGTGAGTATACTTCCTCAAATAATTCTGCGCGTCCTATTTTGTTTTTCTCTATAGATAGAGTTGCAAAGTATAATGTAAAGTCCATGAATAAAACATGTATATTATTAAACCATGGACCTTGTCTAAACTAAGCACGGCAGGGGGGGGGGGGGCTTTCTTCTGCAAATATCGTTTGGAGGCTCATTTGTTCATGACTCAAGGATTGTGTTAATGTATAATATAGTAAAGAACTTCATTATGTTGCTGCCAACAAGAAATGTTTCTTTTCGCGTAGTGGAAGAAATATGAGAAGAGTTCAGTAGAGTTTCATTACGGAACTGTTTAGCGAGCTCGCTTCCTACATCCTTGGTTTCATCAACACAATGGTTATTATGTGAATGCGCTCTATATAGCGATGTCTAATGAAATCAGTTCCCTTGAAACGCTAATGACACTCATCAGAGGCGTAGGCGCAAGCTGATACACGCAACGATGAATTGGAATTCAGTGAAAACGTGGAAAATGGGGCTCGTTAAAAATCGTAAAGGTTACGTCAAGCTGTGTATGTGTATGTGTGTGTTGTGTGTGCGTTTGTGGGTGTTTGTGTGTGTTGTGTGTGTATGTGCGTGTATGTGTGTGTATGTGTGTGTATGTGTGTGTATGTGTGTGTGTGTGTGTGTGTGTGTATGTGTGTGTATGTGTGGGTGTGTGTGTGTGTGTGTGTGTGTAACAATGTACACTGCCATACAGTTCTAATTCTTCTCATCGTAGTCGCACAAACGATGTAACTGGCTCGGCAGGTCTAACAGTTTCTCCTTCACGACTAAATACTCCATATCCCTCGAGCGCTATGGAAGGAAAAACAGCAAAAACAACAAGCTGACTTCCCACCTGAACCATCATTCCCCAATTATCACCGCTGTCCACCTTCTAATTATCCTCAGACCGCTGTGGTTGCAACGCTATAACAATATGCTAACATCCCTCTCGCTGCATGTGTATATTACCACGATTGAATTGATGGTAATAATAATGAGTAGGCTTCCGCATTATAGAGTTCTGTGAAGGCAATAGCCCGTATCCCAACAATGGTTTAACCCTCGGTGTGCCAGGTAAACTGCTATAATATGGGATTCATGTGTATTACTTGTGAAAAGAAGGCGCATTGTGGCAATGTTATAACAAGGGATGTAGCATTCCCGCATCTAATAGTTAATCTGGTGCGTGCGATCGTTAACTTAACCCACACTGACTTAAACCATCGTTGTGACTACGGGCCACTCATCCGTTAGTTAAATGGTCTAACGTATCGACACGCTGCCCCAACGACCAAGCCGAGAACTAGCCAATATGTCCAACGCAACGGAATCGCATGGTCTCACGGGGGTAGTTCAATCAACAGCGCTGCTGATAACAAGCAACTTTCGGAAGAAAGTGAGCCCTCAATAGTAAACAGTGTATCAGGAGAAACCAGGTCCACTTAAGTTTATCTCTGTCACTGGGAGGGAGTTCGTGTTAGTTGTTGAGTGCGAATAGTCTGGCTACATCCACTCCAATCGAGCACGGTTATACTCGGTGCTGTTTTACGACGACTGTAGGTTATACTATACAGGGCCCTATAAAGCTCTTCGCCTCGGCTACAGGACACGACTGTGCCACGAATATGCAGTCGTAATGACCTACGACTGAAAATGTTACACAAATCTCATGATTGGGTCCTCCGAAGAACCCAGTCGCAGAGTCGCAGAACTGACCGGATCGTGTCGTCCGCGATGGCCATTATTTCATGCTGTCAAACGGCTGGTGCATGGAACCTAGAAGGCTCATGGTTGGTGCAAGTCAAATCACCATCATCGTCAGCAATGTTGATTTCATCCACATTCATGACATTAATCCCGCACACTTTAATGTGCGAAATATCACCAGAATGCTGATATAAATCACAGTTCTCCTAGGAAAATGTCATCTTCCTTCGTTTAAGTACAAGTGATGTCTTGGAGGATTGGCGTAGCGTATCTCTGGGGTTTGATGTAAGCAGGGTAGTGTTAAGATCACCTTTCTAGTGTAAATAAGCGCCTATTATGTTATTCCATACGTTTCTGTGTGATGAGGTGAGAACAACCAGGACTAGCAGCCGGCGTTGCCCCTTACCGTCTTTATCATTTCAGTTTAATAATGGTCATCGTGTAAGATGCTCTGTAAGACACAGACTGAAGAAAAATGTTAAATATTGTGACGTGGTTGACATCAGAATGTGAAGAAAACGATACAATATGTACACATAGGACGATGTTTCGATGTTTGCAGATGCCATTCATTCTCCGCGGTCGTCACACAGTAATTTAGTTAGTCAATGAGTCGAGGTGGTCCCAGGGGTTAGTTATGCATGCTCATTCTTATGCCCTAACCCATTCCTTACGACGCCAGCCAGCATCGAAGGGCGTTTATCTGATTACCGATGCTAATTCGCTGGCCCTAATTGCCTCACTCAATCAGGTACGCAGCAGACGGGGCTTGATGAAATATACCCGCGTGTACTGTGTGTGGTACATAATGTATGTGAGGGTTCTGGGGGAGGGATGGTGACGAAGATGGAGGAGAATAAGAAGCCGAGAGATAAATTACGAGCATGGCAGCAAGAAGGATCGATAATGATATGAGAGAGAGAGAGAGAGAGAGAGAGAGGGGGGGGGGGAGAAAGAGAGAGAGGGGAGATAAAAGACAGTGAGAGATGGGGGAGAGAGGGAGAAGAGCCAGAATTCATTTAAGAAAAAGTATGTAAAGAAGAAAAGGATGAGGTAAAACAGGGAAAGGATGGGGAGAGAGAGCACGAATGACAATGAAAAGAGAAGCGAAGACGGATGATTATGAATATGATTGTCGACACTACAGTCAACACGGCCAAGACGATCACGTAAGACAATCCATCCTTTCAAAACAAACAGATGAAAACAAATACATTCACATCACTACTGTAACTTACCAAGTCATTAGGCCTACGGCATCTTCTCAAGAAAATCAAATATAAAGCAGAATGTCCAGTCACTCCAGTGAACAAACTTGATAGAACAACGGAGGGATGGCGATTGACAAGATAACATATCGCAGCAATTTAAAAAAAGCGCCCAGAACAAGAAACGATGACGCTCAAGCCTGGCTAGCCATCTCCCTGTGACGGTACTTGAGAATCCAAATGTCAGTCTCGTGCCCCGATAGCATTACACACCCCCGTTTCATTTTAATCAGCTACGCGCACTTGAAGAAGGCTACCACAATCGTTCACCCTCTCCAGAGTGGACGTGGTGGATGAAGAGACGAGACAAAAAAAAAAACATTCCCTCTACTCCTACCTATGCATTGCATCTATAGGCATGACATTTCTACCACATCACGATATCAATCTCCCTCTTTCCCAAACGCCTCCACTGTCTTGACTATTTGTGCTATTTACGTTACACTCGGCTCCTCCTTGGTTCATGAGGAATTCTAACCCGAGTCGAATGGCCGTACCGATGCCACGCTGAATCCTTACGCCGCGCGTGCCTCACATCACCTTCATTCACACTGCGTAATCACGGCACCGGCGGGTCCGATCGATACGCTGTGTACCCTTGATATCAGGTGGGTGGCGAAGGATAAAGATAGCAATCCGGCGATCGATTCAACTCGGCAGGCATTAGCCACAGATCAAAATGGGGCGCCAGCTTCTTAAGAATAAATGCTGAAGTAAAACTACCACATAAGGACGTTTGCGAGTGTATTCATTTCCGTTTTGCACTCCTTCAGCAAATCACAACAACCATGACCACTGCATTCACTCAGGATAGCGCCATTACCAATGGAACTGCGTGAGCATAATGATTTTTTTTTAATGTATAAGGTGTAGAGTTGTTTTTTCCCATTTCGCAGTCCGGAGACTGAATTAAGAGGGATGATACAATTATAAGAAACATCATCGCTGGATACAAAAAAGCATTGTGAACACATATGTACACTATCTCCACCCCCTGTGTATTCCTTGTCTACGGTACGGCATTGGCGCTGGGTCAAGATCATTTACACTATCGTCCACCTCCTACCAGAGTACCAGGTACCCATTCATACTTGTGAATCGAGAGCATCAATATAGATTAATATATGGATTAATAATATGGATTATCTGCTTAAATACACATATGTCATGGGTGGGCTTGAACCTGGGACCTCGAGATATTCAGTACCAGTTATAACCGCTATACAAGGACAACTCCAATCATAAAGATGCAACCTGAAACATAACATACCAAATATGGTTTCCTAATACACAGTGCAACAATTACCAACGCTAAATACCTTTAACCGACATAGATCCTTTCCCCGTTTGACGTATACACACGTTCTTCCCCAGTAGGACAATTGATCGCTTTATTCGGCATTTCAAATGAAGGGATCATCGCTAGTTCACTTTCAGAAAGTGGCTTTGATTAGTTTTCGGTATATTAACTAAAAGCATATCAGCGACACTCACATGGAACCTAATGTCACATGCGCGCGGCATTACTAGCGCTAATGGGTAGCTTTCATCATGAGTGGTTTTTGCTCTCATAGAGAGAAGGGACTAAAGAACCAGTGGCATGAGCTTCGCATCTTCGCATCTACCTCCCAAAGAACACATCACATGGATAAGAAGATGGCTAAACAAGTTGAAGATTTCTCGGGATAACAAATGCAACCTCCTATCAGTCGTCATCGCATCAAGGCGCAACTAATGGGTCTACTTCCAACCGCCGCCATGAGTATGCCAACAGTCCCATTCTGACATGAGTGGTTTGCCACAAAGTGGTACGACCCTGTGAGATTCGAATCACAAATGAAACAGAAGGGTCCATCCCCTTATTACAGAGTACACGTTCCATACCATGAACGCTTTTCAGACTCTTCAACATCGATTTCGTCGCTCAATTCCAAAGTATTTTTCCTGCAATGCTTTCTTCTCCAGTACTTCGTTTCTCCTGTATAAATCATACAACATACACGATACATATGTTGCTGTCCATAAAATGTTGGAATCAAATCCTCACTGACCATACTCGTCATCGTCAGCCCCTGGATGCTCGCCGCAGCTCCGCGTCACTTAGCCGTCCACTGTGTGCCGAGTATCACGTGTTCAGCAGTTGATTTGATTTGTTTCTTTGGCGTACGTATCTCATGTCTCACGTTCCACACACACGCTCTCTCTCTCTTTCTCTGCCCAGTCGCAGTCTGCTGTGCACGGACGCGCCGAATGGCGCCTGTCACGCGAGAGAGACACGGGCGCGTCGCGCCCAGCCCGGAAACACCTGCCTCACTGAATGTCAAATGAGAACAAAAAGTGCTCCCGGTGTCAATTTGGAAGTCAATTTTCGAGTCTGAAAGCAGACGCACTTCACTTTACTTAAAAAAAAAAAAAAAAGCCCGTCTGAACAGATACCGAAGACACCTTTCAGCAATACAAGAAATCAATCTATACTACCACATCATAGGAGAAGATGAGTTCGATCGGCTCTCAATCTGTCACCTATTTACATTGGATCAATGCTCCTGATGGTTTTAGGTGCTATTCTTTACATCCCAGCGTTCTCGTATAATACAATAGCCTTCTTCCAACACGTCGCCGTTTTCCCCATCCTGTTGAATGTAATGATAACGACACTATACAGCTAATTCCACCACTATCTGCCAATGACGTGTACCAATACTCCATATAGTAATATTAATAGGCATATCGTGATTACTGTAATAAATATACACTACTTCTACTACTACCAACATTACTTCTACTACTAAAATTTCTCTACTGATACTGGTACTTCTAATAATACTATGCTGCTTCTATTTGCTGTACTTGTATTACGACTAATAATGATAATATTGATATCCCTATAGTGATTCTGTTTCTCCAAAGTTACTCCTGCTACGACTAGCAGGAAGAGTAGTACATGATGTAGAAGTAGAAGAAGTATTAGAAGTAGTAGTAGAAGTAATGATGGTTATCAATGCGACACTATACATCAACGCGTCAATATCGCACAATCAATCAGGAAAGTATATTGAGTGCGGGCCCTTGTCAGTTAGACAAGTGAGTCGGCATCATTTAGTCTGAAACTTCAAGACTAACTCCTTTAGGTTTGTACAGATACACAACTGTGAGCTATACCATGTATACTTAATGAACAGGTCTGACTACAGAAGACATATCAACTCCTTCTCTGGTGCGGAGAAAAGATGAGAATGACAGAGTGATTAGTCTCGTGCGTACTATATCTATTTTTTTTTAAGTCGAATAAGAAATGTCCAAAAGCATGAAATGCAAGCCTAACAAGTCTCACCCGTATTTGACAACACAGAATCCCACTTGAGTCTGTCCGTGTAGACTAGTTGGTGAGTACGCCGCACCTTGGGCCTGAGCGCGCAAACAGTTGCCTTACATCTACCGTAGATATGGAGGAGCACACCAACATCACTGCGAGTGCAGGCGAGAAAAACAACCTCGAGGTAGCTGGAAGCGAAACAAACACTCTCTTGAACTCAAAACACCAAGCCCGGCGGCCAGAAGATAATGACATCACTAAGAAACAGTAGGTTTGCAGGATAGAGAGGAAAAGGTTTGGAATATGAAGGACGGCAGGAGAAGAATGGAACTTTACATTATGAGGAATGAGAAAAGAGTATGAGCTGTAAAGCGTATATTGTGTTTAATAAATTAGAGTGTCTGTGTTTATATGAAAACCGTATATGCCACAATATTGGAGCACTAATTAGCTGTATTTAAATGTGCCGTGAAAAGCGGGTCGATAAACGATTTTTATATAACAAATACGCAACCGATGAAAATGCTTGTTGAAAAGTAACGAAAATGGGTCCTCAACAAGCTACATTATTGTACCTGATGAAACCTGTACACCAATTTTAGATCACCTAGCAATTTCAGGTTTAAATCACAAAACGCGATGAAAGGTGTAGCCTAACGGATTGAAAAAGAACAAAAAAGCAAATGAAACAACTCGACGTCTTTTTTGTTGCTTCAAACCAATAGTAAAGAAATCAAAGTCGTGCTTCACTTTACGTCCTTATTTGTTTAGATTCTAGCCACAGCATCCCTCGAGCTTCGATTCTGGGTAAAGAAACCCGCGGCAGAAGAGCTGGGTGTAATAGATTCTCCGTTGGGAGCTGGGGGCATATTGCCTGCTCAAACAAGCCGGGCGTGACCCAAACCAAGGCATCCACAACTTGCGGGGAAACACTGCAACGAATGCAGAAGGTGTCGACTTTCACGAGTGCTTGTTTTCCTTTTCACGCAGGTAAACACGCAGGTGTATCGCAAGAGTAGACGCAAGCTTCGTTAATGAGCAGATCAGCACTGACGTGCAGTAGTCACTTACTGTGTTCATCTCACTGTTTTTCTCAATGTCTTGGCTCAGCAGTACCCACACACGTTGTATACATCATTTACAGTGTCCATATCGCCATGATGAGCAACTCCCGTCAGTTTCTCATGATTCTTTGTTGTTTTTGTCTCTTTTCTTCTTCTTATAAAATCAAATATTCCCAAATATCCCTTAAAACGTTGCATATCTCGGATTGGTAAATCACTCTCGTTTGCAGATCCCACTCCATTTATTCATGCTCATGACTGTATGTGATCTCAATAATCATGTTAATTTCTGACAGGATTTTCGTCTTTTAAACCGCAAACTTCTTTGCCCAAACACTCACTCTTTAACTAATATCTTCATGTTAATCCACACGATTAAATGCAAAATCAAAACTCCGAAGGAACACGAGCATGCTTCTCTGTGTGACTTTTCCCACTATGGCGCCTTTCCTTTCCAGCATGGCCTCACACTCACCAGTTGATTTATTGCTCGTTGGACTCAAGACTTGCGTCACAACGGAGCAATCCGTATTTCTGCTTTCCACTTAAAGACCCCCCCCCCCCCCCCCTTCCCTTGTACCCTCCCCCTCTTTTTCTTTCTCTCTCCCTCTTTTAACCGCTCTCTTCGATTTTCAACATCAACGTTGAGTAACGAAATAGATATTTTTAGCACACATTCAGAGCCAGAATAGAGCAAGCACGCAATGATGGGCAAGAGGTGCACCAGACTGTTGAATATGCACTTCTCTCAAAATCCCATATTGTGCATCTGCAACGATGTATGTCAGATGTTGTGAAGATCCCGAGCAAATCTCGTCCGATTATGTCTAATCCTGACGACAAGAAACCGGTGCGTGCTGAACATTACTCAATCCAAGTCAAAATGTAAACACTTCAACAGTGTTTCCACTGGAGTGAGCAAAGCCGTACAAAACGCGGCACGAGAGATTGATGGATGGGTGCATGTGAAGGAATTGCGGGGGCGCCACGTTATTCACATGAACGGCTTCGAAAAGGGGCCTCGCGCGATAATAATTTTCCAAACCCGATTCGGTTACTAATTTACCAGGTTCCCATGCGATACGTTCACACGTCCAAGCTCATGAGCCCTATCATAGCCCGGCACATTCACTGTACATTATTACCCTCTTCACTTATCCAACTGCGGTCGTCTTTTTAACTCTACATGTTGATTTTCAGCGTTGCAATCAGGCTTTCTGATGTCATCTGAATAATTCCAATGTTACCAACAATACAAACAGACCAAACGCAAATCACCTGTAGAACAGACATACAGCACTCTGATCCTTTTTTATCCATGCACTTATTTTTCTGAATCTGTCGTCTCCATGTCTCCTTCTTTCCCTCCTGCCTCTCAATTCCTCGGTCTCAATCTCCCATACGTTTCCCTTCCCCTTTGAACGCACCGGGTCATCGTGTTTACCGTTATCTACCTCTCAGCCCCGAGAGAAGAATACGAGACACTCAGCAGTGCACGAGGGGAAAGTAATGCAACCTTCTTGGCCAAACCTCCCGTTTCCCCTCCCCTCTCCATAAGCTGATCCACACAAATCAATGCAAACCTTCCATGCTTCCCTTCGGGTGCTAAGGTATGAATATTCAACCATCCAAAATAACCATTACACATACAGAAATCGATACGAGTCCACAATGTCGGTAAAATACAGCACCTTCCGTCCTTTTACAGTTTCCCATCATCCATCCTTTTCCCCTCTCTCACCTTACCTGTATTTTGTCTGTCGACCAATACTTGGTTCTGGGTGAATATCCCTTCATAATATACTGAGGTTTTAGGGTTTTTAGGGTTAATACATAATCTGCATTTCGTCACAGTGAACACTGTCGTGCAGACCTGCAATTTATTCATGACATTTGAGCCGGGAACGTAAGCCGATAATATTACGCGCATTATTTCAAATTACGAAACGGAAAGACGACATCTGTCAACATCGTTTCATCATAGAGGAATGTCACATTTCCAGAGTACCTGGTTCGTTCTCCAATGTGTCGTCAATGGCTCTGCTACGTTGACTTTGATTTTCAACAGGTATATTTTATTGGAATAGTGTCCGCTAAGTTAGCACCCATTAAACATATTTAGGCGTAGATAATGCGTGCTTCCTCTAAATGTTAAGGTGCTTAGTACGAACATGCTCTGCTAAACATACATTAGAAAAGAATATTACCTTCATGAAATATGTTACAACATAATAACAAAGCTCAGAGAGTACATCAGAATGTGAAGTTTCACTCGAGAAAACTAGAGGAATTTCGACTGCCACGCAGTCAATAAATATGCCTCCGCCTCTTTGCTAGCTCTAGTTAGATTTATTATCAGAAATTCTGTATGTTTGGTGGGCAATGTACCATTGAATTCCTATGTGAAATGAAAATATTGTATTCTGTTTTTCCATGTTCAGCCAAGTTTGGCAATGTTCATTGACCTTTGACCTCTGATCTTTCAGGAATTTTACCAAAAATGTTACTAGTCTACCCCCAAAGTAGTGATCCATCTGTGTACATTGTTAAATGAAAATTGCATCCTTGGATTTGGATTTATTGTGAAAAAAAGTCGTTCTTTAGCAATTTTTCACAATGTTCATTGACCTTTGACCTCTGACCTTTCAGGAATTTTACCAAATATGTCACCAGTCTACCCGCAAGCAGTGACCCATCGTTGTACCATGTTTCATGAGAATTGCATCATTGGATTTGGATTTAATGTCAAAAAGGTCAATTTGGGGAAATTTTCACAAAGTTTATTGACCTCTTACCTTTGACCCCAATAAGATTTGATCCCAAATTTACACACTTCATTAATTTTATGTAATACACACATATACCAAGTTTGAAGCAAATCTGGTTAACGGTTTTCAAGATATTGCCTAAACGGATTCCGGACGGACGTACTAAGGACGGATGGACGGAAGGACGGACAACTCGAAAGCATAATGCCTCCGGCCACTTCGTGGCGCAGGCATAAAAATTTAATAGAAAATGGTTCACTCGAATTGACGTATATCTCATTCAATATAACACTTATGAAGTAACAAAACGTATTCTTTCTTATCCTCCATGCAGATAAGCGAATACATAAAGCCGTGACTGCATCACAGTAATGGATGGAGCTAGGCAATGTGTTGATAACACACGGCTTTCTCGGCCGTGCAGCAGGATGCCACCTATAGAGCAGTGAATACCAAATCATTATTCTCATAGCAAACCTTGACTATGTTTGACACGATGAAGTTTTTCATCCCACAACTTCAACATCACGCCTCGCGCTTTCTCTCTCCCTGAACCCCCGTCAATCGATATAAATTAGGTTGCGCGAGCGTTATCAAATACATTGCAGGTTGCGAGCGGCGTAATTTGTGTTGCCATGGGAGCACTATTAACTCGAAACGAAGTGTGGATTCTCTGTCACAAGTCACAGAGTAGTATAGTCTGGCTTCCAGGCGTTCTGTTTAGCACATTTCACTGATAACCCTCAACTAGTCTACTACTGTGTTCTCAGGTTTAAGAGCAACAAGAATAGCCGTTAGTTAGAGACTGTAAGAATAAGCATGGAAAGGGGACATGGGATACGGAAGGGGGAAGGAGTGGACTGTGGATGGACATGACCGCCGCCTCATGTAAAATCAGGTGTTTTTAAACAATACACATGAAAGGCTGCATTTCTATTTAGGTAATGTCCTATAGTAAATAATAAAAGAAAACCTGCTTTCAGAAATATGTCAACCGTTCCGCTTTCGCTGGAAACACATAGCTGATCTTAATACACAAACTGTGATTCAGTTTTGGGTGAGCGAAGGGAAATTATGATAAAATTGTCGAAAAAGAAAACTTTTCGGACACCTCCGGACATAGATTTAGGTTATTTCCGTGGAAGGTGAAAATATTTGTTAAGAAACCTGATTGATCAATTTGCGATATGGAGGTATTTCTCTGACATATTTCCTACAATATCCTCCCTTTATCTCTCAAACGAAACGACAATATAATTTTAATTCACAGAATCGTATCCGTATAAGACATACTACTACTGCGCGTGGATTTCGAAATGAGACTAGGGATAAGCATGGGGAAATGGGGAAATGAGGGTAATGGCATGGTGGTTCTAAAATTTTCTGCGCAAAGAGAAGATAAAACTTCTCCAACTTTGACTTGCTTGTTTGGCGGCGATCGTTCCCAGATCAAAGAGCCAAACGCGGAAGATGTTGTATTGTGATATCAATGCATGTGAATGCTGAAGAAATAAATTACACTTCACGCTGGCTCTATTCTTTATACTTCCCTGATTGTACTCACCTACACAATGTAGCCTGCATGGCCGGTAGAGCGACATGGCAATGGTCCAATGGTAATAGAAAATTTTTAATTAGCCTGTTTTTTTATTATTCTCATGGAAAAACTGCGCTATTAGCAAATTTGATTCCTGGACCCCGGCCAAGTATAATAAGAGAAAGCTTGCCACGTCAAGTCCCATGTAAATTACTGAGCAGTAGGATCGTTCGGTCTAAGAAAACATGGGGCACTTTTCTTCGACCAAAATTCGTCCAGGTGATTACCACTTAGCGTAATAAAGAATGATTCTTCAATCTTCACTTAATGTAAACGATTATAGGGTACTCTCACCAGTAGAGCATCTTTCCCATTTGCCTCATCATTCAGTCAATGGATGTGTACCAAACCTTCCCATGCTTACCCAAAACGGAAACCCGGAACTGTATAAAGTGCACTGTCTTCTTAACAATAGGTGCCATAACCGTCAATCTAGGCATCTATCTCAAATCGAACAACATAGCATCGAGAAGGGACATGTTCGATTGAAAGGTCACAAAATGTACCGGAGGGTCGACACACTGAGAAAGCCCAGCGCACGCCGGAGAGGCCTAAATGTCAGGTGGAGAGCAGCCAGCAGTACGGGCCGACAGGGAGGCAGCGCAATGCTGCTGGGGCCTGAAGGGAAGGGGAAGAAAGTGGAAATGTTTGGTGGGGTCCTTCCTTGGGTGACTCACATCATGTCGACATGATCAGGATCGCGGAAGAACACCGACGTCATGAAGTTGTAGATGTTTAAGTTAAATCTTCAAACAATTCTCATTGTTTCGATAATAACCCGTGGGAGATGGGGAGTTTAACGGCATCCGCAGTCTACTGTTTCCTTTTTTGTTTGTTTGTTGTTGTTGTTGTTGTTGTTTTTTGGGGGAGCAATAAAGGAGGTAAACTTTAAATGGTATTAGTATGACGTAATGGGTATAAGTAGAATCTGGAACCTTGTATTTATAAAATGGACATGATATCAAGCTTACAGGTGATATTCATAGAAAATCCAAAAATATGAAGATATTCACCTACAGAAAGCTTATAAGCCATACAATGAGCTCGGATGACATTGAAACAATATATCACTTTCCAAAAAGCGAAATTAGGGTGAAAACAATCACCGTATTCTCGGGGACAAATTTGACCTACTGTCATCCGAAACGGCCTTTAGGTCTGACGTAAGAAACGGGAAGCGTTATTGTGCATCACACATGCCAATCCGCAGCTTCTTTTCCGCCAGAAGCATCGGGCATTGTTAATGAAACTGTGATGGCAGTTGCTAGTGGATTAACAGGTGTGATACACAATGGTCATTGTGAAGCATATCCCGGCTGTGACGTACACACAACGCCACTTTCCCTGAGGCGATTTCGTAGGTCAGGAAGAGAGTCAATTTAGTGAAACATGACTTTCATTAAACACATAACTGAACACTTTCATGGCAAGTTAGCTGCATAAATTGCTTTAATAACTCATTCAATTATAAAATAAACTATATTTATTTGATTTTATTTCCTATGAATATCACCTTTAAAAACGTATAAATAATTAATATGTCTACTTTGAGTAATTATTTTTGGATCCATGTTTTAAGCTTGGAATACGTCTATTATAATTACTCATCTTTTTTTTTATTTGCTTTATTAAACGCTATTCTTTTGGATTTGCAACTCATTTTATCTTTCGGCACAATTCTTTGAGTACAAATTTAAATCAGAAAGGCCTGACATTAGCGTATGGTTTGCCTATAAGCGTCGGGAAAATTACTTGATATCATAATAATCTTTATACCGACTTCACACGAAGTCGGTATTCCACATTTAGTTTGTTACTAGAATTTCGTGCCGCGGCGATGCAAAAAAAAATTCCATGAAGCGAACTTTCGGTAAGAAGGAAGTCACGTAGGTTCTCTGAGAGCCCCAATAGAGCTGTCCTCATTTCAAGCAGAAGCTGCAAACCACTTCCGGGTTAGTGATCATTTGGGTATCTTTCGAGTATGCCCTACATTTTACCACTGGGTCTGCTCCTGTTACCTTCCCAGGTCTGCTAACGCCTCTGGGGATATCCGTATGATTATATGGGTAAAGAGGTAAATGCATACGCATTGAATGTACATGATACTGCTCTGCCTGGGCGAGGCCCACAAGACATAGTGTAACTAATAATCTTGCGATGGTATTTTCCTCATAACATTTTCTTTCCACTGACCTTGTCCTTCTTTCTATCCGCTGTTATGCCACAACATGATCACACGATCCATAGCGGAATATGTCTCCTTGATAATGAAACCTACAAAATACCGCATATCCGGCTACATGTATCACCAACTTTTACTTAAGGTATAAACAGGAAGGATCCTTGATGATATGAAAACATACAATATCTCACAGGTCCGATCATCACGGACTTCTTTCTCAGACATGATGCGCGTTCGTGGGAAATCCGACGTTCTCATGGACACATTCTGAATGTCCTTAGTCATCGGCGTATTACTTGGGGACCAGACAAAATAAACACTAGAACAAAGACTTTATAAAATCCTTGGAGGTGCAGCAACACAGTGGAAGAGCATATATTTTTCGATAAGATCAACCCATATTCGCCGTCAAGTGATATATGTCACCATCGTAATGATTTCTATATGCAAAAGGTGACAAGATAACTCAATCCTCAAATTAGCAACACGTTGTAAATCTCCGTGTCAACTCATTCACGACCGACCAGGCTATTTTAAAGGCAAAACTAGAAATGATTTTAGCTTTTAAAATAGCAAAACTGTAAACAAAAAACAGATCACCATTATCTTAAAATCCCTCATATTTGCTCTTCAAATTTTACAACACTATACTGATTTGAATATCATTTTGACATTAAAAGGAATGTATTTGCTGTTTTATGATAATGATTATGTGTGTTTTGTTGCAAATCTGAAAGCCATAATAATTTCTAGTTTTGCTCTTTGAGCAGCCTAACCGTGAATGAGTCTACATGGAAATATTATAACCATGGATCGTAATAATCAGTGTGGAACAACACAACGAATCATATTTTCTCTGAAAATGAAAGGCGGAGCATGGCACTAATTTGATTAATAAGCCGTAACCTTGGCTGCAACGTGTTTGTGTGTGACGACTGACGAGCCTATGTGATCGCGTTGCTTCCTCAAAATGCTTCATATTTGGTCTCGCTTGGCCACCACATTGACATGTATTTTATGTTCTTTTTTTTTTCAACATGCACATCCCATGTGTCTTTCACATGCAATTTTCAACAAATGAAAAAATGCAAATACTATTCCACAATGAATGAGCATTAGTGATGAAAGCACAAATCCTGAAAGTGTTCGGGCCGAAAATTTTGAGGATTTGTGATTTAATCACTAATTACTCTAAATATGGATCATTTGAGGGCAAATAACTTCAGCAAAATTTTAAAATGGACCATACATGAATATAAGACACTTGGCAAGAAGATTGCTCACGATCACCTGTTTGAAGGCTTTTTGTCTTCCCTGTACAGTATATTCCCTGTAAGTGTCCATGTGTCAAGCAAGCATTAAATCAGTATTTTTCCAATTTATTCCGGCAGGCTACATTTTGGTCAGTTATTGAGTTTTACAGTCGTGAACAAAAAAAAATCAATACATGTTTAATCAATGTCATAGATGGAAGCCATCATGGAAGAAATTCTTGGTTGTCGCGCTAGAGAGGGACCACGATCTCACAAAGACATTCTTGATGAAGGTTGCCAACGAGTATGTTACCACTTGGTACTCTTTGGAGAAATGCCATATAGCATGTACAAAATGTACTAAATCAAGTCAAAGTAAGCGATTACTTCCGTATTTTTTGACAATTAAGTCCGATCCTCTCTTTTCAAAGCATTTTGTTGATATCGGCACCGCAATGGGTGTCCTAATGATAGATTTTCGACGTAAAATGCACCACTAATGTGTCCCCGAGATTTTACGAGGTGCTCCACCATATATAAAAACAGAACAAGAGAAATTTATGGAATTATTCTGTACGCAACATAATGACGCACGTGACGTCTTCACAAAATTGAGATTTCAAAAGATCATAACTTTCTTATCATTTGACGGATTTTCGTAAAAACTTCACTGATATGTTTGTTTTTCTGTTTCCGCTTTTATTAAAATCACCTTATCTTCAGGGTGGACTATCCTTTTAATAAGTCAGGAACTACCCTTTACCCACCTCGATACGAGACAGATTGATGCCGGATGGGTATCAGGGAAAGATGTGCGGTTTCTTGGGTTTCCTTTGCTTGCTGGAAGGCGAGTGAGTTGATGGATCGATCCGTCACTGGTTCAGCCACAGTCCAGGTTACTCTCGATACCTTCGGGAAGAGACATTGCACTTCTGCACGTTTGGTCAGCAATGGTCCGCCCCCATTACTCCGCCACACAACACCGACCTGTATCAAAATGAACATACACGGATCCGATTAATTCTAAGACTTCACCTTCACAATCATGTTAACGATGTGCTGTCATACACCGAAACATCACTCTCTGTTAGGTCGTTTTATCCGCTGAGATTGCATCTGGCTCCTCTGAACTCCCTATTCTACATGTAATTGCAATAAAAGAATACCCCGAATGAGTCTTTTATTCCTGCCTCTGCTGTCATACCCTTTAAGGTCTCTTCGTAAAGTATAGTATAATGTAGGTATATCCTTCAATCCAACTTGAATAATCGGATTAGATCATCATGAAAACATTCATATGCAATAATGCCCAATCTGCGTTTAAACGACTTTTGGTGGGAAAGCGATCGGAAAAGTCAGGAGAAAAGAAGGCGAGGCTTCGCGTCTCACACGAAAACAAGTGAATTCCGTACAAATAGCTGGAAAACACATCACATCCTGACATCGTTTGAGACATGTCGGGTGTTAGAACGATTCTGCAGCTGGACAAATGTATTCAGACGAACACAGTGGGCGCAAAGGGGCAAGGTATCCGCTCTCCGGAGACCCTCTCCAGGTAACATCGGAATCCTGCAGTCCTCAGCTCTGCAACAAAAGCAGACAGATGCTCATGGTAGCTCTACAAACACGAACATCATCCAAAGGCAATGCGTTGTTATCTTGGATCATTCACTGCCAAATCATTACCCGGAGAGAAAAATATCAATGAGGCTCTTGGCATTTGCAATAATGTAATAAATCACGTCACATAGTCATGATCTCGTTGCGAACATTCATGTACAGTTTCATACGAGAAATAGAGATAGATGATTAGGGGTTAACAAGGTTCCCACTGCTGTTACAAAAACGATTTTATCATGTTGTGATCTCTCCTGCACAATTGCTAATCGTCTTCATCGCTGTGTTGTTTCCTTAGTGAAAAAGACGTGAAGCAGTTGTGCATGTTCAAAACTGGCAGCAGCAGTTTGAGAGAGTTGGATTTCCTGCATTGTAAGTACAAAAACAAACAGGCAAGCTGTATGGACTATATAAGAGCAAAACGATTTCTAAAAGTCATTGTATTCATAGTATTACAGCATTGGTGAATTTAGTTCTCGGTTACAAACCATGAATTACAAAGTACTGAGGAGGAAGTGGACATGGCTAGATCCGATCCCGGAAGGAAACAGGTCACGATTTGTGGATATCCTTAGTCTGCTTTCAGGCTGCGGGGCATATTTAATCTAATATATACTATGAAGAGGATATATAGGGACGAACCACTTCCATTGCTAATCCTCCTCCTCTGGCTGGATAAGTTTAAGAGAGCAGTTAGTCTACGCCAGTCAGACATGGTTATTCTGCAGTCTGGGTAAAAATGAAGAACTGTCCAACGAATGCGTCTTCTTCTATCGGTCTGTTTGGATTAGAAGTCTTCTTCAATCCGGAAGCTAGATACCATGAGTCAATGCTTTTACATAGTATGTGTGTATGCAATATACGCATGACCGGTTCTATATTGTCATGTTATATATCAAGTTTAGAATAACCCTAATTTACATGAATAAAGGCATGTCCTTCGAACGACAACGATCAAATATGCATATACCTAACTGACATGTAAAGTATAACTGCGTGTATTTGGACAATGTATTCACAATACCGTTTATTGCATGAAACATCCCGGTCTATACTTCGTTTGCTGGAGTCAGAACTAAACTTTAACTTATGATTCATGAAAATGCCCTAAAGTCTGTATAGTGTGCGAAGGGATTTGCACAAACTATGGAAATAAACATGCATATAGTGCAAATGATATGGTGCTAAACCGACTTTCAATTCATTTCAATCGCGATATAAAAAAAATGTTTAGAGAGAGCAGTGATCATAATAAAGTCAAACTCATTGTGGCATATGCGCTAATTACGGTATGAATTCCCTTATACAGAACCCCCCAAAACACACACACACACACACACACACACACACACACACGCACACACACACACACACACACACACACACACATGCATTTTCAATATACTGTCCGTACCAGGTATGCAGACAATATGCAATCTGATATTTGAGGTCGTTCACATACAGGTTACCTGATCCATGACCATGTATACAAATGAAAGAGTTATCGCACATTATTATATAGAGAAGGGGCACTACACATGCTCAATAACGCTGGTATGAAAAGAAGTCATTCCATTAGATATCCACACCATCTACGTAGTTCAAGTCATTATTCTTACCAATAAAAACGTATTGCAAATATATCTTATCTGGGATCTATATCTTAATCTCGATCTTACCAGGAATCTGCATGATATGATGGCAATCGTCAAGTCGTCTCACAAATTCAATGGATGTGTGATGACTCCCTGCAAGCACACACATACCAGGGAGCTACAATGGATTAGCTACATGCACATATGCTTTATCCACAATGTTAGCCCTGGCTTGGCGAGCCAGATGTTCGCAAGGTGTGAAACAACACATATCGAAATTTACATCCGGGAGGTATGTCGGCGACTACTACGGCACTCTTCCCCTCTGATATGTGGGCAATGTTACTTGCCTACCAGTCATGCGAAGTTCGGAGCCTGCCAGTGAGTGGAAACCGAAATGATAAACTTGACCTTTGGATTACAGTCGCGACCCCACAACACGACTACTCCACGGGTACTCGACTTTCACCGCTCGGTTTACGGAACGTCTCCGTTCTCTGCCTTCCCATTCAGGCAGTGGAAAACAGTGGGAATGACCGGTATTCCCTGTGATAAAGAGGTTAAGTGAGTATTTTTAAAGTGGCTTGAAGCATCCGTGAATCGGGCAAGCTCCTGAGCCTTATCATGTTGTCCGAAAATAGAATGGCCCATTATAAACTAATGCTAGGACGATGAGGGCACTCTAAGATTAATCATTAACTGGCGATGTGTTAATGAACAGATCCCATATCGATGAGTATAGATCTGAATGGTCGGATAGGTCGCAGACATAGATGTGGACTGCATCCACTGGTGTTCTCATTCATACGCGATAGGGTTAAAAAAAATGATTTGCGGTCATGGATGAAAGGTCAACGATAATTTACCACAATTTCTAAAACTGACCATGGTACAATCATGGCTGGACACGGTGGACGAAGTTCTCATACTGCATTCTAACTTGAGGGAATACCTAATCACGACAGGCTGGCACCCTAATTCACGGTGAACTGATCACGTGAGGCATGGCTCATGTATAGTTTCGGCATGGTTTCGAGTTTACCAAGGTATGCTTCTTACACGTCAACTAATGCTAACACAGAGAGTGAACTAGACTTATGTTCATTTGACGAAATGAAATCAGCAAGTCACGCACATTTCCTATAGAATGCGATCGTAGGCCAGGTTCAGTTTCCTCGGTGTGATTGAGATGGATTTCCCTAAAATACCTTAATATATTTCCAGGAATAATCTTGTCTAAATAAAATCATTTCCTTGACAGACCTGGGTGAGGTGTTAGCGGCGGAAGGGTTCCGATGCACCATCTTCACAATATGACATTAACCCTGTCATGTCCTTTGCCACTCAAGTGTGTTCACAAAATGAATTGTCCTTCTCATGGCTTGGTTCTGAGTGAATCATGACAACTCGTCTGTCGAATCGGTGTCAGTTTTCTTACCACTCTTTGCTCCAACGTAATGTTAGAAGACTACATGCAGGTCTACATAAAGCAAACGGCCTGAGATTGGCTTAAACGTTTAATAAAGTCAAACTTAAATACTTATTTGATGCATTCATGAAGTCCTATTTGGAAGCGTTTGGATCTCGTTCATTGAAAAAGAAAAAAAAAACATGATTTCATACTGGCATCTAGCATGCTTTAATGCCCATCAGACCCACATTCCTCGCTTTTCATTTTACATTTCTCCGTCATCTTCATTTCCCCCTCCTCATCCCCGTCTTTTCTTCCTCCACCCCTCCTTCTTCTTTCCCCCGTTCTTTTTTTTTTTAATTCCTGAATCTTGGCACGCGTGATGAACAGGTACCATGTTCGAGTTTACATTGAGAAATATACATCTAAACGTCAAACTGCAGCGGCGAAATGACCGGCCATGCTGCCACCTACAAAATCCAATTAATAACTCTCCTGTGCAGACGCCAATTACAGTTGACAGTTTTCTAATTTAGTTTTTTTTTTTTCGTTTTTGCCACATAGATCATGATCATGACATACACGTTTCGCACTCGATCGCTCAAACCCTGGACCAAAACCGAAGGACTCGTCGGAACAAGTGGAACGCATTTGGTAGAAAAGCTATACGCTTCCGACCGTACCCGCAACACTATTGAGTGTATAAAAGTTCAAATCCAGAGAACTAATTTGCAAAACAATGAACATGGCCGTTTCTTTAGAATACGATATTTCATTTCCGTAATCTGATCTGATTTTGTACCCGTATACATGTATTTCAATCGCGCTTATTTGTTTACAGATACTTGACAATTCATTAATGGCTTTCGCATCGTTATCATCATTCCGAAGTAGCTTCTGCTTCCGGAATGATATATTCCTACATGTTTGAATACACTCTCCTTCTTCTTTACCCCTTTTCAGGCACTAACATCGAAATGCGTTCGTTAGTGAGTCACCAATTATGAGCTTCGTTCAAACTGAAGTACATGTACTGCAATGTGAATCTACAGAAATTCTGCCCCCGTTATGATCATAAAAATCACTACAATGTCTTATAGGATGGCACTAGACTCGGTGTCATTATTATTGAAAAGTTTTTCCGCGCTCTCTCTCTCTCTCTCTCTCTCTCCTTCCACTTTGCATTTTTATCATTCAATTATTAACGCCCATCTCCGAGATTAAATTGATACAAAGTTGAAATTATTATGTTAAGCAATCTTATAAAAAAAAAAGTTCATGATAAATTGTGGTAAAATAAACACCAATGACGGCTGGCAAGTCCGTATGAACAGAGAATTGATCGATGTATCCGCTCAGACAAACACTGCATTCCCGACGCGTTTGAGACAGCCTGGGTCAACAATCACCCCCGGCCGGAACATTAGTATGGCTGTAAGTCCGTGTCGTGTGATGACTCAAAGTAGATAAGTGTCGAAATGTATCAGCCACAAACACAACAAAGCACGGCCGCATCACCCCTGGCACGCCTCTACCGTCGTGCTCTGTCCATCAACATAGCCGCGAATGCCGTAACGCTGTCCCTGCCATGGAAACAAAACGCCACATAGCGCATGTAGAGATAGATGTACTGCAGGTTTCGAGTTTCAAGCCATTATATATATTATACCTACTGCTCACATTAACTCGGACCTTGAATGTGGGGACCCATCTGGCTGCTGTGTTAATGGATCAGTCGGTAGGCAAATAACGAGAAGGATAGGAGGCGAAGTGGGGCTGGGGAGGGGGTGACAATCGTTCTCCCGCCCTTCGTCGTGTTTACTTATAGCATGTTGAGCACAATGACGTAACTGTGAACCATAATGCGTCCAACCATACGAGCTAAGAATACCAAAAAAAAAATGCACTTTCCCGGGATCAGCTCTGTCAAGTCGAAAAAAAAAAATGAAATCGCCACGTTATGTGTTACACGTACATGTATACATATCTCTCCATTCAGGCAATTGAACAATAATATTGGGGGTATCAATCATGAAAACGATGGCACTAAACAATATACTACTTGATTTAAACATGTTCCGTTTGGAAAAGATATACAAGTGTGCGTTCTATAAAAAAAATAAATGTGCGTCATATTACGAAGAATGCTCCCACTGTCATTCCAAAGGCATCTGCTGAGAAGTCCAAATGGGTGTGTCTTGGAAGTTTTGACAGCACACACGTAATGTCAAGAGGCAGGTTCTTCCCTCCAGCAGGGAGAATGTGGAGCGCTGGAACAGGGGAGATGCTTCTTCATTTTTGTATGATGCGGGCTTTCGGAAGCAGCGTAAACATCTTGTGAGCGTTGAGATGTACCAGGAGACATCTCCATCATCCGTCTACCAATTCTGGTCTCATTAGGAGCACCAGCTCTCAACCGTCATCATTCATATTTCAGCATCACTATAACAACAAGATGTCATCGTGTAGGGGTTGCTTTCCTTAAATGGAAGTACGGCCTCTCGGGGCTTGAGGGAAAAAAACAGTTGATGATCTACGACAATACATTCACAGGCCTACAATACACACCAGAGTATTCATACAATCGTGATACTGGCAAATCGTACGTTGGAAATGCAACCTTTCAGTAAATCGTTTTGACATTAAAAAAAAAAAATATATATTATATATATATATAAATATATATACTTCACTGTAGCTCAAGCACACGAGACACACAATTCCAATACGTACACCAAAATCGGGAAGATCCTGATGAAGGGCAGGTGCCCGAAAGCTTGGTCCTATAACTAGTGGTAAAAAATGTCTTGCAACGGCCCTCTTCGACCACCCTCTTTGGATCACACATATATATATATATATATATATGCACAAGTTTTAAGTTGGAATATTCCGGGTGTCTTGCTCCAGGTCGTAGTAATCAGGGTAAGAACATAAACCTTACTTTTCTAATCGAATCCCAACAGTTTGTGAGGTGGGGTGAGTTTTAATCCGGCTTAACAATCCAGTTAAAGGATTAAGCACTATATGAAACGCGCATCGTACATGCGACTAAGCAGTACAACACTGCAAAATAACGCAGCTATGAATGTTGTCTTGTCTGTCCAAGGATGTATGGAGAGAGCATATATATCCTTCGTCGGCCATTATCTGTACCCGCTTCCCATCCACCCATTAATTTCCGTTGCCAATGTCTCCCCCCCCCCCTCCCACACACCCACACGCACCACTTCCAATGTTGGTTCGTATTTATTCACGTTATACAATTTCCTTACTTTTGTCATGGCCGTTGTAATTTCCTTTTAACGAGGAAAAAATATGAAGCCATATTCAACAGAGGAAGTCCGTATTCTATACACATTATCATACTCGAACAACACTGCACAATGGTGATGCAATATTCCTGACAAATCATACTATCTCTATGGTTACCCCTTTCCTTCAATTGAAAGAGAGAGAGAGAGAGAGGGAGAGAGAGAGAGAGAGAGAGAGAGAGAGAGAGAGAGAGACGTTCTCTCACAATTGCAACATTACTGCGATATTTTGCCAGTTCACTCGATGTATTCACGCCGCTCTCAAAACGGTCCCTTCATTCACATTTGTCGATTTTCCACCGATTTGCGTCACGACATACTCCAATCTCTGCAGGCAAGTTGACTGTCGACTGTTTAAGTGGACATCCATCAGAATAATGCAATTTCCTGAGCTCTCTCGTCATGATAATCTCGCGTAGAATGTTGCAGTGGTTGTGGTTCTTACCATCACGACCATGATCATCTAACCTTATCCTCGTGTCGTCAGCCTTCAGCATCCACCTCAATCTTGACCTTACGCTGCACTGCGAGAACAAGCAGGCAGCTGCAACAACTAAAACAATTACGACCTAATTTCGTACCAACAGTCGTATTCTTTCTTCCAGTCCCTTTTCAAATACGCAATGTATCTTTCAACTTGTGAGCAGTTTCGACTACCTAAAACAGTCAATGTTTCAGTGATTGCATCGGCGTGATTGAAGAATGAAACAATTCCCGAATGCATGACAAACAAGAAAAAAAGGGACTGGCATGAAATGATATCATAAAATGTTAAGAATGCATGGCTGCCATGGGCACTCCTAATGGACTAAAAATGTGACATATGACACGTAGAATCATGCACAAAAGAATATGATTAACCCTCTGTGTGCTAGGCAAACTCATGCTCTGTGGGATTCATGTCCATTAACGGTGAGAAAATGCATACATGGCACATATATAATTTTAGTATAAAGTGTGTATTTTACAAATTAAACCTACAATTGCGTCTCTCACACGTTGCTATATAGTTACCTAATGCAATCGTCTTCCCGTGACTCTCGAGTCGTACTTGATGTTAGTCAGATTGTCTTCCTGTTTGCGTGGTGACCAATAATGCATGCAACAGGCCTGGTGTATTATCATTACTTCGAGGAGAGGTGCTACTTAGTGCCAACGAGTGTCACGCTCAACAACTTTGCTTTGCACTTGGACACGTCACTCTGCACAATGATCATCAGCGTGTAGTCTGGGATCGAGGCTGATGGGTGCGCTGTGTTTCTTCCTGATAGTCACTCCTGCAACCTGAACTTTATCCAAAAAGATTGATGCATTCTTCCCTCATTCATCACACACACAGAAGAGAAGAAGAAAGAGCATGTCCAGATTTAGTTATGCTTACAGTAGTACATCGTAAATAAAAGAAAGAGCACACTCGACAGCATATACCTAAAATAAACTACAGCTTCATCGAAATTCCAGCCTACGTAAGTCTTGGCTCAGCCTCACCACATCTGTGATGCATATGGTTTCCTGTTCATGTAGATCAGAAGATGAAATACTGACGCTCGTTGTATAATTCAACAACTTGTAGCATTAAAGGGAGAATGTAGCCAGAACACTGCGGTCGCTCTGTTTGCGGATGTTTCCAAGTCGAAGCATGTTAAAGGACTCGATATGTTTGTGTTGGCTGTAAACTCTCTCTCTCATGAAAACACTGTGAAGTGTGTGTATCGAAGTGTAAATTGCCGCATGTTTTTTCCACATGAATGCTGATTGCTGAAAATACACTCCATGTTATTTCCGGCAACGATATTATCTCAAAAGGATATCCTTAGCCTAGTTTGCTTGATCAAACAACAAGAGGTATGTTGCGATAGCAAGTTCATGAAGCATAGGTGCGGTTCACTCATTACATTGCTGCCAGATATTTTCGGAATACTAGTATCAAAATATGAACTGAATAAAAAGCATCAACGATATTTTCCAACGTCACTCCGTTCATTATCATTTATATGCAGATGATATTCAGATTTTTGTTTCTTTTTCACCCAATCAAACTAGTGCCAGCCGAGCTTTTTGTAATCTGGAAAGGTGTATAATGGACGTTGGCACTTGGTTGATGTCTCACTCATTACTTTTAAACCAAATTAAATGTGAGTTTTTACTTTTCGGCTCAAAAATTTCAACTGGGGGAACTTCCCCCAGTTACAATAAATCTTTAATTCACAACTACCAACCATCACGAACCGTAAGATTCTCCACATCCGGTCTTTTGCATGTTCCAGTTTCAAAGAGATCGTGGGGAGAACGGGCCTTTGCTCATACAGGGCCAACCCTGTGGAATTCTCTTCCACAGAGTTTGAAAACCCTGACGTCAGTGACCTCCTTCAAGGGCAACCTAAAGACATACCTGTATAATGGTGCTTTTTGACATACAAGTTCATAACTGTATTGCATTTTTTTCTCTCTCTTTAATTTGCTCTGAAGCGCCTTGAGCATCTAGTTAAGATGGAAAGTGCGCTATATAAATTCTATGTATTATTATTAGTAGTATTATTATTATTGAGTACGACATGTGCTACTTTTGTGTGAGTTCATCCATGTCACGAGACTAGACCATGGAACAGGTATGCTACCATAACAAGTTTATGATGCGTGGGTGTGACTCATCCATCATTTGCGACCAATTACTTTCGGAATTAATGCCACTATCAAAATAAATACCAAGTTCAAGTACCAGCATCTCCTTCATCAACATGTACATCATGAATGTTGCAACGTTTACTGTCACCACGGACGGCTGCGGGAGAGGAGTCGACTACCAAACCACAGAGCTACTCTACTGTACGACATGTGCTGCTTTAATTTGATCAAACCAGCCATCTATCTGTTCGAGGTTAGCATGATAGGTCACATCTTTCAAGCAAGGATCACCCCCCCCCCCCCCCCGGCCACTAGTCATGACGGAGGTGTAAATCCATGCTCTTTTTAAGTCTACCAGACAACATGGCGGGACTATAAGCTGCTAGGTTTTAGAGGACTGACACTCATGATGACTCCTGACATCCAATTAGCGAGCGCCATGACTCTGATCTTCACCTCTCTTTCTTTTATCTCTCCGTCTCCCCGTCCACGCTCGTGAGGCAACTGAGCATTGTTATCACTTTCTTTTAAATGTTTGCAAAGAGGGGTATGTGCGTGTGGCTACAAAATTTAGCCAATTTTGGAAAGCTCCGCAGTTATTCCATGAAAACAGGATATAATAATATCAATTTTCTTAACGAAAATCCTGAACCCCATTACAACTGCGACACGTCATTCCTCGTGATTCTTTTCTACGATGCCTATACACTTCTATGCGATATTAACAAATTTCACATAATTTATACACGTATCTACTCATTGGCTGCCTATAATCTATTTGAAGTTGTTGTAAATTTTTAAATTTGCTTTAATATTACTGACAACCGTTACATCCATTGATGACATCAATCATCAGATATGATTTTTCAGTCCCATATCTCCGTTCACACCACTGCGTAATCGAATCGAATCTAATCTTGTATCAAATTACAACCGATGTATGATTTCTAAATAATGTATTCTTGACTGTGTCCCTCGCAATAAGATCAAGTTTTATAGGCAAGGAATAGATGTGGTAATGGGTACGGGACTCGTAATCGCGGTAGAATCACTGTGCCGTTCTCATGGGCCAGGATCTCGTTTGATTTCACCGATGTTATCATGTTGATATCAGTCCTACCAGTGATTCTTGACAAAAAAAAAAGAACGGGATCCTCTCACCCTTACTTCCAAAGTGAAGTTTTCGCGTACATGGAAATACACTGTCTCAAATCTCAAATTCGATGGTATGATTATAGATAAAGCTACGATTGGTGTACATTATAGACCGTTTGGCCCGCCATAGGCGCTTCACTGGTACCAAGTATATGGCCCTGTGATCTTGACCCTTCCGATCCCATCTGAATGGGAAACAGTGAAGGAGGCAGATGGGCCTAGCGTGTCCAAGGATGTATGAAGCGAGCCTCGTCCCTGGTAACAGCAAGGATGTATGAAACATAGCTACGCCTCATACATCCTCGTTTACATGCTGCGGGGTTTCTCGTTCTTCTATGCACTACCATCGAAGTAGGTTCAATCCTACAAACTACCCCCTCCTTCTCTCCGCCGTATGTATAAACACATTCTAATGCGCACAATCCACATTTTAATTTGGAGTTGAAAATATTTCCAAAACGCGTAACACCCCAACGGGGTTGCCGCGTCTCCTTTACTATGTTTATTCAATTCCGTCTCTTTCCTTTTTCCACCCCACCTTTCTCACTCTCTCTACGTATTTAATCATAATAAATATAATTGTATACCTTTCCATCTCTCCCCCCCCCCCCCTCCCCCCCCCCTCTCTCTCTCTCTCTCGCTCTTTCCCTTTCTTCTCTCTGTTCAATGGAGTATGTATAGCTCCTATTATCTGTCTTACCCCTCGGGTGATATACGAAAGTGAGTTTAATATTCTGCACTCCATCTCTTCATGAAATAAATATGAGTGTGGTGCGTGATTCAGTAGCCAATCATCCGAGAATCATTCTATTCATCACTGGACAGACACTGTGACGCAAACTTGAGGCAGCGTGTTGAAAAGGACGCGTGCCTAGTCAAGCAAATAATTGGCGGTGTCTTTATGAATTACTTATCATAATGTGGCCGTCACGTGATCCTAACTTAGAACTAGAGGTGGTCGTGTGGCGTTAATCTTGTTAGTTGTAACACGCGACTGGAAGGGGGGCTTGTCTGCCTTCCCACTTCAACAACCTAAGCCATCTGTGTCGGATGAAATGGCATTATAAAAATACACATATATATAATTTATACATGAATGTCTGTGGATTTGTGCGTGTGAACATGCATGTATATGGGTATGTGGGTATGTAAGTATGTGTGTGTGTGTGTGTGTGTGTGTGTGTGTGTGTGTGTGTGTGTGTGTGTGTGTGTGTGTGTGTGTGTGTGTGTGTGTGTGTGTGTGTGTGTGTGTGTGTGTGTGTGTGTGTGTGTTGGGGGGATTAATGGAACCGAAACTTGGCTATGCTTTAACAAACATTCAAACAGATCTTAAACAAACATTGTGCCATGGACAAGTGGTGAATCGTGAAATATTCCAGCAAACACCATTTACTCGTTTAGGTTTTTTCTCTTCTTTGCAGCTAATAATTTAAACGAGTGAACGCTTCCATCTTCCTATGTGGCTGGTGCGTGTGCAAATAATTATGCGTCGTTTGCAAAGGGAACAATGTGCCAATCAATATCTTGTCAATCAAACGGGCGAGTCAATATACGTACGACCATGGTACGACGCAGGGTGAAATTTCCTCACACATCCCCTGATCTGTGATGTAGCTGTGCATGGCGCGCTGCGCTGTATGCTGTAGTCACGATAGTGGTCGATACACTCGATTGCAGTAGTAGAGCGACGATCCATCCTTCTCATTCATTCATCCTCCTCCTTCACTCTTTATCCTCCTCCTTCATTCTTCATTGTCCTGTATTTTTCATCCTCCTTCTGCATTATTCCTCCTTCACTCCTCCTCCTCCTTCATTCCTCCTCCTCCTCCTTCACTATACTCCTCCGTTCTTTCTCCTCCTTCATTCTTCCTTCTTCTTTATTCTTTCTCCTCCTTCATTCTACATCGTCATCCTTCATTCTTTCCCCTCCTTCATTCTTCCACCTCCTACAATCTTTTTCATCTTCTGTCCCGTGCTCGTTTTTCCTACCTTTTTTTCCTTTTTCCATTTATCTTTGATGCGTTCTTCTTCTCTTATTATTATTATTCTCCTGCTTCGTCTTTATCTCTACCTTTTTCATCTCCTCGTTGTTCTTTCTTCCTTCTTTTCCCATTTACCTCTTCTACCTATTTACGTTCAATGCCCCGTCCTCTCCATTTTATTTGTCTCCACCCTTTCTCTTTATAAGCATGAAGCGAATAATATGAATTACCATAACGTGTTTTGATAGGTAGTGCCCATTCAGTGGTGTTATTCTCAGCTTGGGCGACGATAATCATGTCAATTTAAAATAAACTAGTGATGGGGAATGTGCCATGTGGTTGGCCTCACATAATGAGCCATAGCAATCTCACCATGGCATCACACTACTATCATGACTATATGAATTATCAGTGCATTGTGAACCGAGAAGCGTGCGGGGTAGTGGGCAAGAAGCAGCGCCATTTCCATTGATGGATGTTTTGTGGTCTACCGCAAGCAGTCAACCGGACCATGCAGGATCTTATACAAAGTGGAGAATATTAAGCTGGAAGACACCGTGTAGAATCATCCGCATGTCACACAACATACATACACACAGACAAACATACATTATAAATATACACACACAAGCACACACATACACACACACGCACACATAGACGTGCACAGCAGACACAACCACACATACACACGCATAGCGATAATAATAGCGTTAACGATGATTAATATCAACCATGCATGATTTAGTGTTTTCAAAATCATTTGGCATTATATTCTATCCTTAACCCATGAGAACACTAGAGATCATGTAGGCATAGCTAATCTGATAAATTCCATTCATATTTGATAATGCCATGTCCACGACATGAAATGGGTATTTCTTATGAACGATTTTTGAATAGTTTCCAAAGAGCTAACAAAAGTCAACACAAAAAAACAACAACTCATGTACGGCACAGCTCTATCGAAACTGTGTTAACAACGGTAACCATGAGTAAAAAGAGAATGTTAGTTAATTAGGAGAATGTTTAAACTTTGGCACATGCAACCACTATCATTCCAGACTTACAGACAGGTGGTACATGATGATTATAAATATTGCACGCCTCATCGACAATGCGCGGTCGGTTTTGTCAACACGAATATGTACACAGAGCAAATATTTGTCCCCGCGGGTGATCTTGTCTATATTGGAAACATCCCGAAGGCAAATTAGCACGGGTTTTGTCCGAGTGTGTTATTTCAAAAATCAAAAAGCGAGACGTCTCTTACTTCCTCTTTATTATTCCTCTCTTTTGGAATTGAATTAATTGTTATTAAATCGTTGGTGCCTCGCGGAAAGATAACAATGGGGTTAGATTGTCTATGTGTCTCCTCCTCCGTGATCACGATTTAGGAAACTGGAAAACAATTTATTTTTAGAAATCTTCAGGTACATTGTACTGCTACAAAAGATGAGGCCTGTGGCGTGGATCTAACACTGAGCATGCACTGAGTTTCCTCGAGTGAAGTTGGGTTTACGTTTCGAGCTTGACAGTTATATTGGTCTTGAAGCAGGCTTATTATAATCCAGGCCAAGGCCAACTCAGATATTTATGAACATATGGAAGACTTCTTTATTTATCCGTGATTTGGGCCAATCATGGATGCTCGCTTTATACATCATTGGGCCAGTGAACCTTCGCGGAATGGCAATAAAATACATGTGCATACACAATTCAAGTTTATAATTTGACGCACGATCACACCATGGGTCTGGAACCATGATCACAATTTATTTTCTTACCATTTCTAACTTTTGTCTAAGTTAATTAATATTCTTCATTAATGACAGTCATGTTTATTCTTGCATTTGATTATTTTAGCAATAATTCTAATGCACTTCAGATGAAAATATAAAATTAAAACAGAAAGAAAATGCAAATCAGACGATAGACAATTGACACAATTAGAACATATGGGATATTTGTATCCACGGTAACGAATAAAACATGAAGTCACCATATTTCAAATTAACCCTTATCACATTTTGGCACAAGCGTGCCGTGGCGTATACGCGTTCACCATAACCACTTTCCCCCTCTATCTTTCTCTCTGTCTCTGTCTCTGTCTCTGTCTTCCCCTCTTTCTCTACCCATCTCTCTCTCTCTCTCTCTGTCTCTCTCTCTCTCTCTCTCTCTCTCTCTCTGTCTCTCTCTCTCTCTCTGTCTCTCTCTCTCTCTCTCTGTCTCTCTCTCTCTCTCTCTCTCTCTGTCTCTCTCTCTCTCTCTCTCTCTCTCTCTCTCTCTCCTCTCTCTCTCTTCCCCCTCCCCTCCCTCCCTCCCCACTCCCTCTCTCTGCACCCTCAGTCTTCTGCCATTTGACTATGCATTTCAAATTGCAGCACATGCTATCAACAGTACATAATAGCCAACTCGAAATCACCAGCCAGATGTTGATATAGGCCTACACAAATATATGTCAGAGGAAATGAACGCACTCTCTCAAGAGGATCGGGCTGAAGCAGAAGAAACGAGAAAGCATGATATCACTTTCTTTTCATGTCGAAATATAAAAAGATGTGCTCTCGTGTCGGCGAACTCCGTATTCCATGATTCGCCAAGTGCTTATGGCATCGTCGATTAGGTCACTGGTTAAGGACATCCTGTCAATTGAATTTCGTCTGATGAGATTCACGTGGTCGGGAATGATTAAATGACAGCTGGAAGATAGCGACGCTAACATACGGTAATGTCATTTAACACATGTGATTGCATGTGTGTGTGTATGTGTGTGTGTGTGTGTGTGTGTGTGTGTGTGTGTGTGTGTGTGTGTGTGTGTGTGTGTGTGTGTGTGTGTGTGTGTGTGTGTGTGTGTGTGTGTGTGTGTGTGTGTGTGTGTGTGTGTGTGTGTGTGTGTGTGTGTGTGTGTGTGTGTGTGTGTGTGTGTGTGTGTGTGTGTGTGTGTGTGTGTGTGTGTCTGAGCTGCGGGCGCGCGCAGACCTTCCCCGTCTTCCATTCCAGGCGGGGATGAGAAGTCGGCTAAACCAGAGAGATGCGATCTCGATGGGAAAACCGAAGACGTCGACATCGGACATGTCAAATCAGTCGCGGAGAGCAGTGCTTTCCCGAAATCCCCTGAGGGTGATGGAAGAAATCTCGGGGGACTTCTCAATGTATCACAGCCACTGCCAAGTATACAGGCACACAGAGTCTATCGTGACACCGTCTCTAAAGTGTGTCTGGGATAAAGGCTACACATACAAGCATACATGCTGGTATGTACAACAATATCAGAGTTAGTCTTTGCATTTCAGACCCATTGTATCAGACTGACTGACTGAGGGATAGGTGTTTGTACCGCAACTCCACGATGTGGATTTACACATTTGCGAGATTAAGTTAGAGGCTCAAAAACAGCGGGGTGAGAGGGGCGCACGCTTGAGTACAGGAGGGTGGCGAAGAAGACGACGAAGAGAAGGATGAGGAGGAGAAAGACGAAATGGGGGTGAATGTGCAGGCGTAGCAGAAGTGCAGTGAGGAGAAGGAGAAGGTGGCTGACGAGAAAGGGTAGGAACAAGGAGAGGGGGAGGGGATAAAGAGAAAGGGTAGAAGCAAGGAAGAAAGGAAGAATAGCACTTGTGGACAGGGGAGAAAAAAAGGAGATGAGAAATATAAGGAGCCGAGGGAGGAGGAGTAGGAGAAGGAGTAGGAAGAGGTGGTGGTGGTGGAGGAGGAGGAGGAGGAGGAGGAGGAGGAATGGCAGAGTGTCACTAAATTCAGTAGTATTCCTTTACCAGTATGGCCACAATACAAAATAAAAAACAGGCACAAGAACAACATCAATTCCATTAGAAGAAAATAAAAGAATAATATATTCTCTACACCCAATTCTTCTCTACTCCACCATCTTTTATCGCTCATTTTCGTATTCCAATCCCGGGGTCGAGCTCAATTTCACAAGTCACTCCCGGCAGGCATCAAGTTCACTATTGCGCCGAAAAGAATAGCATATACATATCATGAGTATGGTCATGATGGTGGCTGTAGCATGCGGAGGCGGAGAGGAGGGGGTATAATAATCACCGAATGGACGTCGCGGTGATGATATAGGGGAAAGCTCTCGGGAACAAGCGGTGCGCCAAGCATTTCAACGTCACGTCAGACAAATTAGTAGGATGAAACCCGAACTGGGGGATACAAGACATTCACTCTTTCACCCTCTTCATCTCTCCTTCTCAATTTATCCATGATCATCTCTCTCCGTCACTCTTTATTTCTCTTACTCTCTCTCTATCTCTCTCTCTATCTCTCTCTCTCCCTCTCTCTCTCTATGTGATATCTGTGTATTCTGCAGCTCCATTTTTCCCCTCATGTCCCTCCGTATCTGTCCGTTTCTTTTCTGTTCTCTCTTTCTTTCTCTCTCTCTCTCTCTCTCTCTCTCTCTCTCTCTCTCTCTCTCTATAATGTGATATCTCTCTGCCCCCCCCCATCCCCCCCCCTCTCTCTCTCTCTCTCTCTCTCTCTCTCTCTCTCTCCCTCCCTACCTCCCTCCCTCCCTCCCTCCCTCCCTCCCTCCCTCCCTCCCTCCCTCCCTCCCCCTCTCTCTCTCTGTCTGTCCATGGTAGGGTCCATGGTCTCTCTCTCTCTCTCTCTCTCTCTCTCTCTCTCTCTCTCTCTCTCTCTCTCTCTCTCTCTCTCTCTCCTTTCTCTTCCGTTTTCCCTTCCTCTAGTCTCCCTCCCCTCCAGACAGGACGGACGAGTCGTCTCTTCCTCGCGTCCCTGCCATTATTGGAAGCTGCGTAAGAATACGCTGGAGGCACCATTGCAGCAAAGACAAGGGAGATGACAAACGCTTAACCCAGATCGAAATATTACACAGACGTGAGCACCACCGTACATGCACTTCTATGGTCCCTTTTGCATAAAACTGAAAACCCTGAATGAATGAATGAATGAATGAATGAATGAATGAATGAATGAATGAATGTGAAGCTCATGCTAATGTTTATGGGTGGCAATAAATGCACAACCTTCAAATCAAACTATAAGACAACATCAAACATGTCGGGAAAGCAGAATAAGTTTGAGGAGGATCAGAATAGGCAAAACCTTTAACACAATGTTGGTCTGAATTGGTGCATAGCCCATCTTCACTCGCTAGTCCAACGATGACGAACCGAACGGCGTAGTGCAGTCAGTGTGTACAGTGCCAAGTACGTCACACGCTGGAAAAGAGTTTCTTGTGTGTTTTAATCATTCCTATAATTTATGATTTGTAACGTTTTTCTTAAAACTGAATACATCAGCTCCTCACATTTTATGTGCCGTTATTTTGGTTATCGAAACTCAACTTTTTGTTATGCAACCACTCATGCTTGTATAGAAGGTTGCACGTTAATACGTATATACGCTGACAGGTTACCAGTGTCTATGTAACACTACGCTATACTGAGAGAATTAAGAGCACTCCATAGTAACAACATGATTGTTCCACTACTTTCTCGGAAAATACAATTTCAATAAAAGGCAAATATTTACATATCCATGCATGGTATTCAATTATATATTTCTTTTGTGCAGACACTCCATGAACACGATAATTCATCGCAAGGGTGGATGCAGAATCAATGTGTGTGTTCACGGGGTGATATATTAATGTGCCAACTTTCTAACTTGACTCCTGGACTAACAATATACCTATCACTAATCATAAAAGTATTCCGTAATTGTAACCATAGTAACCTTATAGCCTCGTATCTTTGACGAATTAAAGCCCGAAGCAAGATTATAACGGTTTGTGTCTCAATGGAGGCATGTATACTGTTAGCTTCGAGTGATTTTCGATCAAAATTGAAAAATGTGTTTTAATATGTACACTGTTGATAGCAGGCCAACTATGTGTTTTCTGCCGACTGTTCATGTCTTGTCATGTCGACTGGGCATACAGTGTATTTGTTTCGTGCTTAAAAAAAAAATCTTCTTCTGCCAGGAGGACAGGTCACTCGTATTCAATTTCTTTTTCCTCCTTTGTTATTTTGACAAGGAAAGTAAAGTATTGTAATTGTAATGTCTGGCACATACGCTTTCCAAAGATACCCAAATTAGTTTTAAAAAAAAAACACATCAAGGTCAAGAACACTCTTGACCCAGATCAACCAAGGACTGGCTCCTTGGATGCGCCAAGGATGTTGCCAGCGTCTTTGGTTGCACGTCCTGTAACGGAAAGCAGGGATCCGCGGGCGCGCGACAAAATGGGCCAAAGGTCGTGAGCTTGCAGCGCACGTACAGGTAAGAAGCTGTAGAACGGTGCTTGAGAGTCGAGATGGTGACACAAGTACTTATGTTTGTGGTAAGCCCTCTCCCATGCCCTCTCAACGGGATTCCGCTGAACTGGGGCGAACTTGGTCGACCCCATAATGTTCGAGTCTCGACCGTCTGGATCACCTTCCGATCCGCTCGACGATTATGTTTGTTGTAGACCTTTTATATCGGATGGGGCTAGCACGCAATGCACAACACATGGCAAATAATGTATAATTTGTATTTCCTTTTTGTTTTTTAACAGTAACTTTCATTTACCAATCCTAACATTTCATTGTGTAAATGTACGTATATGAGAGCAGGAAACATGAGTATGGAAGTTGCAGTGACAAATTATGTTGTCAATGTTTTTGTTGAAGTAGTTAAGTTAAAGTAGTAGTAGAAGAAGTAGTAGCAGTAGTAGTAGGAGTAGTAGTAGTAGTAGTAGTAGTAGTAGTAGTAGCAGTAGTATTAGTAGTAGTAGTAGTAGTAGTAGTAGTAGTAGTAGTAGTAGTAGCAGTTGTAGTAGTAGTAGTAGTAGTAGTAATATAAGAAGTAGTAGTAGTAGCAGCAGCAGCAGTAGTAGTAGTAGTAGTAGTATAACAAGAAGTAGTAGTAGTAGCAGCAACAGAAGTAGTAGTAGTAGTAGTAGTAGTAGTATAGTAGTATAGTAGTAGTAGCAGCAGCAGTACTAGTAGCAGCAGTAGTAGTAGTAGTAATAGTGGTAGTAATAGTAAAGTAGTCGTAGTAGTAGAAGTAGTAATAGTAGCAGCAGCAGCAGTAGTAGAAGTAGTAGTAGTAGTAGTAGTAGTAGTAGTAGTAGTAGTAGTAGTAATAGTAGTAGTAGTAGTAGTGGCAGCAGCAGTAGTAGTAGTAGTAGTAAAGGCGGTAGTAGTAGTAGTACTAGTAGTAGTAGTAGTAGTAGTAGTAGTAGTAGTAGTAGTAGTAGTAGTAGTAGTAGTGGTAGTAGTAGTAGTAGTAGTAGTAGTAGTAGTAGTAGTAGTAGTAGTAGTAACAGGAGTCGTAGAAGCAGCAGAACGACTAGTAGTAGTAGAAGTATAGCTTATTACTTATTGTAGTTAGTACGAATAATAGTGGTACATGTGATATCTCTATCTCTGTATCATCCTCCCCGCCCAGGCTAAGGGTCACTTGTGGTTATCCCATCAACCGTTCATATTCTTTGTATAGATCAGTGACCGCTGTTGTGTGCATCAGTATTTTGTGAAGTTGCACTTTTACAAAATTGTATAGGTGCAAATACCTTCAACCTACGATCGAAGCACAATACAATTTTACAGACTGGAATAGGATTAACCCTCATAATAACGAGTTTGTTTTCATAATGTGCCACATGAATACTCCAGGAGAATGAGAGTCTTCACTATAGAAATAGGTCAATGCTTCTTTCCATATCATACCGAACTATAAGAAGTTGATTGCATAAAGGAAAACAAAAGCAGAGAAGATACAAATTGGAGGAAAATTTTTTTTTGAAGGATTACACTGTGAGCCAAAGTTGTCCCTAAAGATTCACACGACGCAAACTCTCATAAATCTACATACACCATTATCGTTATGTATGCAGATCTACAGCTCGTTTTAAACGAGAAATCCGCATCCGCTGCTCTTGCAACGTGAACATGAAGTTAGTTTTAGACACAAACCCTTGGCAGTCGGTACACTAGTCTGAAATATGGAGACTAGCTCCCAAAATGTGTGTACACACGACTGGTACTTCTAGTGTATTCCACTAAACACATAGTTGGCAGTGCCAAATCATGGACGTGCCTGCAGGTTTAAATGGATAATCTACCCTTAAAAATATATTGGTTTTAATAAAAGCAGAAACACGAAAGAAACATATGAGTGAAGGTTTGATAAAAATCCGTCAAAGGATGACAAAGTTATGATTGTCTCCATTTTTTTTTAAGTTTTGATTTTGTGATGTCACGTGCAAGATGCTCTCGTTTACGTTGTATACTATTTTCTTTTCGAAAATGTCGATTTTCTCACAAGGATATGCATCAGTTAACCTGTGCATTTGAAACATCATTAGAAACACGTGTTTACACTCATGGAAAAATTATTCCTACATCAAACCCAGAAAGGGAATACTATCATAATACACTGTCCTACAAACAATACATGTACAACAGAATGAAAGAAAAAACACAAACATACACACATACAGAAACATGTCCACACACACATAAGCAGACACATACATCCCTCACACACACAAGCTCACATTGTTTCTGTTCTCACTTTTCAAGAATAACTTTAAGACATTGCATAATTGTCTTGATGTTATCCCCCCCCCCCCCCCTGCTTGAAATACATTGAAATGCCGTTGATTTAACATAATTTACATGTTCAATTGTACACAAATAACATGGACCTAATGTCATCTAGATTAAATTGTTGAAGAACTTCCTGCCACATCTGTTGAATATTTGGGCACATTAAAGGAAAATTTGACAGTGTCAACTCAATGATATGCCTTCAGGTTTTAAGGGATAGTCCAACCTGAAATTTAGTTGGATTTAATAAAAGCAGAACGATGAAATAAAAATATTAGTGAAAGTTTGATGGAAGTCACAATTGTTAGAAGTTTTGATTTTGTGATGTCACATGCGAGATGCTTGTTAACCCATATGTTGTGTATATTTTTTTCTGAAATTGTCAATTTTCTCAAAAAACATAGGGATCAATATACCTGTGCATTTGATACACCATTATAAAATGTTATTACACACTTATCACTATGAAAACATGATTCGTTCATTAAAAAACAGAAAAAGGGCAGTTTATGGAATCAGAGTACACAACATCGCTCCCACATGATGTCACAAAATAAATATTAAAGTGATCATACCTTTCTTATCCTTTGACAGATTTTCAAACCTTCACTAATGTTTCTTTTAATGTGTCTGCTTATATTGAAACCAATTCAACTTCATGGTGGACTATCCCTTTAAAAGCAAACATCCATTTCCTTCTGGCAGGAAGATCATGTTTTCGACACATCAAGGCATGAAAACACACACCCACCCAATATATAAATAAGCAGAAACAGCACAAAAAGAAAATGAAAAGAAGAAAAGCATGATGAAGGGAGAAAGGAAGAGGAGAACAAGGAGATGAACTCAGTTTTGGGAAGCAGAAGAGAAACATCATAATCAATATCATAATTGGTGATTACATTTTATTATGAAGAGTTAAACCATAAAAGGTGAGTAGTAATTAGAGTAAATATTACTAAAGGCTAAATGACCCATAATATAGAGTGCCATTCTGCCATGACCATGAGTGAGTTTGAGTGACAAGTCACTCAAATCTGGGTTATTGGTATTCTTAGATTGTACCCAGCATTCCCTACATAGGGCCAAAATCTGGACAAGAAATAATAATCTTGCGAGATATTCAATCTAACATGATGTAGTGTTGCACTGATGTCAATGCAAGTGACAGACACATAGTGCTCATTTGGGAAAAGTCTCTTTTGTTAGTTGCTTCCTTTTATCAGATTAGGGCAGGATGGGTCTGGCCTGTCTCGTTTAATTTCAGGTTACAAGATATTCATGAAAGTTACAATTGTTTGAAGTTTGATTTTGTGATGTCACATGCGATGTCACATGACAAAGTCATTGAAATTAAACCGACTCCAAACCCAGTTTTCTGCCTTGTTTATGACCCAGTTTTCTGCCTTGTTTATGACCCATTTTCCTTACCACTACATCTTCTTCTTACCTGTGGATAGGCCTATGTATTAGGATAATACTTGAATATGAAACCCAAACGTAGAGTATCAAAACACAATACGATCTGAATGAATACATACAGGTATGGAGAGAGCTTCGTTTTAAAGCTGGAAATATCGATTATCGATTATGAAGTACATGATGGCCAACTCATAAGTCATAATCATATCACAACTCATACAAACCACACAACCACACATTCTAATGCATGAACTATTGTGTTTTCTTTCCCACTTCCTTCCCCATTCAGCCCTTACTTACCACGCATCCTGATTGCATTCACCGCAACACTGCTCCTTCTTCCTCGCAAGCTCTCTAATTCCCCCCTGCCTCTGGCTCGCTCTCGAACGTGCAGCGCAGAGCTGCTGTTCAGCTACACGGCTAGACTCGGGGTCAGCTTGCACTACGTAGCAGGTTCCCACGTCGCAGTGCAGTGAAGACACTGGTCGTTGTTCAAAAATGTCCACAATCTGACTTTCAAGGCCGACAAAAACGCGTAAATGGCACTAAAATCTGTCGAGATTGGATTTGAGTTTCGTCGTTTATAGATTGAAGAACAATCGGAGAGTTCCCTGCCAATACACACTGAAAAAGCAGTCGTTCTTCTGAACTGTACAGCTGTACTGTGCGAGGTTAGGCGCAGTGTGTGCAGTGCATTCACATCATTACTTGTCAGCTCCGCGGTACGCTTTTTACGTACGTGCCTACGAGCGCTGCATGTATGATGGTGGTAGATAAAAACTAAGAAGAAAACAACTTACAAAATTTTTTTTAAAAAAAACACCGGTCCTATCAGCGCGGAATCAGAGCACATCCAATGACTGATGGATGCAATCTATTAGCCTCTCAAGTTTTAACTAGGCCTCTCCGACGTTCCATAAAAGGGCTGGATATTTTCAGATATGGTTACATTTCGATATTTCGAAGGTTCTTTATTCCGAGGGTTCGAAATTCCGAAACACCGTAAATTGCCTATACACTGTACCTCGATGCATGCTCGTTAGTCCGAAAGCGAAAAAGGGTTCGTTAATCCGAGCTTTTGTCGCGTAACGATAATTTTTTTTTTTTTTTTTTTTTTTTGGTGGGGGGGGGGGGGGGGGGGGGTCCATGCCATGACCTTTTTAATCCTGCCAACAAGTGCTCTCAGTGTGTGTGTGGGGGGAGGGGGGAGATTACGTTTTTCCCATCTTTTTTTATCCCGACTTATCTCTGAAAGTGCCAGGGGTGGGGGGGGAGGCATTTGATATTGTGGGGGTAGTGGGGGACATTTAGTACGGTTGGGTTGGGGGGGGGGGGGGAACGAAAACAGTGGGGGACACTTGGGCGTACAGGAACGAAAATAGTGCCCCCCCCCCCCCCCGGGATTTCCGCCCATGTGAGTTACTGTGATGGCACTGTGATACCATTGATTTATTGTCTGACACACGCAAATGTTGAGGTCCAAGTTTGTCCAAAAGTTAAAGTCTCAATAAAAGCTCAACGGATTATTATAAAAATAACTATTGAAAATTGCCTCCCGCTTCTAAAAAACAAAAAATCATTTTAGTCGGAGTTGCAAGTTTAATCATTTCATCAAAAGTGTCTACAGTTCTTTTTAACACCTAGCCGAGTTGTGCAGGATTCGTCACTTATCCGATTGGTCAGATCATGAATTATGCACGAATCAACGTTAAGTTTCTTCTGAATGAGATAGTTATCAAATTGTGTGGAAAAAATAGCGAGAAGCCTTGTCAAAATGTATACTGAGATAAAAAAAAAAAAAAAAAAAAAAAAAAAGTAGCCTCCGTGGTGGCGATTCGCGTGTGAGAAGCATCATGATGACCATGGGTAACGCAAATCAGTTTTACGAAAAGAAACTAACATTACTTCAAGCACTAATGTGTCGGCACATACGTTTACTGACAAAAGAAATAAAATGAATGATATCAAGTTGTGTTTAAAACAATCCACTTGTGCCAATATTTTAACAATGAAAGTTGTACTGACAATGACATTTTAGTTATTCGCAAGGAATCGAAATAAAATGTGTGGACAGTGTTTAAAATACCACAATATGCCTAAAGTGAAATATTCGTACTCGCAAACCGTATTATTTGCACTAGCAGCTCATTCGTCATAGTGCCAACAAAACATGACATGTGTGATATGAAAATCAATTGTAATGACAGAATGATTTTTCGTGAGCCGATCAATTTTGCTCTGTAATATTATGTCAACAAATGAGAGTAACATAAATTTTAGACGCAGCCTCTTTTTCTTTTTCTTCATTTTATTTTGTTCCGGAGACACTGTCAATGATAAAAATCCTATCAGCTCTTTATTTTGTTCTTTTCTTTCCGGGGTTGGGGGTCGGGGTAAGGGGGGGGGGGGGGGGCGGACTGCGGACTGCGGAGGGAATTGGGAATTGATATTGGATGTTCTACTCCAGACCATTTCTGTTTAAGTGCGCAGTGTTGGTGAATCGGTTAGTGTATTCAATTCAATTACCTCGTTTTCCCGTCAGTATTAGTATTCTAAAAAAAAATATGAAGGAGCCGAGATAAGAACAAGAAATGCTCTTATGAAATAAGAGGGTAGCAACGCATGGGGCTCTCAAAGATTTTCTTTTGGGCAAGATAATTGCATTTACTTTCCATTTTATCTCCTTTCATCCAGTTACATAAAAAAAAAAAATAATAATAAATGTAAGCCACATGCCAGTAGCAGTTTATCTGACACACGAAGGATTAACAAGAAGAATTGCCTTCATTTATGGTAGATATTTGTCTGGTTTCTGAAAATATAATGGAACAAGACCAGTTTAAACATTGCAAGCATATTTATTCTACTCTTTGGTGTGGAATGGCGTGAGGTGTACTTTGTGGTACAGAACTTGTGTTTACCAATCCGATTGTCAGTGCACTATACATGTACTAGACATTGCTAGAATGGTTATACATACTGCATTTGGTATTCTGAAAATTGACTGGAGTCAATAACTGAAACAACAGTCAATCATAGGGGACTTAATTAAAACCTTAGCTTCATTCATTTTTCAGTATACCATTGATGAAGGTTGTCATAGTTTGAATGCTGATGCAGGGGGAACAAAACACAAACGAAATACACGTATACAAAACATAAGTGGAGAGAGATGAGATGGCCCTCTATTGTTCGCTTCCTGGACAGCCTGATCAACTGAATTCAAAAGAATAAAGAGGGTCTGCGCTGAACTAGCCAGAAATACCATTATGAGCTTGTCGCTGAGGTATGGTGATTCTTATAATGAAAATAATATATCTAGATTTAATTTTGAATGATTCTGTTATAGTAATTTTGAAATTATTTAATCGTTTTGTGGCGAAAAATTTATACTGTGCGAAACTTTGTTTCTGTATTGTCCCACGTACTGATTTAGGCGTGTGCTAATTCGGTTCCTTCTCGTACCCTGTCCTTATTCACGTTATTTGCAGGTCGGATTTCACAATGGATAAGTCAAGAAGGCGGAAACGGCGGGATTTAACTGAGGAACAAAAGCAAGAGATCAAAGAAGCCTTTGATCTGTTTGATGCAGACAAAGATAGAGCCATCGATTACCATGAGTTGAAGGTAATTAACACACACTCGATCGTTGAAATAATCACGATATGGATTGCTGATTATAGATTGAATGATATCAATAAATATTCACCATGGATTTCTTTAAATTACTTTAGAAATCAGAGTAATTATCATTTTTGAACACTTTATTAAGGACATGTAAAAGAGATATATCTCACTTCCCCATCCCCATCCCCCTTCTATCTCTCTCAGCTCTCTCAGACACGCAAACACACAGACACACGCACACGATACATCACTTCTTCTTCTTCTTCTTCTCTATAAGTTCAGGCCACCGTCAGGTGTATTCTCGAACTGTTGAGGGTGTGGTGTGGGTATGTACAGTGCTCAACATTAAAAGAACTACAGGTGGATACTAGGTGCAGCTAAAAAACATCCGGTACTTAGCGGAGTTGGATCTTCTGTACCTCTTGCTTGAAGGCTGGCAAGGAGGTACAAATGATGGCGGCCTGGGGAAGAGAGTTCCAGAGTCTAACTGCGTCTGGGAAGAAACTCCTCTGCAGAATGAGTGTACGGGCATATGGTACTAGGAGTCTTTGGCTGTGGCCCCTTTGTTGAGATGCAGCTACAGATGGAGTTAGGACTTCATGCGGGATGGAGATGAGGGAGTTGCTAATGCAGAAGACCACAATGAATTACGCAGCACCGCATGGTCAACAGACGTCGACTCACTCGACTGGCCTGGTCTGTGTACTGTTGGCATATTTTCACACAATCATCATGACACTTCCACCTCACATCACAAATTTTCAAATGAGAATCATCTTTGCTACATCAGAAATGTCCCTGCAAATTAATTTGCCTGAAACATGAGAAAGGAGGGCTAAAACTAAGGTGGCATTTACTGCAAACATTTGATGACTGATGTTTTTATCAAAGGAATATTCCACCCATCCCCAGAAAATAAGTTGGCTTCAATAAAAGCAGAAACATATCAGTGAAGTTTTGATTTAAAAAAAAACATCAAAAGAGAGGTACTCTCCCATATGTTGTGTGCTGTATATTTCACAAATTGCTCTTTTTCCACTTATGTCGAAGGATTTTTTTTCTTCTTTGAGGTACTGGAACCGATTTTTTTCAGGGTGCACTATCCCTTTAACTGATTTATTCATAAATTGTGAGCAATAAATAAACCATTTTCATTATATATGGCTCTATAAACAGTATGTCAATTGTAAACATGTCTTTCAATCAATTCATTGTTGATCCTTGGTAACCCTGAATCTTGACTGAGGTTTTCATCTAAAATAAGTGAGTATTTAATTTGAAGCTCAAATAATGTGATACACGTTGACATGAAAAGAACTTGTTTCCAAAAGGGGCTAAATCCAACATCCGTAATAAAAAAATGTTGGTTAGTTCAAGATTGACGTGATGTTAGGTGATCCAATTTCCCTTGATTGAAGTACCTTAACAATTATTACTGGAATGTAAAACAACTAAAAAAAAAAACTGTGTGTCACATGATTCTTGTATGAATTTATCAATATTGGGAATAAACCCCTTTTAGAACAAAACTGAAAAAAGATGGAACCCTTTTTTTTTATATCTTCAGCTCAAAGGAATTGGCATTGGGTAAAGGGAAAGGGAAGGAGCCACAGTTTTAAACCGCGGTATATTTTAGCCTAAAATGCATCGTGTTTCATGCTGAACTGGACAAAGTATACCGCAGTTCAAAACTGCGGCTCCGTCCTTTTCTTCCCTTATCCTTTACCCAATGCCAATTCCTTTGAGCTGTAGTGTACATGTACATACAGTAAGAAGCTATTGAAAAGCAATATATTCATGAAATATAAAAAGACTTGTTGATGAACGGATTTACCTCTGTTTTTAACTCTTTGTATGCATTTAAAGAAAGCAACATACATGTTTGATGTCAGCTTACCTTTAAAAATTCCATAAAGAATTGTGGTCACTTTAGATGTGATTTCTCATCCACTTGCAGGTTGCAATGAAAGCATTGGGATTTGACGTGAAGAAAGCAGATGTTCAAAAAGTACTCAAGGACTATGACAGGGAAGGAACTGGAAAGATAACTTTTGAAGACTTCAATGAAGTCAGTAAGTACACATGTATTCACCTATAGAATCAGTGTGTGAAATAATTTCTTTTTAGTGTAACTTAATACGTTTTGTTGACAATACAAATACACTGTAGTTACTTAATGTTTCTACTTCAGCAGAGTAAAATATACCAAATAAAAAATTGTTTACAAAGATATTTTCTATCTTGTAGAATGAACTGGTAAATGCACCACGGATTGTCATTTTCCCAGCCATCAACTGAAAATTGCAGTCAATGAAAAATATATCCCATTGAGCTGTCGACATCTTCCAAATGTTGTACATTGTATTTCGAACCTTGTCTTCTTGTTTGAATCTCTTTCATTTGTCACTCACATTACGCTATAACATAACATGACATATGACAAAAGTTGGAAGCGTGAACAAATGATATGCCTGTTAACCCTTTATCCACCACAGATGCATGATTGCGCAGATGATATACACAAAGTCCATAGAGCAGCATTTCATCTCTATTACAGAAAGAGTTAATACGTTTCTCATCTATTTTGCTATGCGCAGTCACAGACTGGATGCTGGACAGGGACCCCCAGGAGGAGATCCTGAAGGCCTTCAAGCTGTTTGACGATGACGACTCGGGGAAGATCAGCCTGAGGAACCTGAGGCGGGTCGCTAGGGAACTGGGGGAGAACATGACGGATGAGGAGCTCAGGGCCATGATCGACGAGTTCGACCTTGATGGCGATGGGGAAAGTAAGCACTGCAATGTGTATTTTCGGTGCTTATTTGCAGTCTTGGATGCATGAAAATGGGTTTCCAGTCAAAGAGTCTGTGGACCATTAAGTTACCCTTTTCCAACCCTGGCTGCCCTTTTGTTTGCATCCAAGATGCAAGGTACAATTACTAAATGACCGTTTTCTTATTGTTTTTATATATTACATTGTATTGGTGCGTTGAATTCCGACAATGTGTGTAGGGTTGATTTTTAGACGAAGATTTACTCTAAAAGAAAAAAACAAGAGATGCACTAATTAACTACTCAATTGCCTGGTTAAGTGTAGAGCCTCAGCAAAAACTGCAGGATATTTTTGTTGCATGAACTGAAGGTTACGCAAACTTGCATAGGATAACTTTTATCAAGTTGTAGAATGGCTGCAATGGAAGCCTGCAAGAGAATCCATGCATTCTTGTGTAGAGTAAAACTTATTCAGTTGCAAAAGCTTGTGTTTGTTTGTTTTTTCTAGTGTTTTCTTATTTGCTCACTCAGTTATTAGGTACTCATATTTAATCTTAATTTGATATCATAGCAAATTGCAGACTTGCTGGTAAAATTGTTTTCTTACTTTATTTTGTCTTCCCTCCAGTAAACAAGAGCGAGTTCCTGGCCATCATGACGGGAGATACATGAATCATTGATGTGTTCCTAGGACTAACAACATGCTTAAAAACTCTGAAGAGAACTGTGCAACATTCCTGAAATGAATTGCCATGGTGACATTGTTACATTTTGATAATTTTTTACTCTTGTGAACTCACAGACAACTGTTTCTTACCCAGGAGCTAATTTAATCTCACACCCCAGTCTGTCAGAATGTTGATGTACATGTACATTGAGCATATTCCAAGGTTCTTCCAAATATTACCAGAAGCAGTGGGTGAAAATCTATGCATAATACCAATGTATGGTTTTTGTTAGGAGACGATATATCTCTGACAAAATTAGCCTTTAAAAATCAAAGTCATGGTAAGTAGGGTTTACAATTACAGGTATCATATGTTACAATTGATCACTCTGTCAATAAAGCAATTTGATGGCTTTGATCAGTGTAGCAGTTGGCTTTTGATTGCCCTGGAATTTGTCCCAATTATAAAGCAAATGGTGCATTCAAAGTACATTGTATACTTGTGGCTGATGATATGGACCATTTAAGGATAGTAGTACATGTAGTATAGATTATGAGCCTCATAATGGCAGAATCGTTTTTGACCATGATCACTGATCATTCCTTGTCACTCATTATTGCAGAATGATTCTGTAATGATTGTGGGTCCTTTGCCACTATTATCCTTTACAATTCAATATGTCTTTCAATCTCACAGTGATTAAAAAAATTACCAGATATTTGATAGACCTACAGCGCGTTCTTTCTGTAAAGCACTTATACTGAATTCCCAACTGTCACTTAAATAAAATTATTGTGAGACTTTGTGCAACATGACCAATTAGGTGCACTGAGTAACGGTAGTCTAGGAGGGTTAGTGAATTTGTACTGTGATTGCAAGAAGTCAAAGGGCATTTGTGTTTCTTAACTACAGCAAGGTTTGTTTTATGATTTTTTACAGAATTAGCTTGATGTATACTGTAATGCAAGATGTTGGTGGACAAAGTGAAAATAGAGTGATCGTGTACATGTATTATACATGTACAACATTCGATCAGACATGAACAAATTTATTACATTTAGAAAAATCGTTTAAGTTGACACTTTCGTCATTCGGGGATATCTCTGTCGTGTATTTGTACTTGTTACATCTTTTGTGTTTTAGACATGTTTTTACATTGCCTAGATGAAACACCACACACAAGTTAAAGTAGTTTCTGCAAAGAAGTGAATAAGTCCAATTTACCTTGTTTGGTACACAAACATATGACAGAGATGTCCACACATTCTACCATTAGTGTCATTGCTGATATGAAGTCCTGACATAAATGTCTTCCAAAAATGTCTACTTTTTGTGTCATTCATCTGATCCTCCTCATACTTTCTGCAATCAGATTTGATTGTCTGCCTTTGATAAGTGGATTTTTTTTATAATGGTTGTTTATCCAGGTTTGGTTGGCTTCAGTACCATTATGAGCAAACCAAAGTAGTCATTAAGTATCTGGCAGAGGTTTGCTGAACACTAAATCTGTACCAGACCATCCTTGGTCAACATCTGATGTAAATTAAAATGTGAGTCAGTGGACTTTAGGAATTGTTTGCTGACTTGCTCATTCATGTGGTGCGAGCTGTTAGATCAGCTAATATAATATTGTCCCATTTATGATGACTGTTTTTTTTCTCCATGTAGGACCATTGCATTGGTGTTCTGTAAATGTATTTGAGATGTTCAATGCTGCACAACCAGTAATGAAAAATACAAGAGGATTATTCAGACTGGATGAATTACGCGATCATCAAAAAATTGTCGACCCGATATTTCTTTTGTGTTTAATGGGTGGAAATTCTTGTCCCAAGTGGCCCATGAGATCTGTACTCGTGGATCTGTATATACATGTAATATGTATTTATGTTGGTGAAATGTTTGTAAATAAATGGAATGGTTCTATGGACCATTGAATCATTGAATTACGTGTTTGCATACATGCACAAGGTGCATGTGTATCAATCTTTTTCGTAAAAATTAGGCCATTTTGGAGAAAAACAAATTGGTCATGCTTTTTGTTGATTCTAAGCGTGTAGATAGTACATGTTAAAACCAGTCACATGTATTACATGTGATGGGTTTTACCATCTATTGATGTACAGTACAGTATACACTTTTTGTTTTCATAATTTTCCCCAACTTTCCCTATTTAACTCTTGATCGTGCTTTTCCTCTTCTTCTTGTTCCTCCTTTCCTTTTCTCTTCCTCTATATTTTCACACAGACACACACACTAACTCTTCCTCTTTCTCTTCCCTTTAATTGTCCCTCTTCTCCTATGTTGAACTGTCTTGCTACTCACCCCCATCCCATCTCTCTTTCCCTTTCACTTTAAACCACAGTGTTACAAATCAAAACAAAACACAAATAAGAAACTGATGTAGATTTCCTCCAACTGGCCAGCTACTTTTGCTTGTAATTGAACATTTTTCAACTTTTTCTAGAAAATGGAGTGAATGGACAAGATGAAAAAAGATATAAATCACAGAAATTACAGCTAATTTTAAAATGGTGGTTTTAACTTTGTATGCAAACTCAACCATAACTATCTCTCAGGGGTGCAAAATGCAAACAAAGAAATATTCGTTATCACATACATGTACAAATTGTAGTGAGTGGTTAAATTCACACACTTTTGTGATTCTGTGAACATCATCATTGGTTTTGCTACAGAATCAGATGGAATAATTTTGCATCCTATACTAAGTCTAGGTTCAGTCTTTCCCTTCACCCACAAACTGTGTGAATGCTGTTAATATATTTATTGTTGCACTGTACCTGACAAGTTGATTTACAAACCCTTATACAGTGTACACTTTTTCCAAATTTATCAACTTATAAGCAGGGTTTGCTCCAGTTTTGATTGAATGTGGGATGAGTACCATCTCCAAACTTTTGGCATAAAAACCATTAGGAAAGCCTTGTTTCACAACACGCATTCAAAGACAAATATCTCAAAATAGTGCCTGCAATTCATCCTTTTCTGTACCAAGTACTAGTAATCGTTTTTAATGCTCTCAGTACCAAGTCATGAGAGTGCAATGTTAATTAGAATAGTTTATTGCCAATTGGACAGAGTATCAAACATAGGGGAAACCAGTCCAGGCAAGTCCCTTGACTACATGTATGTTTGTGGCAGAAAGATATCCTTGCCATTTCACTTGCCACTCCAGCTCGGCTAAGCTCAGCTCAATCACTCAGCGCTTTCAAAATAACATGTCTTCTACATAGTATCCTGGCCTATCATAAAGCTACACTTTATTATACATGTAAGGCAAACATGGAGAAAGAAGAATACAGGGCTTGCACAGTATGCTTACTCTGCATTAGAAAGCGTCAAAGGTCCAACAATCAGCACATAGAGACATGTAACAATACTTCAACATCATTAAAATACTGAACGTTTCTCTGTATACATGTATATTCAACAAACCCAACAATACTGTTTTTCCCCGACTTGTTCATTCTTCAAACATAAATATGTACACAAACAAGTAACAAGACAATGAATGTAGATAAATATACAGACAAAACTAATTACATATACCAGACTGTCGCACTTTTCAAAAAGAAAGCTTCCCATGTGACACATGTAAAACTGCAAACATTAATCAATATCTGTAAGTGTATTAACCGGTACTCAATCCTCAAACAACCAACAACTTGTTCTGATTTTAGCAAACAAAAATATCGGAAAATATCAAGACTGGATCAAGTTTAGGCAACATATTTTAGGGTTATTACTTTTACAAATTCCTCCATATGTAACATTCAAGATGCATTTTACTGCTCATATTTTATTTTATGATATTGATCCTTTCACAAAACTCACAATCGCATGTCCAAATAATTTTGGCAAGGGTTACCTTATTTACATCATCATATTACATTGGGCCTTTTTTGAGATATTACAACAAATATTGGTTAAAGCAGATGTAGCAGTACCTTATCAATGTTACTACAGTGGTTTATTGCCGAAGATCATATTATACGTTTGACACGTTTGTGAAATTAAAAACTGAAAAGTGATGTAGAATTCAAATAACACATGAAAAACATACAGTTGTTTGCCTCAGATTCAACTTCTTTTTGAAATGCAAATTGAAAGTTGAAGCTCACAAAGATGTACTTCATACATGTACATGTATTTAGACAAATACTTCGACCCATAAGAAATGTCACAGCTAATATGAACCCATTGAAAGTTGCTTTTCAGTTCCTGCATTGTGAGGGCAGTTCTAAATTGATAGTACATGCATTTTCTTCTATGGTATCAACACAACATTTATTTATATTTCAGGCCTGCAAATGTGATGTATACCCCACATTTCCTCTTATCCAGAAGCATGCAAAGGACAATTTTGGGGGCCTACGTTTTGGGCACATTAGCCATTTGGCTACAATTTTACAATGTGTCTATGGGAATATTGGGGGCTCTTTCAACATTTTTTTTCAGGGCTCTTTTAAGCATGGGGGTGAAATCGCTCCAAGCCCCGTGTATTTTTTCCCTGTACTGAGGTAGTACACGTGGCTTATAAAATGGTAAATATATTTTTTGTTAAAATGTATGAACCAATAGTTTAGAGTGTGAATAAATACCTGTTTCAGATGAAAGAAAGGATACAAATAATTTGAAAAAAAAAATAGATTTTAGCCATCTCGCACAACGCAACCTACATTGAAATGCCTATAACAGGGGTATGTAATAAGATGTATATCACATAATTTGCATGCCCTTTACATGTACAACCACTACTTGTAGGTTATGATGGGGACATCCAAGTTGAAAAAGTAAATCTAAAACCTGTAATACTTTTATACACATTGTTTGACCTGTATATGTACCTGCTTCACTCTGAATCTGTGATGCAAGTTTAGTTATTTCTCTCTGTCCTGCTTTCAGAAGCAAGAGATGTCAATCCCAAATGTACTTGTTTGTTCAAAATTATAATAATTTCAAGTGGGCCACATGTAAACTGTACTCTGGTGAACTTGATGCATCCTCTAGCGGACATTCAAGTACAAGAGCTTTTTATTGCACCAAGTTCAACTGTACAAACCTGACCAAATTGTAAGAAGAATTATTGTAGCAGCATATGAGTAGAAGGGGTGTTTGGGGCAGGTTGGTTGGTCCATGGAAAACAAGTCTCCGTCATTTATTCCCTTGCCAGGAACTATGTTAAATCATCATGAGCAGAAATGAGTGGAACATGTTTTATTTGTAAAAGATCAACATGGATTCAATCATCCTCCCCGAACAAAAGAAAATCTTGCGTATTTACGACAGAGGTGTAAAGTACATAAAGAGTACACCCAACTTAACCACCAAATAGTTTAGATAATACAATTGTATACTCAAAATTTTACTTCCCAGTATTTCCTAGCAATTACTCTATAAAATTTTTTGGGAAATTACCCTATATCCTCATTGGAAATTGCCAAGATTGCAAAGCACCTTGTATATGTGTAACAAGCAGTGGCCATATTCATGAAACCCTACTAAGCCCAGTAAGGTGCTTGAACCTAAGGGGGGGGGGTGGAATCAACGCCCCCCCCCCACACGTTTCGCGCAATAATGCCGCAACGCAAGAACATCATGTCGCGACACTTCTTGACTTTTTTCTTTCAAGTCTTGCGCATATTTTGAGACCAAATTTGCAACATCCATGCATACTATTACGGAGCCACGCCCGTTTTTGAAAATGCATGTCATCCCAAAACGTGCCCAATTTTGCAATTTGTGGAAAAAATGGAAAACAGTGCTCTTTCAGAAATACATAAGAAATTCCAAAAACAGTAAAATGCAGAATTAAAATTAATGTTCCAAGTTTTTTTGATGACCAACTGTTTAACATATAAAAGTAATTATTTGTTTTAGTTATGATATCTATAACAGTAATTGAGTACCTCTCAGCCTCAGTATAAAGACAATGGCAACTGCACAAAATGAATCTAAAGGAGTCCTGTGCACACTGTACACATCAATCAAATACAACTGATACCAAACTGTTTCAATTAGACTTCGGCAATACAATAAATATTCAAAATGGGAATTCAATGGGGATCTGAGGATGGGGGAAGGGGATAATAGGAGTACTGAACCCTCAAGTGAATTTCAGAAAGGTGCAAATCATGCCACCAATTTTCTATTGTTTAAGCAGATGGAATAATCTGGCCTAAATCTGGATGTGAGTATAGAGTAAAAAGAGCTCACAATTCATATTTTGGACATTGAAAGGATAAAAGATGAAGTGATTATTTTGTGTTGATGCAGCATCTCTGTACAGTCCATTATCCATTTTTTTGTAGCTAGTAGCACCTGGCTTTTGTTAGTATGATTTAGGATGCTTTGAGAGTAATGACCAAATTATTAAATAGTAATTACACCTATCTGTTTATTCTACACATTTCATTTGAAATTAACACAGACAAAATCTGATTTCTATAGAAGTCCTTCAAGTCATTCTAGGTATGCAAACATATTGTCCTAAATCCTAATCGTCATCCAGCACAATAACGTCCACCAGGTTTGATGGCACTGCTTTCTTGGTGGGCGGTAAGTAGAGGTAGGACATCCACTCCATGGGAGTCTTCTGCACACACTTCTTAGCACAGTGGTGGGCCATGTGGGTGGGGGCTTTGGTCTGGTAGTTGCACACCTTGCAGGTGAGGAAGATTGTACCATCAGCGTTTGTCTTCTTCTTCACTGCATGCACCTTGGGGGGCGGCTTGCCAGCCTTGTGAAAGAGTATCATGTGGGTCGCCAGGGATCGGGGGCAGAATGTGGAGTAGGCACACTTGTCGCAGTTCAGCTTGGCAGTGAAGTGGTTGCCAAAGTTGTTGAAGAGAAGACCGCACTCCATGCAGGCCAGCTTCTTATTAAGGGAGGCTTGCTGATTAAATGTGTATGGCCCTTTGCTGACAAGAGACACCTTTGATGAATCGCGTACAATAGTGATCCCAGCCGAAACCATGATCTCTAGAGACTTCAGTGTATCCCGCACGTATCTCGGAACACCATCCCGGTCATGGACCTCATACCTCTTGTGATCTCTCTGAACGTGCTCTGAACGTTCAGCGGTGCTAAGGAATGACAGTTTGCAATTTTTGCACGCAAATGTGCAATGTGTCAGGCGGATGGACATTTGGATGTGCTTCTGGCAGTGCTGGAGAAAGGTTTTACTGCAGCGGAGCATCTTCAGACAGTAGGGGCACATCAGAGCCTTGTACCCCACATGCTTCAGGGAGAAATGTTCAATGATGTCACTGTAGGCGGAAGTGCGGTACTCACAAATCTGACAATAGAATGGCATCTGTGCTGCAGCATGAAACATATTCATGTGGTTCATCAGCGCGACGTTACTGGCAAAGGACAAGTCACAAGTAAAGCACTGATAGGTGGCTCCCTTCACATGTGCAATCTTCAGATGCTCCTGGAGTTCAGCTGGTACTCGGAAACGCTTGAAGCAACGCGGGCACACAGTCAATTTGCTCACATCTGGCCACAGAGATTCCACAATCTTCTTGACATGGGTAGCATACTGCACATTACTAGCCATGGTCTCGCTGCAGTGGAAGCACTTGATTTTGAAGCGGCGCTCTTCTGATGGTATTGTCTTACCCTTTTTAAAGGGATAGTACATCATGAGTTTCTTGGTGTCAAGTGAATGCTTAGCTTGTTTGTTACCTCCAGCAGGTGTACTGCTTTCTAAAGGCCTCTTCACACCCCTGTCAACATCATTACCAGCTTTGGGGCGCTGGGATACATTCAAAATGTTCTGGTTTGTGAGGCGGACTGGTTCATGATTGGCAGCCTTCGGAAGCAATGGCGCAGGCTTCTTGGGCTCTAAGTGAGAGAATCCATTCTGAATCAAATAAGTTCCTGGCCGCACAACAGCAGGTGTCACAGAAGACTGCTGCTGGGGTGCAGTTGTTTGCAGCATCGTTCTTACCCCAGGCATCGACGCCGAAGACGTCGCCCTCACCAACAGCTGTTTTCCACTCATCGTTGGTGCTTGTCTCACAGAGAGTTGGACACCACCATGCGCCAGTTGCTGCCTACCATTCAGGGTAATTGCACCTGATGACACACCTGGCCTTGACACAGCCTGCCCAATGCTAGGCCTTGATGGCAACGTATTGCCAATAACGGTGGACGTCTGTTTAGTCTGCTGAGTCTGCACACTACTGCTAGATACAGTGGAAGAGCTCAATTGGTTGGACACCTGTGATACTGATGCGGGGACCGACCGTAGAAACTTGGTGGGACCATTTTGAATCTGGTCCGAATCCTTCAGACCCACGCGGGTGTCGACAGCCCTGATGGCTTTCTGGTACTTCTCCTCTTCTTCTTTGTGCTTCTTCATGAGCATGTTATACTCCCGGACTCGCTCACTCCATTCTCCATACACCTTCTGCTGGCTCTCCGACAGCTTTTCCTCATCACAGAACATGTGCATTGTTGCTTGTTGGGAGGCGCCACTATCTCCCACCTTGACAACAGATGCCATGATAAATCACCACTGGTTCACGATCTGTTGGGCAAGAAAGGATGAGATACAGCAACAGCATTAGAAATGTTCATAGTCAAGGGGTGTAGATAGCATGGGGGAGGAGAGGGGGGGGGGGGGGGTGAGAGGATGGCATGTAGCCTTGTATGATCATCCCCCCCCCCCCAGTGATAAATACCGGTAAATAGAAAATAATGACAATGGTAATACTGTACATTCATTTATCTTTATATTCCACATACTAAGAATGTTGCTATATGATTGGTCAAGAGTTGATCACGTGTAGTTTTTCCCATCTGATCACCTGAGCAGAAAAGTTCGTTACACTGTAGGTGATAGTACTTTTTGGTTTCGCTGATCTCTTCACTCCTCACGGTCCAAACGCGTGATAAATATTTTGAGTACGCGCGAAATAAAAGTGCGTAGCTCGGACTATCGGCGCAGACGACACCGCGGTGCGCGCGCGGAAATTAAAATTTTTGGTTATAGCGCGCTGCAGGCCTTCCATTTCCCCCACACAGTACTTCACCAAAGCAAGTGTGCAATTCTCTACCACCTCGTACCAAAATTGACCTAGAATTTCACTTGCCTGTAATTTATTACAATTAAAGAGTATTCTCGGAGGACCTATGTTCTCACCGATACCGCACAGGTAAGAGAATTTCGATTACTTCTTGCTTTTCCGTCAAAATCTTAACAATTTGCATCACCATGTCATAGTGTTCGTTGGAATTTGTAGAGTCTATATACTGTAGCAACGTTCACAAAGTCAATTTGCTTCCGGGTTTCGGAGCGTCGCGTGAATATGTAGCCGCACCGACACGAATGCTTTTGTACGTTAAATTGTCATTTATTTTATAGATTGTTGGTATCAGATGTGGAATATAAAGCAAATAATCAACTCTTGGTTTCAGGCAATGAGACGGACTATCACTTCCTCGGCGATCTGAATGTACACGCTATCTTTCCTTAGCTAAAAGCTTCGGAAAGATAGCTACATCCAGATCGCCTCGGAAGTGATATTTCGTCCCATTACCTTCACCGACGTTGATTATTTGCTTAATAATAGTTGGAAATCGCCTCAAATCCCACTTTATGTTGTAACAGCTAAATTGCATAGACAGCGCGTCATCCATTTAGGCCCAGAAAACATGAAGTGGGCTTGTGTGGGAGTTACCAAGTACCTCATTGTACATATAAATGCTCAGGTAATGAAACCATGTTCCCAAAAAAGGGCCGGCATTAAACTTAAATATGAAAATAGCATTACTATCACATTTTACTATCACTCAAATTTGACACTTTAATAATTTCATGGCTTGAGGGAAGGATATTGCACACTGCCTGGATGTGTCAAAATAAGTCCTTATCTGAAGCAGCAACAGGATCCTAATATAGTTCCATAATATACTCTATAATAAACATGCATTTCTGCTGATGTGTGGGGCATGGGGAAGGAGACCACTGTGAGAATGTGCCACAATTAGAAGTCTAGTTTACAGTAATATCATCCATTAACAGTATTCCTACCTACGCCAAAAGCCATGGCAAAGCCTTGTTCACTTAGTAAGTTGGTCTTGCCTTTTGGCCAAACAAAGTCAGAAAGGTATGATGCGGGTGCTTTAAATAGACCCTCTTGTTTGGTTGGTATTGCACAATTGTATTTCGATTTATTTTGAAAAATATCACTTCGGGGGTAATTTTTAGCTAAATTTTTGGCAAAGTTCATTGACCTTTGACCTTTCAGGCATTTTACCCAAACTTTCATTAGTCTACTGCCATGAAGTGATACATAGGCTATCTGTACCATGTTTGGTTAGAATTGCACCATTGGATTTGGGTTTATGCTGAAAAATATGGATTTGGGGGCAATTTTTAGCCAATTGTCGCAAAGTTTATTGATCTTTGACCTCTGGCCTTCCAGGAATTTCACCAAAAAGTGTCACCAGTCCCTCCCCTAGTAGTCATCCATCTTAGTGCCATGTTTCAAGAGAATGGCATTTTTGGATTTATGGTGAAAATATAAAGTTTTGGGGCAGTTTTTAGCCAATTTTGCCAAAGCTCATTGACCTTTGACCTCTGACCTTTCAGGAATTTTATCAAATATGTCACCAGTCTATTCCCACATAGTGATCCATCTTTTTACCATGTTTCATGAGAATTGCATCCTTGGATTGGGATTCATGGTGAAAAATATATAGTTTGGGGCAGTTTTAAGCCAATTTTGGCAAAGTTCATTGACCTTTGACCTCTGACCTTTCAGGAATTTTATCAAATATGTCACCAGTCTATCCCCACATAGTGATCCATCTTTGTACCATGTTTCATGAGAATTGCATCCTTGGATTTGGATTCATGGTGAAAAATATATAGTTTGGGGCAGTTTTAAGCCAATTTTGGCAAAGTTCATTGACCTTTGACCTCTGACCTTTCAGGAATTTCACCAAAAATGCCAACAGTCTATTCCCAAGTAGTGCTCTTTCTTTGTACCATGTTTCATGAGAACTGCATCCTTAGATTTGGCTTTATTGTGAAAAAGGTCAATTTGGGGCAATTTTTCAACAAGTTGATTGACCTTTGACCTTAATCAGAATTGACCCTTATTTTAAACACTTCAATGGTTTTATGCAAAACACACATGTACCAAGTTTGAAGCAAATCTGGTTTCTCAAAATATTGCCAAAATGGATTCGGATTTTGGATTTGGCTTTTCAGAATACCAAAAGATAAACATTTTCCCAAGTCCCTGAGATATACAATAAGATTGTTCCTAAGTTCGTTTTCACAATACCCCCTAAGGCCTTTAAATTTTTAGGGACCGGTTTGTACTGACCACTCACTGCATCTGAACACACACAGCCACAGGTCAAAACCAATTTCCCCGTTCTGGCCCTGGGCCTGGGCCCTGTGCCTGAGCTGTGTCTGTGCTAATAATTGGCACTTGATTAATCATAAGCACACACCTTCCTCGATAAATTGACCAAACTAACCTAAGGTAGAGATCTGGGTCTATTTCAGGTCCCTATAGTTCTGTGTAATGTAATTAATCAGATATTGGGCATTTAACTTTGGATTTTCTGTATTAATTGTCCTGAACATGTATTAAATAAAATCATATAGTGCAATTGTGACTTTTTTTGTTTTTGATTAGGATTTTCATTAGTCTTATATCAAGACCCCCCCCCAAAAAAAAAAAAAAGGTCCCGATGCAAAAAAAATAAAATACATGACAGCATTCCTAACTTATGGTTGAAAGAAGTTTTCATTTTTTTCATGTGTGAACCATGTAAATTGTATAATCTCATGAAATTGGTTCTTTCCTGTCCCGATATTTGGCATCAGCTCCATCCCGTTACGTTATTGTGCCATCTACATTTACGATTACCAACAATCGAGTTATTCAAGTAAAACTGTCATGGTGGGTCCGCGCAGTCCTCACACGGAGCAGAGTTTTCCTGCAAAGACACCCCCCCCCCCCCCAAGATCTCCACTGTTGATCTTGCGATCGCGACAAAAATTGGCTCTTACGTCACCCATGATGTAATCTCCACAATTATTCAAATTTATTATGCTAATTAATGTATAATATCATAATTTGGCTATAAATCTTTAAATATAGCCCCCACACTGCTAGATTTCAGTCTAGACACTCTTCTTATTATTATTATCAAATCAGGATTTTAAAAAATGGCAACATCAAATTTTTTCTCATCTATTTTATTGTTTTTTAATTTGTTATGTATTTCATTGTTTTTTCGACTTTGTTTTTCATTGTTTTTTCAATGGAAATCGTTGGCAACACTATTTCACTCATAAATAACATGAAATCTATTGTTTTTCATCAGTAAAAATATCAATAAAGATACATTTATGAATTTTGGCTAGATTTAGAATTTGCATTGGATTTGTAACGTAGGAAATCACATTTTTGGTCCGATATACACATACAAAATGTTATGTAATTTCGGAACCGCGTAACCCTGTGTTGGTCTTAAGAGTGAGTGTGAGACTTGGAGGAAAAAAGTCATGAAACGTTGCGGCGCGATATTTTTTCATTACAAATTTATTGGAACAAATGTCGGGAAGGGGGGGAGGGGCTGTTTTTCCCCCTCCGCCAGGCTAGATAGGGTTAAGGTTTCTGTAATATTCACAGGTAGTTGTGAAAAATACCACATTCCTTTCAAAAATCGATGCGCACCTTTACTCAGCGTCATCTCCGATTGTAATTTTGACATATTAAATGATGTTCATTGTTGATTTATTCCGAAACCAATCAATTCCCACTGCAACCACACACAGCTGCTTCGCAGCCGCTTTTAATACGCTAACCGGTGCTTTTCTCCCCGTGAGTCGTGCGGGCATCAGCTCCACAACGGTCAGCTCTGTCACACTCAACCAATACTAGTGTGACGGAGATGACGATTGTGTGACGGAGCTGATGAGATATATTTGCTAAATTTCTTAGATTGTTGTTTTTTTGTAGGTTTGACTTATGATTATAGAGAAGACATAATTGAGGTGAACTGAATTATTGTTTGGTGCTTGTCTATGTAAATTCTAATGCCTCTTGTGCCATGTGACGGAGCTGACCATATTACGGTTACGGAGCGGATGCCCGAGCAACTCACGGGGAGAAAAGCTGAAAAAAAAACTGGAAAAAAAATAAACATCTATAGAGAGACTTTAAAGGGCATTTACTGTACTGGGAAGGCAAAAAAGCCTTCAAAAGGTAAATTGTTAGCAATCTTTTTGCCAATGGTCTTAAATTCATGTATTATGTCTATTTTAGAAGCTTGCTAAAAGTTATTTGCCCTAAAATGATCCACATATGGAGTAATTAATGATTAATGATTAAATCCTCAAAATGTTCGGGCCGAACATTTTGAGGATTTGTGATTTAATCACTCATTACTCCAAATGTAGATCATTTGAGGGAAAATCATTTTCCGCAAGCTTCTAAAATAGACAATACATGAATTTAAGACCATTGGCAAGAAGATTGCTAACAATTACCTTTTGAAGGCGTTTTTGCCGTCCCAGTACTGTATAGGCTTATGCCCTTTAAAAAAGTAAAGAATTCTGGGCAATCCCGTACAAGAGGGGAGCAGGCAGTATCGCACATGTATAATGCACGCAAACGGGAATGCTGCAAAACTGATTGTCGCCTGCAGAAAGTGACCTAGAAATTACTTTTTTTGACAAATTAAGCAGCAAAAATTTTGTCTAGGGACTAGTAGTCTAGGGTTAGGGTTAGGGTCAGGGTTAGGTTTAGGGTTCAAATTCATAAAATTAACGGGATACCCTGGTCCCCTATTGTACGGGATTGCCGAATTCTGAACTATGCGCCAAGAGAGAGTTTAGTTTAATGAGTAAGTTGTAACTAATATGTATAGTGGGAGTCTGTAATCCCCCATCATCATCCATGTCATCTCACTCAGCTCAGTCACGCTGTGTCACCGTCAGCTCTGTCACGGTGGTATTTAATCTTGAAAAATGAGGTAAAGATTTAAAAGATTTCAATTCACAAATTGAGATTAAAATACCACCCTTTGATTAATTTAACAAACTCTTTTCAATCTCAATGGCATGTGCTCATGAAACTAAATGGAAAGACGCTCCATTCATTGTCAGAATTCAGCTGCACAACCGCTGGTAATGCATTTGTCAATATCAATAAATTTCGCATCCGACAAGTGAACTCAAGCCGGCAGTGTACACCCAAATAGCACCTTCGCAGTGAAACGCGAAGCCTTTCGAAATAAAACAGCCAAATCATGGAGACAAACGAGCCAATTGGGCTTTTCATTACTATAGCGTATCGTCTACTCGTACTATCGCGCCGCGATGCAGACTGCAGTGCTTGCATTACATCGTGCGTGCGACGTGCGTGTAGTGCTATTGACGATACACACAAAAAGCAGTTAGTAGTCTCTCTATACTATCGCTATTCTCTACCGTACGCGGCATAATACGAAAAAATACGTTTGCGATAAATATGCAACAATTGCATTTAGGACAAAAAACCCTGGAAAAGTCCTTACCGGTATGGAAGAAAATCTTGAAAGGCTGGATATTCCCGTACTTTAACAATCTATGTGGCTTCTTTTCGGACCTCAATTCATCATGGCGGCGGCCCGCGAAAGATCCCGAAATAAAACGAAGCAAAGCGATCTCGACGTGCGCGTACGCGTACGGCCAATATCGGTGGCACGCGCGCAATACTGCGTATGTACACACGCGCAATGATCAGGGGTGGCACACGCGGACGCGATGCGGTTCGCACGCGCGCGCCCTAGCGCTGGCCGGCGCGCGCTGAAAACGTTATCGTTATCGCGAAATAACGTTGAAGGCCCTACTTACACTTTTGCATTCTATTTACATGGAGTCACATCGATCAGAATTTTTTAAGCTTTTATCACGAAATCTTCGAGATCGTCATACGTACCCATTGCGTCCTTCATACTGATGGCGCTGTAGCTATATTGTTGTTGCTGGTTAATTTTAGGCGCCATCGCGTATGTGTCCTATATATTTGTGTGCGCGCAACAAAACACCAACATCAAAATTAATGTTATGAATTGGCCAATGACTTTATTGCGTCCACCTTGCGACCGCAGATCGCATCTGACTCGCATGGAAATCTTATATGGTGTTATTCTATTTTTGATCGCCGAGGTTACACTCTCTTTAATTAAGTCCCACGAAGTTTAATTGTCGTTCTGGCAAGCGCGTATAGCGGCAAACTACTTTCGTGTCGTGGACGTACGTTAACTCTATATGGCCTAATAATTGGTTGAATTTGACAGCAATTTCGTGTCGTTTAGGTCTACGTACGGTGATCTTGAATACATGTAATTAAATTTGCCGCTCCCGCGAGAACAGGGTGGTGTTTCACCAAGCTGTTCGTAAGTTACGAACGACTTTACGAACGACTGGTGATCCCTTCTAATGCTAAATGCGATACCATACTTTTGCTCATTAAGAATCTGATTTAGAACAAGAAGGGATCACCAGTTGTTCGTAAGTCGTTCGTAACTTACGAACGGTTTGGTGAAATCACGTACCCCAGGATTGGTTACATGTCCTGTGACAATAGAAGCCTCGCTATAGTTTTGAGGCTGCCATTAATGAGTCGTTGTATGTTCTCAAATAATGAAATCTTTGATCCTCGAGTCGTGACTGCCTATATAGCTAGAACTGCACATACAGCTCGTGATTATGGGTGGGATGCACCCTGTGTCTTCATAAATACAGTGAAAGCTGTCTATAGTGGCCACCCAAGGGAAACAAAAATTGTGGCTTTTATATAGACAGGTGCCTGCTATAGCCAGGTTCTTTACCACATCATCTCTCTCCAGGGCATAGTGGCCACTATATAGACAGGTTAGCTGCTGTAGACAGGTGGCCACTAAGACAGGTTTGACTGTAGCTGCTTTTTCTAGTTTATCAAACTTGCGGGTCACCATGTTAAGAAAGGTATCGTTTGATCAACATGCACAATCTAACAAAGGATGTTTAAATTACAGTGAAACCTGTCTATAGTGGCCACCAAGGGGAAACAAATATTGTGGCCTTTACAGACAGGTGGCTGCTATAGCCAGGTTCTTTAACACATGATCTCCCTCCAGGGAATTTATTTTAGTGGCCACTATAGACAGGTTGGCTGCTATAGACAGGTGGCCACTAAGACAGGTTTGACTGTACATGGAATACCGGATCAGGCCTATGCTAGGCTATATTCAGAGTAATTGTACTCCTTTTCTATTCACAAAATAATGCTTTTTCAAAGATTTTTCCTTTTGATCCCATGTTCGAATCCGGATATATTCTCTGGATATTTTTTTACTAGATTTGACGCAGAAGATTTGGGGGAAATATCCTCACCCCATAGGCCTATGCTTGCGAAGCTGTGACATGAAAAACCTACAATGCATCTATAAAGATTTAATCGAGGAATATTGTAACAATTAGGTAAAACGTCTCTAAACATGATTTCAAGTCTCGTTTTCACACTGTACCGCATCATATTTAAAAAAAAAAAAAAAGGGGGGGGGGGGGCCGGAAACGTACTATAAGATATTTCCTTTCAGTAAAGTATATAACATGACAAAATAATGTGCCATCGGATCGGAATAGGCTTCTCTTTAAGCAATCTTATAAAAACATCCCATTGCGATATTATAGGCATTGTTCTATACGGTATATCTTAACTATTCCCCCGATTGACATATGAGCTAAAAATGACAAATACAATCAAGTTATGAATTATAGATAATAAAATAATTGAGGCAATCCTTATTTTTTCCATTAGCCTTGCTTCTAGCCGGCTTACGGTATTAAATTAAAGCCTTACACCGAGGCTACCAAGTGAAAAAAGGTGCACGCCTATAATTCAATTTTGGGAAACCTCAAAAGCGTACCAAACATGACATCATCATTGAAAAAGTATTCAAATGAAATAAGTTGAACATCTTTGAACATATTTGTCCACATATAAGCATAGAGTGATAATGATCGTTCCAGAGCAGTGAAATGGTTGAGCACAGATATAACTGATTAAATTCATAGAGACTTTTTGTGGTCGCACGAGCTCATGTAATTGGCTGGTAGCCTCAGCTTCGTGATTTGAAAAAAAAACAACGCCGAAGATTTGCCCTTCAAATTTTCATGAGGCAAGGATAAACGGATAACTATTTGTGACGAATATGTTTAGCCTCATTATCGCCATCTATCTTCCATGATTTGTTTTAATTCTAGTCTTTAACACATATCCATTAAGGGAAATAATTGCAGGCGTGTGACCATACATTTTTATCAATTTGGTGTAAGGAATGGAGTCAGCACGAGGTGTAATTCATTCCTTCAGCGGTTTGTCCAATGGCAGGACCGCGCTATGACTTACACATTACTGTGAGGGTAAACTGCTGATTCTTGTGGAGTTTCATGACTTTTGCAAATGGTCTACCATGTCTGAAAGTATCTACACAATTTAAATATATATATTTTTTTTTTGCGAGCTAGCGATATGAGGCAGCAGCAAAAAATAGTTTTCCGGATACGTTTTACACACTCTCACTCCCCCCCCCCCTCTCTCTCTCTCTCTCTCTCTATCTATATCTCTCCATATTTCTCTCTCTCTCTCTCTCTTAGTTATAATTTTTATAATTTATAAACAAATAAAAAATAATAAATGTGTCGACACGTTTGTTATTATATTTCATTTGTGCTGATAGAAATGTCCCTCATTTCGTTTATACCACATCTTACGCTCATTCGCTTCTTCCTTCTACTCGCCTTTATGTCTTTGATATGTAAGTGTAGACTTATTCCTCTCCTAGACTAGCTGACACACCCTGGTTTCACATCGCTCATACCAAGTCTTATGCTTATTCACTGCTTTCTTCTACTCGCCTGTATATAGCATTGATATGTAAGTGTAGAGTTATTCCTCTCCTTATCTCTATATTCTTTTCACCCACAAGACTAGCTGACACACACTGGTTTCACATCGCTCATACCACATACAGCTTATGCTCGGTTGGTTAGATAAAAATATAATAGTCATTTGATTAATTATGCATTGCGATTTATTGATTAGGAAAATCAGCTAAATGCTCATTTCCCCCTTAATGAGGAATGTTATCATTCAGCTTTGAATTATTATACAGTATAGAAACATAAATATAATAATCTATCGTATCAAAATGACAGTCTAGTAATCCTAAAGTTCAAGTGCTGTCTTTGTATTCTATTGTTTGATGCCGAAATAACATAGCGTTGGTATAACAAAGTGATTCTCACATTCCAAGGTGGGATCTCATAGCGACTTTGTTCCATAAATAGGATACCAATTAGCTGAATCATAATGATGGTACTGTTCATGTATTGAGTTTGCTCTATCGTTTCCACATGACTTCCGATAACCATATACATCGAAAGAAAGCGTAAAGACAACATAAATCCAGTCCAAAACTTTATCTAAAAAATAAACAACATGAAGCAAAACGCAAGTCTGTACATCAGATTGCGATGGTGCATTGGCAGGTAAATTTTTTGATAAACAGAGTTTTATATCTCATCAAGCCACCAATTTTCAATTAAAAACCTTAATAATTTCAATAAAGCTTTCTGTAAAATTATGGTTTGATGCATTAAGCTCATGCACGCTACTGTTTGTGGAACTCTCAACATAACAAATACAGGATCTCTATTACAGTCAACAGCCTGACTGGGCCAATAATGTTCACAAACATGATAGCTGTGCTCTTTTTATAACCATTCTGGTTAGAGTTAAAGACTTTTCAGTTGCTGATATTTGTTTTCAGAAAAGTCATACCTGTCTATAAAGACCACCTGGAAGGGAAAAGTACAAAAAAAAAAACACATTGTGGATGGGTGTAACTAAATAGGCTAGGAAGGTTTTTATGAAAATGGACCCAGACTAAATTGTACTCATTTTGCATATATAATAGAAATCAGATGAGTGATTTAAATGATATTTAAAAATAAAAGCTCCTGCATAAACTTGCATTGCTTTGCCTTCCTGACTGAAAGGCATGTTAGTTACATAAGAACAATTCTCAAATCACTGATATAAAGACACACAACTGTGATAAAAAAGAAAGAAGATAAATGACAAGTCAATTGCAAAAGAAATCGTCACAATCTGTATCAAAGAATATATACACCAATAAAAAGAAATTGTAATTCCAATCCATCATCTGCTTCATGAAAACAGAACACATTTACTCAGTACTTCACATAAATACTGTTTCATCAAAAGTGTACCTTCCCACATTATCAAATGTACAATGAAGATATGATACATATCATAAGACAGTTGATCATTGCCTGTATATACAGAACCAGGAATCAGCAGGGCAGTATCAAACAGTATGTTAGCCCAAGGCATCATTTTCTCATATGAAACCAGAACAAAGTTTGAGCAATACCGGCCTACAAGTGCTACCCCCCTGTATCAAAACGTACACATGCAAATATCTCTCGAGCAAATGAACCCAAAAGTGCAGATATGAGAAGTAAATACATTTACCCTGCTAACTATATATGTTATTTTTTTTTTTTAATTTTGATGACATATTACACTGATTGCAATTACCTGGAATACCAATAACCACATGCAGGTTAAGAATCATGCTTTGAATAAAGCACAGAAATATGATATATACATATATTAACATTTGATCGTCAAAAACAGATCCCTTTTTTTTTTTTTTATAGAAAAGCGTGATGTGACATTTGCATTTTCACACACAAAAAAAGCATCTCTTGAATTAGATACAAGAAAAAAATGCACAATCACCAAATAACAATGTGTCATTTTACGAATGCGAAAGATCAAAGTCAGTAAAATTTACCAATTTCATTAAGTCTAAGGATATCATGAAGAATCAATACCCCACAGACCCACAGAGAAAGCTCTCTACATTGCATGTACTTGCTCAATGCATAAGGTATTTTCAATGCATAATGTTGAAGTTACATGAACTCTGTAAGACAACGTCTCATATCTGATTAAAATCCAAGGAATGCAAGGCATCATGCAGTCATCATATCAGCCATTTTCATACCTCGGTCATTCCATGGGGTTGGGGCAAAGTTTTTATGCAATGTCCATGTAATGGAGGTATCAACCTTTGCAGTTCACCATGAAGATCAATTCAGATGTGGTTAAGTTTTGAGCTGTCAATGAAAAATTGCTTCTTTTCTCAGTAATAGACGTTAAAATTAGAAATCTTTTATGGATTTGAAGCAACAGGCAAACAAAAATCTACCACCGTTACATGGACATCATATTGTTTTTACATGGACAAGAAATTGTCATAAGTCAAACTGCAATATGCCATGGTCTTTGAGAAATAATACTGGATGGAACCCCATTTTTTTGCTCATGCCATTATTGGACTATATTTGCCTGGTTTGAAAAAGATTTGGAGTTGTGGAAGGTCACAAAAATTGCCCCAACCCCGTGGACCCACCTACAATAGTGCAAGGAATATTGCATACATTCTTCATATAGGAGGAGCAGGAAGCAGACCAAATTGATGCTTCATGTAGCACCTTGCACAGGGCACACACAAACACACTTGAAATGAAAGTACCTCTTGAGTTTCTGCAGTTTCACAAGCCTAAGAGCAATTATTTTTTTTTTATAATTAATCAGGGGAAAATTTTCTGAAGAAAAAAAATTATCTCTGCTTCCCAATTTTTGAAAGGTCCTTCAAATTTACTGCATCCTGAAATGACAAATGATTCCTTGTATTTATATAACTATTTTATCTTTAAAGAAATTGAAGTTGCATGCCCTTTTTGAGTTACAGACTTGGATAGGTGTTATATAGGAAAGGAGACACACTGACCCAGGTTTCCTTTGAACGAATATTAAATATCTACTTTTCTCGTTTATGACAAACATTAATTAACCAGAGCCCTGTCCTATAAAAAGGAGTGATTGATCTGAATCAATCGCAAGACCAATCCCCTATCTCTAATGTACGATTGATGTCAATCGCAAGTCAAGTTGTGATCATTCATAATTCTTTATGAGACGGGGCCTAGAATTATTATTAAAAGAAATTCTGCTTCAATGGAACATAGGCATCCATAACAGTCCTCCTGTTTTTATGAGCCATTTACTTGTCTACAGTATTTATTTGGCATATGAATCTCAGTAGAAGTATTTTGGCCAGCTTGCACAAAGCTAATCAGCAACTTGTCATTATAATGAACACATACTCCATGTCCTGAGCTGTTCTGGTTATGAAAGTGGCAAACGTATATGCCACCTTTTCAATGTAGAAATATTTTGGTAAATTCAGGCTTTTTAGATATACTTGGTGGGTGGGTACATTCACGGTAAGTGTATTCCTGAATACATTTAATAAAAGTCACCCATTGACTTTCAAATCAGGAGGTAGAAATATATTTATGGTATCAGTAGATCATAAAGACCTTTACAAAAAGTCAAGTTTTCACATGATTCAATGAATAAAAGTAACAGCTGTACATAAGGCTCTCATTACCAGAGACATTGACGTATAATAGCGGGTACTCGGATTGGCACATATTCAACATCTTGACTTATGATTCAGTTCTACTTTACATGAGCTTCTCATTGCCAAAGATATTTGACTGGTTTAATAGTGGGAGCTGGGATTGGCATGTACTCAACATCTTGACTTATTTCATTCCAACTTTAAATGAGGTTCGGATTGTCACAGATATTGACTGGTTCAATAGTGAATACTGGGATTGGCACAAACTCAACTTCTTGAATTCATTCAGTCCTACTTTATGTGATATTCAGATTGCCCAAAATATTGACTGGTTCAATAACTTCCAGGATTCGCACATATTCAACATCTTAACTCAATTCAGTTCTACTTAACATAAGGATCTCATTTTGACTGAATCAATTACAGGTTCTAGTATTGGCACATACTCAACATCTTGACTTAATTAAGTTCTACTTTACATGAAGTTCTTGTTGCTAAAATATTGAATGGTTCTATAACAGGTTCTGGTATAAGACCTGTTTGCAGATGATCTTGTTTAGGTGTAGCTGTCAATGAACTATTGAGGGTTTCTGAGATTGGGGCATACCCAACATCTTGACTTTACTCAGTTCTAGTGTGCACAAGGATCGCATAGCCAAAGTTGTTGACCTTGCCAAGCATTCAAAGCACTGTTCACTGGTTTTGAGTTTGGCACAAACTGTGGGTCCTGGCTTGATACAGCTCACCCTCTAGATGAGGTTCTGATTGCCGAAGATGTTGTTTGGGTCAAGTCTCTCCTTGATAGCCCTCAGAGCCATCATCCCAACGTTGGACACAGTGCCCTCCATCAGGTGCTTCCTGTGTTTGCCAACTGGGAGGGAATAATTGAAAAATAATAAAAATAAATTATATTGTGCCACAAAGTTATTTTCACAAAGTCTTATTTGACCTCTTTGATATCATATCTTCATATGTACGTGTTAGAATGTCGAATTCTTCCAATCAAAATCTACTTATAGTTCCTACAATCTCCATTACAAACTACAGGGTTAGGCTCTTGCTGTGGCAGGACCTGTCCTAGAGAATCAACTTCCCAACCAACTTCAAAAGATAATGAGCACAGAAAGTTTAAGGAGAGTAATAATGAGTAATTTAGTAGAATATTGTGTAGGAATATTCATGTATCATTTGAATCCTACATCATTGTTAATGGTCCCATTTCACAAAATAAAACCTATATGTTGATATGTTTCATGGAGAACTTTACAGATTTTATGGTACCTTTAAAACACTTAAGAGAACACAGGATACAATACGCAACTGATTCAACAGCTGCATAATCTGAATATACTCCATTCACACCAGCTCAAACTTCTTTACTTTTCTTTCTATCTTGCATGAAGTGAGTATTGAAACAGGATGACGGGGAATCTAAACTTACTTCCATGGTGATGCGACAAACTGCCTCCATTCGAGATGATTTCTGCTCTTGCTGCATTCTGCATGGGTAAATGGAGAGGCTTTTAATATCTTTGACAGATGACAAGATATAAATATGAATATCCCTCACTTATAGGGAAATTATATGAAAATAAGACACAGTTTACACTTTCTCTCACACTATTATAGATTTGAAGAATCAAAATTTGATATGACTAAATAGTTATTTATAGATGATTTTGTCAAAATATTTTCAGAAACATTTGTCATGCAATGGGGATATTAGTTGACAGAGTATATCTACACTACAAAAATATTAACATCTAATTGATTGACAGGCATAACAACAGCCAATCATGACTTCACAATAACTTGTACAGTTTCATCTATCCCTTTCAAGAGCATGTGACTGCTTGGGTGTGATCATCAATATATCATATTAGGACAATGAAACAAAGGAGCAATAGTTTGATGTATGCAAAGGTCATTTCAACAGAAAACAGTGCACCAAGTAGTATTTTAAAGTAATTAAAAAATCCCTAAGTTGGCAGCATTGGAATGATTAAATTCAAACTTTATCAGCTAAAGTGTGTAAGTTTTTTCCTTTATGCACAATTTCAATTCTGAATGCAGCATTCATCGGGTAAAACATCATGATATAGGGGAATTACACTCCGACAGAGAATGTTATGTTGCCAACTAGGGACATTAAACTGGTTCTTCAATACCATAAGTCTTGTAATGAAAGTAATAACACTAACAACGCAACTCACCTCAATGGATTCATAGACGTCCAAAGGATTGGGGATTCCCTTGTACATGTAGGAAAAGTAGAAATAGATGCAAGCACCTGCATCATATGTTTGTGTGACTCTACAAAGACAAAGATAGAAAAGAAAATCAAAGATGGAGTTTCAAAATCATGGGAAATAGTAGTCAAGGATTTTCACTTTTGAAAATGAGCGAATGTGACTTTAGAATATCTACATGTATATGACAGCTAGCAAACTATAAATAATAGTTTTGGAATATTTAAGGCTGAAACAAAATACTTCAAATCATATATAATGAGGACTGGAGACAGAGCACATTCAATTGAAGGTTTATAAATAAACATGTGTACATGTATGGCGTCCATAGGCCTAGTCCATAAACCTAGCCTTTGGGGACTGGGTAAATTCTGAAGAATCCTTTGAACACAGTCCTTATACTGGATGAATGCTACATAAAAACCAGGGCCCTGTACCACAAAGAGTGAGTCGCTATCTATTGAAATTCACCGTATCACAAATCATCACTGCTATCTATTGCAAGTCCAAGCATATGTATGATTTTGCAATCAATTTAGTAGTCACAATAGATCCGCACAAGCTACAATCAATAACTATCACAAGTTCTTTGTGATACAGATTTATGATCAATATCAATTGTAGCTCTTTGTGATACAGGCCCCAAGCCACATTATCCCTGCCATGTCTAGTGAACATCTATCTCGTACCTGCTCATTACGATGGGTGCGTACGGCACATTGTTTGCTGCGCACTCCTTGGTGATCCGTTCCTTCACATTACGACAGATGTCAAGTACCCTGCAAAAATCAATAGAAACTTGAATCAACACCATTGCATTGGCATCACTCAAATAGGTGTGAGAGTATGCATGAGTGAAGGGAGGATAGGGGTCATGGTGCAGTGGGACATTTCATTCAGGTGAGACAAAAAGGGGATTAAATACATAGAACATATTTTGGATACAATGTATAAGGACATGTTGTCATAAGCCTGGTGACATCCACATGACCCCCATTGTACCTCAATCAATTCAAATACTCTTGGTAACCTGGTGAAATGATTCCATGCTCGGGAAACCAAACACCAAGACTTAGGATCATAAATACACGCAACATGATTGAATCCGATAACTCTACTTTCCTTTCCATGTCTTGGTTTTGTTAATGCATGCACCAGATGTAAGTGTACCTTATTACCAAATGGAGACTGTATCGGTGAATATTTGCAGAGGGGGAACTAATAGAGCTACCACATACCATATGTCAGCTACCATTAATTGCATTCACAAGGGACATAATGTTTGCTTATGAAAGAAATCAAATTAATTTGAAGTTGACTGACATACCTGTCCCAGGGTGCAGTGGTTTCAAATGACTCAGCGATGACGTAGTGATTCATGGCAAAGTCCTGAAGAAACATGAAATAAACACAAAATTACACAAACAATGACATTACAGATTTGCATGCTTGAAGCTTTTCAAGAGAGAAACCATCCATCATTTCCTCCAATTTAATAGATAGACAGTATTACAAATTAAAAACTTACAGTAATACTCACATAAATAATAAAAAAAAACATTTTCTCAAAATGTTTATCCAGTGTTATCAATTACCATTAGTTTTGAAAGATAAATTACGCATATTTTTGGCCATAAATTGACCATAGGCACATTATAACAGAGGTAGTGATACAGCATAGCAAACAATGATGACATACCCTGATGTAGGCAATGGCAAAGGTCATGATATATCCTCTCTGTCCATTATCCTCCCCACTGGCCAGTCCTCTGCAGACAAAAACAGACAACCATAATATTTCATAGCATGGTCACTTAATCACAACAGAATATGATTGAAATCTACCATTTTGTGTATAATTTGTATGTTCATTGTAAAATAAGATTAATGGCGATGAATCTGATGATTTAACGGAAGTGATGCTTGCAAGTGATATTAAACCAAACCTTAAGAATTAATCATCATATTTCAGAGGGATGTTTCTCCATTTCTTGTCTTCAAAATTTCTGAAAAGAATGCATCAAAACAGAATTCTATTACTGAAGTATACTGGAGTACTCAAATAGATGGCAGCATATGAATTTCACAAGCTATTCATCAGCAAGGCACATAATGCATCCAGGTTGTTGAGAGGAAAGAAATATGAGATGAATTACTCACCCAAAGTTGGCTGCAATGGAGTACACTCGTTTTTCCTGTGCTGCAGTTTCCTAAAACAACAACGAGAATCAAAATAAGTGAATGTTGCTCTTGCTGGACCTCCCATGTGAAATTCATTTCCACAATAGCTGAGGAAATCCAATTCTTTATCAACCTTTCAGGGCAACTTTATGAGCCATTTGTTTGATTGTGAGTTAAATGATAAGACATAAGTGTTTTCTTTTCTAAGAGGTAAACCATTCCTCTGTCAGAATTTTGATTTTTTTATGTTTATCAAAACAGATAATGGCACTAAAGAAACATCTTTATGTTGTAACTTTCTTCTTTCTTAATATCTTATAAACTTATTTTCTACATGCCTCTCTTTTTTTTCACCATTAACTGTCGATTACTCCATTTACCTCCCCAGGATGAAAACAAAATGGAAATAAATGATTGAAAATGGGAGTTGTGCTCATGTACTTGCTATATTTCTCCCTTATTATACATTTTATGAGCAACTTATGAAGTGGACTTACCTCTTTGGTCCCCTCAAAGAGCAGTGTAGTCACCACCATGGTCTCTGGGTCAAAGCCTTTTAACTGTGATAGAACAAGGACAAAAACAAGATTCCTGATATGGCTCCAAAAGTTGCTTATTTTTCATGAGTTCTTTTAATTTCTACAGCTAATTGAATATCTAGTTCTCCTTTAAAAAATAATAAGGGCCATTACATGTTAAAGGAAGTTAACCTTACAGTGAAATTGAACCATCAATTTTTTTTTTCACAAAGCAGGATTACACATTACGAGTAATAAATAAACATTTTCCTTCGGCTATTTATCAAAATCAAGTAAGAGCAGAGTTATAGTAGGAATACAGTAGAGTTACAGAAGAGTTCCAGTAGAGTTACCCTTGTGATGTAGACTTTCTTGAGGCTGTCTACTAGCGATGTCCAGATGGAATCTGAAGGGGGCTTCAGGGACATTCCAAAGCGGAACTGGACATTGTCCATTAGGCGAATGGAAGCTGGAGCACACCTCTGAGGAATATGAAAACAAAAAGAGTTAATCCTTACAATTAACTGCATATTTCTAGTTTCACACACTCTTGGCCAAGCTTAAAATTCACAAGGGTGAATAGCAATTAAGAGCTGAAACTTCCTAATAGCTAGTAGGAATACACTCCCTTTCAATGACGTAAGTCAGATCAAATAAAGCGCTAACACACTTCTCATATTAACAAAGGACAATTGCCAGTATTAGTATCCTTATCATCTTCATTCATCAAATACACACTTATCAAATGTTAAACTTTAAAACTTGCTTTTATTTACACTTATTAAGTCATTACACACATAATTACTCATTTTTTATGCACATAGAGAAACCTGTACAAAAATCTGACAATTACAAATAGCCATAAAATATGAACGAATAAAATATGAACGAATAAAATATGAACGCCATGTCTGGCAACACTTTCACAGTTTAACTCTTTATGTGCCGACATTTACACTATCCATAGATACCCCTGGCACTGAAAGGGGTAAACATGAGATGCTGATCATTACCTGCTTGGCCACCTCCCTGACAAAGTGCACTCCTTGCTCAAAGCTTGGGAAGACCACCGAGCCGTACTTCCTGCACGGGGGGACGGGGCGCACCCTCAACGTGACCTCTGTCACCACCCCTAGGGTACCTGGAAGGGTGAGAGGAAAAGTGGTGGTGTTTATGCATCATTTCCTATGCTAAACTAACAGGCAATAATCAGGGGTGGGGGTTTGTTGAGTCTTATATGAAGATGTAAGATTTCCTACTTGGATGTATCACTTTTTCAGGACAAATCCTTAGATACCAGTATGTGTGTCATTGCTATAAAAATAAGTCATATCATCTCAAAGAACCCTCAGATATGCATTAAGTTTTCCCAAATAAATTTATTGCCCTGATAAAATAAACTATATAGGTTTTTTAAATTTTAATGAAAGTTGAATCACTGTATATCAATATATTGTTGTTGTTCTTTATATGTGAATACATAAAAAATGAAGACAAAAACTTCCTGCCATAAAATATGTCAAGAAAGTAAACAAGTTAAACAACCAAACTTGGGGAAAACACTCATCTCAACTTAATACTCAGAATTTATTGTGATTAGATTCCGCTTTGTAAAGTAAACTCAATTTACCTTCTGATCCAAGGATGAAATGGTGAACATCTGGTCCTGTTGACATGCGTGGTACCTACCAAATCAGATGGAGGTGAAACGAAATTAAAGCACAATATATCCTTTATTGATCACATTCTTCTGTCCATTTTTGATGGTGTAGTTAGCTATTGACAAACATAAACTAAGCATTCAAAGGGGGGGGGGGGGGGGCAGAAATAAAAGATTTCTTTTTAATCACACTATGACCATGGTCTTTTGTTATGCGGACAAACGTTCCAAAGGGTCCCTTTTAAATTTTGTCCGCATAATAAAAGACAATGTTCATTGTGTCATGCGGTGACTTGTAATAGAAGGAGTACATCTGGTGCTTGACAGAAGTGAGATTTCCTATGCAACTTCATGTACTGTAAATGCTCCACTAAAAAAAATTGAAAGAGTTATACAAAGTAGTTTTTGGAAGTCAATTCTTACCTGGCAATTCTTCTCAATGACACCCTGTGGGGTGACCATCCTTATGTGGACAACCTAGGGGGAAAAACACACTAAAATTATTAAGAAACAGGACAAGGTTTTACAAAATATGTAAAATGATAGATAAGATGCGTGTGTGTGTGTGTGTGTGTGTGTGTGTTTTTTTTTTTTAACTATGACAGTTGTGAACGCGGGAGTAAAGAGGTGAGCGTGAGCAGGTTGGGGAAGGGAAGGGTGGGGGGTTGAGGTGGTAGGGTTAAAAGGAAGGGGGTATACATGTAGAAGTTAGTGTTTTTTTTTTTGTTTTTTTTTTTGGGGGGGGGTATATAGCGAATTTAAGGGAAGGGTAGTTTAAGCGGTTATGTATATGGTTGGGGTGGGGTTGGTGCTAGGGGGTGGGGGGGGGGGGGGGTGGCTGTCCAGATGGGAGTTAGAAATGGTTAGGACTAATTTTAGGGGTGTATTATAGGTTGGGGGATTAGTGGACTTGTTATTTAAAACTTGATTCCGGAAGCTATTCGTTCAGTTTATTTGATTAAACATCGTTACATGATTATAACAATTGAGTAATTATATTTAATATTTTCAGCTATTTTATTGTAATTAATTTGTACTTACAAATGCATATATATATAAATTGCATGATGGTTTTGTTTAATTTGTGTAAATATATTTAAACTGATTATATGAATTTAATTTGTATTATTATGGAATCAGAGTAAAGATCATTAAAAAAAAAAAAAAAAGTGTGTGTGTGTGTGTATGTGGAATTTATGCAAATCAATGCCGATGTAAACACACACATAGCTGAACTGTTTTGCTATGTCATTACCATGCTACAAGTATTTTTACTATAAACATGTAGTTACTGTAACACTTTGAAACATGGTGTGATGTACACATATGGTGTGTAACTCATGCCTTTTGGACTCAAATAACAAACTGTAAACAAAATTTATAACCCTGATCAATTATGCTTAAGTACATGCATGCCACGATTACACACCGGTACATGAAATTACAACACTGAAACTGATTTGTACACATGACAGACACCATTGAGCAATCAGGATTTGTTAATGGGTTTATCCAGGCTGAACAAGCCAACCTGATCGCAGAATGAGATATCAAGATCATCTTCATTGTTTGCATGAATCCCTAGAGTAATCACTGAGCACAAACACTGCTCTGCATCTAGTATCAATCAAAGGCACAATCCCGCTTCACAATGCCCTGAGGTGAGTGGATGGCTTATGTTGAACTAACAGTGCAAAGTTCATCAAATACAGTGATGATAATAAATCCCTATTTAAACACTTTTTTAATAGGTAAATTATTTTCTCTACTAGTGAGATTTCTGGAAGTTTTTTTTTCAAAACAGTGATAGTAATCAGTCAAAGTCAAGTATTCAATTGGTTATCACTAGATTCATATAAAATATATAATAATTCAGCAATAATAATACAACTGAAATTCATTTTGAGATAGTACAGAAGGCTGAGCTGTGTATAGCTCATGGAAGTAGTTACTGCGCAGTTTGCACTTGTAGTTGGTAGAGTTGTATGGCTTGTGGTGCTTTGATGTAGAACGCATTCATTGCATACTCCTATGATGTTTGTTTGCCACTTGACGCTTTACAAAAATGCAAATTGTTTTGCTAGTATGATGTACATGTATCTTTGTTTCTGAGAGATTTCTGAGAGAATTCACAGAACAGCCATGGTCCACTCTCTACTAAAGGTGTGGTGAATATTCGTGCATTGCAGGCACCATTGAGGTTTTACAGGTTCAGCGGTTGTCTCCATTATTTACCATACGTATTATTTGTCACTAAGGTCACACAACACTGTTTGCATTGATTCTCAAATCAATCAAAGAGGTTGCTCAAGAATAAACAATGCTGAACTATCAGTCTAAAGACACACAATTAGCCACTGACAGGACAGGACCCCAGGGCATGCTTGAAAAACTGTCAATGACAGAGTGTAACATTTTCTGTCATTCTTTTTCACAAAAACAGGATAGCACATTAAATGCAAAAGTTGATTCTCTAAAGGGCCGTGTGGAATTTTTAGTATAAAACAGTCAATGTTCAAGAACCTATAGATAAGATGTACAATTAGAAAACATAATTAATAGGGATACAACATTACTATCAAATAAGCAAGTTAAATAAGAATAGACAGCAATTATGAAGAAGATCAGGGATAGACACAAAATATATCATCCAACTCACTGAGCAGTGATTAACTCTTTATGTTACAGTGTCGCATTTGTGCACAATTCCTCTACCCAAATCATATGGCATCACATTTCGTTTAGGACAGAAAGGGTTAATACATTTGAAAATCAAGCTCGTAACAAATAAATATGAAAAATGCAGGATCTCACCATGTCCTCGATGTTGCCATAGACGTTCTTCTTCATCCCGGATGCTCTGGTTGCCACCCAGCCACCCAGGGAGCTGAACTCACATGAATCAGGCTCATGACCCGTGCACAGGCCGTACTTCGACAGCTAACGGAAGAAAAGAAATACACTTTGCTAATAAATGATGTAAGACATGGTATTCATTCAAAGCAATCCACAAGGGCGGTCCAAAGACTGAATTGATGTGGTTTAAAATGTCAATGACTTAGTTAAAACTACATTTCCATTTATAAACAAATATATTACACACATATACAAAATACAAATTATTAGAATACAAGGCATTAGCAATATTGTGTCTCGCCCACTTGCGAAAATAACCAGAAATATCGCGATCTCCGTTGCTACGCAAAAGAATTGTATCCCTCACACAATTCTGTGCACAAGTTAGGAAGCCTTCACCAAGAGTCTTGCAAGTAAACTTTAATGTATGACCTCAAATGACCTATGACCTCAAATGACCTTTGACCTTATCATGTGACCTCTTACAGCACAATAACATGCAGGTGCCCCCAGTGCATCCATCATCCAAGTTTGATTGCCATTGTAGCAACATGTGATGAGTTATGTGTGATAAGAGAGTCTTGCAAGTAAACTTTAACGTATGACCTCAAATGACCTATGACCTTATCCTGTGACCTCCAACGGTACCATAACATGAAGGTACCCCCAGTGCATCTATGACCCAAGTTAGGTTGTAATCCAGGCAACCTATGTGAAGTTATTTGTCAAAAGAGAGTCTTGCAGGTAAACTTTAACGTATGACCTCAAATGACCTTTGACCTTATCCTGTGACCTCCAACAGCACCATAACATGAAGGTACCCCCAGTGCATCTATGACCCAAGTTAGGTTGTAATCCAAGCAACCTATGTGAAGTTATTTGTCAAAAGAGAGTCTTGCAGGTAAACTTTAACGTATGACCTCAAATGACCTTTGACCTTATCCTGTGACCTCCAACGGCACCATAACATGAAGGTACCCCCAGTGCATCTATGACCCAAGTTAGGTTGTAATCCAAGCAACCCATGTGAAGTTATTTGTCAAAAGAGAGTCTCTACAGGTAAACTTTAACGTATGACCTCAAATGACCTTTGACCTTATCCTGTGACCTCCAACGGTACCATAACATGAAGGTACCCCCAGTGCATCTATGACCCAAGTTAGGTTGTAATCCAAGTAACCCATGTGAAGTTATTTGTCAAAAGAGAGTCTTGCAGGTAAACTTTAACGTATGACCTCAAATGACCTTTGACCTTATCCTGTGACCTCCAACGGTACCATAACATAAAGGTACCCCCAGTGCATCTATGACCCAAGTTAGGTTGTAATCCAAGCAACCTATGTGAAGTTATTTGTCAAAAGAGAGTCTCGCAGGTAAACTTTAACATAGAAAAAGAGAGTCTTGCACATACTCTTTAATATATGACCTCAAATGACATTTGACATCATCACATGACCTCTGACAACACCATAACATGAAGATACCCCTAGTGCTTCTATCAACCAAGTGTGGCTGCCATTGCTGTAACAGTTGCCAAGTTATGGATCATAAGAGAGTCTTGCAGGTAAACTTTAACATTTGTGACGGATGACGGACGGACGACGGACGGACGACGGACGGACGCCATTTGGATCCCTTAGTCTTGCCTTCACCTCCGGTGGGCGAGACAAAAATGAGAGAGCAGGATATCAGGAAATATCTAAAATCTTAACATTTTGTTTAGTTTTATTTGTGATCGCATGAGTTGACATTCAAAGGTACAGGGTAGTAGTGTAATAGGGTAGTCCACTAGAACCATAATCAATCGAGTGCAATATGCCATGGGTCCCATTCTAGTTTGATATCTGAGAAACGGGAAGGAATAATGACAAAATTGTTGAAATGAAACAAAATCCAAACCCTGGTGATGACTGCAGAAATTCTGCAATGATTTGTCACCACCACTACTACCCCTTACCATCTTGTCTAAATGTTCTCAAATAATATCATCTCATCTTTATCTCATGTTTTCTTCAAGGTCCACACCAATATGAGTAGTCAGATTCTTCTAAATGAGTTGATATGTGTTGACCTTTATGTCTAAACTTTCTCACATTACATCGTCTCATCTTTGTCTCACCTTTTCTTCAAGGTCCACACCAAAGATGCCAGCTTCTATGTGAGCAGTCAGATTCTTCTCGTCCACCCACAGGATGCGATTCTGAAGAAGAGAAATGTTTGATCACCAACATTCGATGTTACAATAAAATGTGTGGACAAATATCTTGAAATACGGCTCAAAGAAGACAAGAAACGTTGCCCTTGTAGTCAGGGGGTCTTTATGTACAGCTACAGGTACTAAAATACAGGTGCAATGAGAAGATTGTTTATGGGAATCATACATTGTGCTCTTTAGAGACTGGCAGTCTTACTACACAGGTGATCGCTGTAGCAGTTGTCAGCACAATATGAATTGATTTGAAAACTGGAAGGGCATAAGGAAGTGATTACAACGCACGTGCATCCATTTCAAGAGGCGATGCTTTCACTGGGATAATCAGCATGAATGTTGATTATCTCATTCTGTCCTCTTCATTGGCCAACTTTTTCAATGCGTGAACAAATTCCAGTGATGAAGACTCAGTCTAAACACACATTGCATTGAGGTCATTTCTGCAGGGTGGAGGGGGGGGGGGGGGCACCCCTGAATCACATAACTCATTGGGCAGGATGTACAGTCAGACAGTCCTTTCCGAAGGCTGTGTGCTTTTTATGAAAAGTTCTGCGCGACATGCTATTTGTACATGCTATGCACAAATCTAACAAAAAGAGTTTAACTTTCTTACCATCTCTGACATATCCAGTGATACAATCATCCGCCTCTCGTTGACAGGACATTCTACTGCTCTTGTCACATTAGTTCCACCTGTCAAAGAAAGAATAACAACTTATACACATATGTCATGTAAGAACTGATCATGTCACATACCGGTTTATTTTATCATCATGTAACCATCTACTAGGTGCATATTTCCAGTCTATTAGAATTCATTTAAAAATTCTTTCAGCATAGTAATTCTGAGTGTGCTCTTCAGTAGCAATGTTTTTATTCAATATGGCTGTTTTACTATTAACTACAGACTTTTGTATTGCCCACAATTCAAAACAAAACTTATGCGATCTCATCAGTAGTTACTATAAGTTACTGAATACATTTAGATTTGACAAGAAACTCAAAATAGCTACATTAGATACTGTGATAAAGTTTTCAGGGTAGGCATATGACGACATTACTGCACGACAGAATAGCCTTTACTTGTGTTCTCTAGTCAGATTAACAAAAATGACACTCACCTCCAAACGGAATAATGCACACATTGTGTTTGACACAGAGGTTGACAATCTGTACAACATCATTGTGGCAATCTAAAAAAAAAGAGAAAGACATGAATGACAATTAACATATAGTCTGTACCACGAATACAATTATGCACACTTTGCTTAAACCACTTTGTACAGTTGATATCATATGATCTCTAAGTTTTGTATTTTGATCACTTAAGATGCTTTATACTGGATTTCCCTCAAAACATAATGTGGTATAGAAATGAAACAAGTTCTTTACATCATGGAGTACTTTGCTTTAAAACAGAGATAAAATTTACAGGGATTTTGATTACATGTATTACAGTTCTGATCACAAATCATATTCTTCTGGAGTATTCTTGATTATTCTAAATCTAAACACTCCAAGATATTTGAGAATACATTCAACTTCATAGTAATAGTAAAATTCAAATAATAGTAATAGTACAGCGCAATCTGCTGCATCAACTACACCATCAGCTTATTGCACATGAAACATTAACTTGATATAATAAATTGTGATATTCTGGATTATTCACTCTTATACCAGATTATTTTACAACAAACAGGAAGAAGCTTTTGATGTAACACAATTCATGGGTGTATCAATGCAAATTTGATGACCTATCTACACATATTTGTAGAGTGAAATTACCTGGCCATATGACAATATCTGGGATCCGCTCAAAGATGCCTTGCCTCAGTGTGAACACATCGTGAAGGGTGTGCCCTAAAAACAAAATCAGAACACATCACAAAATGTGTATGAATGGTCCTATTCATTGATTTGCAACACGGTTTTGTAACACGGTTTAATTTACAATTGCTCTCATACTTTACAACAATTGTAAGACTTTATAATTAGGACATCTAAGGAATCCAATACAAAATATTACCCAATAAAAGGCAGAAGGGGTCACTACTTATTTCAACTTTATTCTTCATTATCTATGGGCTGACTTTCTGATGTATGACTTCTTCATTATGCTGGTAGCAATGCATGCAAGCATGAAAGTATCATTCATGAACCTCTTCATCAGTCGTAGTTACTTGAAGGAGATCAAAGATCAGTTTGACACACTTGTGATAACAGAGATAACACAGATACACACACACAATTTGAAATATTTTGATTCAGTCTTGATACTTCTCAAGGCTCCAGGTGCTTTTTTTCCTACGTATCTTAATTACAGACATTTTAGACAAGCTCCCATTTTTTTTTTAAATTTTGACAATGTGGCTGTCTGGTCAGCCCTCAGCAACATTTTGGGAGCACCCAGGTAGTAAAATACTCATAGACAAAATATGTATTTTTTCAAGGGTTAAACACATGCTTACACACATAACTGTATACAATCCTGGCCTTGATTTGATCATGTCCCATATTTTTTGCCAAAGTGGTGTAATTTTCTAGTGCAATACATACAGTAACACACATATAAACTTTCCATGTCCTTTGTCTTCACGGTGAACCCTAGATTAGGTGTGAGAGTTATAAATGCTCTCATATACCTGGCATAATTAGCAGCCTAGGTCCAAGTTTACCATACAGGTGTTCACTCATTATGATTGATATCACTGATAGTGGTAATAGCTACAACAATGATGAGGACTCATTTGCTGTTTCCATAATCGCTACAGATGATTACATTACAACAATGGAAATTATATCTAACAGGTTCTAATAACAGAATTTGGAATTCAGGGGCAAGGTAGGAATACTGTAAGAAATCCACAAAGGGAATATGCCTGGTATTCACACATAAATTGATATTGTAGAACCTCAGATCAACTCCACAGTGATTTGCAATCAAATGCAATCAGCTCCATTTGTTCATACTGTACACATTGATTGTATTCACTGATTACAGTCACCGTGCAGTTGATAGCAGGCTCCACCATGCATGAACCATCATTCTATGTTACATTTGATCCCTCACCATGAGCCCTGAATAGTCTGTCATGGGGGTCTAGTGTGTGAGAGATGTTGGTTCGCTTGAAGTCTTGGAGGAAGCTCTCATTGATGATTGGCTTGGGGATCTTATCTGCAGGAATATCAGGCTGGAAGCAGGAGCAGAGGATGAGAAGACCAAATATATATTATTTTGGCTTTGCATGTATATACACACACACACACACACACACACACACACACACATCATAAATCATTCCCCATGAGGTTTGCATATGAACATCCGAAAGAAGAAGGAAGTTGTCAAGAACGAAAACTGACTAGATCCATTCCCCCAATATCCCAAACAGCGTATGCAAATCTGTTTCCAGCACTCTATAAGATCTTTCCATGATTGGTGACTCAAGAGTTGACTGTAATTTTTCACTTCAACATCAGATGCAACCATATGCTAACTACTGTAAACTCTCCTTATAATAAGACCTGTCACCTGATTACAAATGGAAAAGGAGAAAAAGTTAAGTCTGAGAAATGACCATTGTCCTCATTCTGGACTTACCTGAGGTTCGCAGTTTGATTTCAGGTTTATTCCCTGAATGGTTTCCAGCCAAGCGTTGAAGTAGGGGAGTGGTCCTTTCAATTGATACCTGGAAATTTAACATGAAACGTGGTCATTGTCTAAGTTAAAAGTGCCATTAAATTCAGTACCATTCACATGTGTATGATCACTTGTTTAAGTTTGCTGTTTATCATATAAATGAATAGTTCTCACATTGTGCTATCACTACTGTAATTTGTGTTTATAGTGGTAGCTAGTACTTGAATAAGAAGCTAAATATTAGAAGTGTTACCAAAAGTAGACGCAGCAGCAATATTAGTAATATTGTGGTAGAAGTAGTACCGGCAGTAGTAGTAAAGGAAGTAGTAGAAATACTAGTATCAGTAGCAGAAATAATAGTTGTAGTGGTAGTAGAAGTAGTAGTAGTAGTAGTAGTAGTAGTAGTAGTAGTAGTAGTAGTAGTAGAAGTAGTCGTAGAAGTAGCAGTAATAGAAGCAGTAGTAAAAGTGCACATCAAGATTTTGTTTTAAAGCTGATTTTCTCAAAAAATTAAAAGTACTGGAGTGGAATCTTACCTGTCGCCTGTAAATGAGATTAGTTCTGTGGATGGATCCAGCACAAACTTGCAGTCTCTGAAACCCCAGCCATTCCACCTCAGCACATCTTGCCTAAGTGCATCAGGAAATAAAGTTTGATTTTGTTCATGACAAAGCATTTAAGTAGGTACTGATTATCAATCTGATCTTATGATGTTATTTAGGGTGAGCTCTTTAAAAGATACTGCAGTTCACCTCAAAAGATCTTTGGCTTCAAGAAGCAAAAGTTTAAGAGATCGAGATGAGGGTTAAAAACATCTTAGAGGGATAAAATAGTTCACCCTGAAGATAAGTTGGTTTCAATAAAATTGGAAATATGAAAGAAACATAACAGTAAAGGTTTGACGGAAATCCATCAAAGGATAAAGAGGTATGATCTTATTGAAATTTCAATTTTGTGACATCACGTGCGAGGTGCTCTCCCATGTGTTAGGTGCAGTATGATTCCATAAATTGTTCTTTTTCTGTTTTTGACAACGGAACAATTTGTTTTCATGTTTGTGTTTAAAATCATATTTCTAATTATGTTTAAAATGTACGAGTAAAAGATGCATATCTTTTTGAGAAAATGCACATTTATATAAGAAAAAAACTCTACACAACATATGAGAGAGCATCTCGCATGTGACATCACAAAATCGAAACTTTTAAATAAATCGTAACTTTCGTATCTTTTCACAGATCTTCATTGAACCTTCACTGATACATTTCTTTCATGTGTCTGCTTTCATTGACTTAATTTCACTTAATTCAGGGTAAGTGCAGCGAGAATGGCCCACCCATCATACAATATCTTCTTTTTTTCATCTACAAATTTGTAATCAAATCAGTTAGAAAATGGATTCCCTGACACAAACATGAAAACGCCTCCTCTCAAACAGTTTCATCCTTTTCTCAAGACAAGCATCAACAGGCTCTTAAAATTTCATTTAAAAATATGTAACAAAAAGTGACATTTAATTTCAAAATTTAGAATTAGATTCCCCGTCAAATCTGACAAAAATGTTTATAAATCAATGTAGATCAAGACTAGAAGATTTATTTAGATCTACTTCCAAATAATCAATGGATCACGATCTTCAATTCTAATCTTGCATCTTCAGTGATCTTGTCCAACGTTGTGAATCGATGTTCGCGTTCGGGGTGTCGAGAGCGACGACTATCGCCACATGTCTAGCCTGCCCTAGGCCTGGCCTGGGCTCGCCTAGCCTTAGCCTTACCCCTTCTTATTTTTAGGGCGCGGCCGCTACAATACTTACCTCTTCTTCGGAATCCGTCGTCCATTCGCCCCCGAATTGCCAGAATCCGAAAGTTCGCTACAATGATTGAGAGTCAACTTGCTACATCTTCTTTCAAGAGAATTGTGGTCACTTTGCTGGGTTGCTGGAGCCGAAAGATGCCCTAAAATGCTCTCCAATCTCCGATTCGAAGCCATGGTTAAAATATTGCCAACACAAATTGTAGCTTGTCGGACTGGGTTGATAGCAGCCGCTGCAAAAGGGTTTCCACAGCAGCAATGCCCAGGCGAGAACAAACGTGTACACGCGTGTAGTAATACTCGGGTTTACATCACAGGCCGTAGCGTACTACTCAGGCTTACACAAGAACAAAAACAACAACAACAACAACGCTGACCTTTGTCCGATGCGGTACGATCGGACGATGAAGTGCGATGACCCCGTACCAGGTACCTGGGCCTAGTCTGGTGCTGGCTGCAGTGTCGTGTAGGTGGGGGAACAGGTTGGAATCGAGCACTCAATCAATCAATAAAATGAAATATATAATGATATATAATGGTAATTAATCGAAGAATTACGTTGTACCAAAAACGTATGCTAACATTATAGGCTGTGATATTAATAATGCTTTATGATTACAAAAGTCATGACGAATGTTAATTGTTCTGCCAATGTTCCTTGCTAGTAGTGGCTGGGCCATAAATCCTGGTGCTGCAACACCATACATTGAGGGGGAAACTGTTTGATTGTGGGACAAAGCATATTAAATAATCTTTAACATACTTCCTCAAAAAAAAATAGTGGTCTACAGTTCAATTGTTATTTTGCCGACTATACTACATATACTACCACATCCGCCTACAGTGCCAAAATCAATTTTCGTGAGGGCGACCAAGTCAATCGGATATGATGATTAAGAAATGAATAACAAACCCGCGTTTGGTTGCCCCATGCAGGACCAAGCACGAATTTAAAACTTCTTTCTGTGCCTTCTGCAATTATGTGTGGACACAGTGTCCCTTCTTGTGATAACGTGTGCAGACATATGTTGTGCTCTCCTAAGTATTAGAATTTTGTTATCCCTCGACAGGACATTTTTAAAGTGACATTTTTTCACCGGGTATCCGCCTGTACGCTAAAGGAGAGAGAGAGAGAGGGAGAGGGGGAGAGAGAGAGAGAGAGAGAGAGATGGGCTATCCTCCGTTTCTGATACTGTACATATGCTTCTCATAACTTGTATACATTGTATGTATTTTTATTTTGATTCGGAAATAAATACAAACAATACAAACAAACAAGGGCAGGGGATGGGGGCGTTTTAATATTTTCTTCCATGTCTGTGATGTTCACAACTCATTTGTTTATTCTTGCAAAAGAGATGATGAACTGGGGAAGAAAGAGAAAATCAAGGGGGGTAAGAAAAGAGAGAGGGAGAGAGAGAGAGAGAGAGAGAGAGAGAGAGAGAGAGGAGAGAGAGGGGAGGAGGAGGATGGGGAGTATAAATTGCTGAGAATGTGATGGAGAGACTGGGAGGGGGAGGGGGCGGGAGGGGATGCTACCGGGACAAACTGCAGGAGAGAGAGCTAGCTAAATAATGGGACAGGGAAAGAAGCTTGGGGTGGCTTTATTTTTGTTCTTGATGATAAAGAAGTGATTCAGGTTCTGTCTGGTCAAATATGTTGTTCCCTAACCCACTCTCCCCCGCCCCCCCCCCCCCCCCCACCCCCACCCCAACCCCGAGTTCGGAGCCTTTATAGGATGGTGAGATGTCGGGGTGGATCGAGGAAGTTTATTTTTTTAGGCCACTAGAGATTACCCCTTTGGCTTCTAGCTATGCTGTACCACATGTTATGCACAGGCCGGGTCTATGCTATCAGCCGATAACATCTGATAATTTGAATTTCTTGTAGAAATAAGATTAATTACGATGACGCAATTTATTTTTTAAAAAAGCTCATTTTTATTCACTATACAAAGTGTCTAAAAAAAAAGAACTATATACTTTTGATATAGCTGCCGAATAAAAAAATATTTGATACAGGGGAGAATGATTTACATGTATGGATAGCTTATGGTCTCTACTAGTCATCTGACACCAAAACTTTCAAAAATGATTCTTGCTCAAATGAGCACTGCTCACCTTTGTAAAGGGTATGAAAATTGAGCTGTGCAGGAGTTAGCCTACCAATTTTACGAGAGGTTGAATATTCAAATCAATATTCATTATTCAAATACATTTGGTTGAAAAGGGAAAAATGTCTCAGCTACTATGGCTGCCTATTCTTCAGGTTATCAATTGACCTAAAGATTACATTGCCAGCATCTTTGACATTTTTTTCCCCGACAAACCCATAATTGAATATTCAATATTCAACCTCTCGCAAAATTGGAAGGCTAATTCCTGCGCGGCCTATAATTTTTATACCCTTTACAAAAGTGAGCAGTGCTCATTCAAGAAAAAAATATTTTTGGAAGTTTTGATGTCAGATGAAAGTTGAAACTATAAGCTATCCATACATGTAAATCATTCTCCCCAGAATCAAATATTTTTTATTCGGCAGCCATTTCAAAAGTGTATTGTTGTTTTTAGATATCCTGTATTTTTCCCCACTCACTAGAGGGATAAGCCTCCGCCCGCGCCTCGTGGGTGCCGGTGGGCATGGGCGGAAATCCCGGGGGGGGGGGGGGGGACGGGGGGGTCGTGTCCCCCCCCCCCCACCATTTCGAAAGGGGGAGGGACGCAATATCAAATGCCCCTCCCCCACTATTTTCGTTCGTGTACAATTTTTTTTCGAAAAACGTCAGAACCTCCCCCCCCCCCCACCATTTCGAAAGGGGGGGACACAATATCAAATGTCCCCCCCCCCCCCACTAGTTTCGTTCGTGTACCCCCACGAGACTGGGCGGATTGGCGGATTAATTTTTTTTCGAAAAACGTCAAACACCCCCCTCCTTCCCCCCTCCTTCCCCCGGTTGTGCGTTCTGTCCGTATTCTTTCTCATCATTATTTTGATAGTGTACGTGTATCCATATTTTGGTGGAAGATCCGAGAAATTATCAACAAAGCAGCTCAAACATGGCAGATGAACAGAAGCTCGCCCAAACAGCCCAGCCCGGGGGAGATACGATTTTCGCGAAAATTATCCGAAAAGAAATTCCAGCCAATATTCTGCATGAAGATGACACGGTAAGTGCAAGTTAAAAACAATTATGTTGGTATTTTATCTCTCTCTCTCTCTCTCTCTCTCTTTTGGCACGTATTATTTCCCACTGACAACGAGTATCATGTTGACGTTGCCCCACGTGTTGAGGTATTTGTTAGTTTGCCCTGTAGCATCTCACTGCTTACTTGTCATTTCGCGTGGTCACCGTGCCTGTGGACGATGGGTATACTCTCCCTTGAAATTAGCATAGCAATCTTTTACTTATATTTGGGGGGGGGGGGGGGGCAGCCCAAGCAATGTGCCGACAACTTAACCCCTGACCTGTAGTATTTGAACTATTGAAGTACACTGAACTACAGTCAAGAAGACCACTCAGAGTCCTACACTACAGGCACACTACAGGCTACACGCAAACACACCCACACATGTCATAATTCAAAGTTTGTTCATTTTGATTGAGGCTATATATAAGTATAAGTGTTCTTTTTTGCACCTACAATTCTTACATTGTTATTTGTTATGGGGAGCAAACATTGCAACACTTTCAAACCACCTTTCAAATCGAATAATTGTTAATATATCAGTATGCAGTAAAATATGCAAAACCAGCTGAAAGGATTACCCGAATAGTTGGCAAACATGTGATACATGTACAGCTTATCATTTTGAGCTTTTGATTAAGACAGTATGGATACATTTACTATGTTTGTAAATAAGGGTCCCTTTCTCTATGAATAATTTCAATCTTAGTTCAAGTGACTGGCCACAATATTTAATTTTTCAGTATATGTGTATGAATATTTATGAGTATGTCTGTGATATTCAATATTGAATCATATGGTTTGCTAGATTTTGTTTTACTTGTAACATTCACCATACATATTCTTTTAATGATTTCTTCTCTATAAATCTCACATGATAGACTTTGGCCTTCAGTGACGTCAACCCAACTGCCCCCACTCACTTCCTGGTAATCCCTAAGAAACCCATCCCAGGAATCTCAGCAGCTGAGAAGGAGGATGTACAGGTATTGCATGGCACAACTTCCTCTTGCTTTTATCTATTTCATGGTAGTACTAAGTACACTGACAAGAGTAGAAATAATATCTACCAATCTATCTATCTATCAATCTATCTATCTATCTATCTATCTATCTATCAATCTATCTATCTATCTAACCTATTTCTCTCCACTGCCAAAGGAAGGCCTCATGTTTTTTTCATTTTGATCTATCTTGTGCCATTCGTTTCCATGAAATAACTTATAGTGTAGTATTTGTAGTTGTATAAGTAGTAGTAGTAGTACTTAGATACTAATAGTTGAGAAGCAGTAATGGTACTTACTTTGTTGTTGACTTGTAGTACTTTTTGTAATTTTCATATACATGTAACAAATTATATCATTGTAGGTATTATGTATGATTTCTATCATTGTAAGTACTGTAGTACTAGTTGTATTGATAGTGCTTCCATTCTTTGTTTTATTCTATTAAAAAAGGGTCATGGGTCAGGGTAGAAACAATTATCACTTCATCTTGAGCTTTTATCAGTGTACAGAAGTTTTTGTTCCTTTTAAAAGAAAATAAAACCAGAAAAAAAAACACCAATGTGTGATTAAGAGCAAAACCAGAAATGTGTAAACATGATGATATGGCTTGCTGGGCACTATTGTTCCTCTCAATAGATTCTTGGTGAGCTGATGTACACGGCCAAGAAAGTTGCCAAGGAGCAGGGACTTGCCGAGGGCTACCGAATGGTCGTCAACGAGGGCAAGCATGGCTGCCAGTCCGTATTTCACCTCCACATACATGTCATCGGTGGCAAGCAGCTATCATGGCCGCCTGGCACTCAGTAGGTCATCTAACCCGCTACTCCTGTTCCAGTAAAGAGTGTGCAAAGATTCTGTTCCCAGGCACAATTTTTAAACCTTTTTTTTTTCTTGATTTGTGTGCACTCAGGAGCAGGAGAAAATGTGCAAGTAAATTGAGATAGAAGTAGGTTAGAAATTTTGTTCCCCATTCAGTAGATAAGAAAGATGAGCAGTTGACTTGGTCAGTTCATCTCAGTTTAGAATACACACTCTACACATAATCACATCCTTGATTTTGTCATAAAACTACGAATTGGATGTTGGGTTTTTTCCTGTAAAGTTGATACTTCATCTTTAGTGTGTTCTGAAAATTTGTTTTATTAAATCAACTCCCTTTCCAGTTAGTAAAGTGGCATGAGGAAACAAGACATGAATGATGAAAAGGTATGATAAGATAAAGCAGTGTAATAGTGTAATTTCTTTCATTATATTCAAAGCACAAAAGTATTTCTGTACTATAACTCCACTTTTGTTTTAGGTCACACTTTTAGGACAAGTGATCTGCTTCAATCCAATGAAAGAGAGAATAGTTCTCATGAGAATAGTACTTTCATCATGTTTTCTTTTTTTATGTGCAGTGAGTCAAGAGTTCATATAATTTGCAACAGTTCAACCCTCATGTATACTCATCAACCCAGTTGTCATCTTCCTCTATGATATTCTTGTACCACTTAATTTACCACATGAAACATGTCATTCCAAACTTTCTTCTCATCTCACACTGTACTGATTTTAAAAAAGTAGCACTTTTATCAAAGGTAATAAATAGTAGATGTGTACTTGTAAACATTACAAGACCGTACTCATGGCAGAACTGGTCTGTCTTCATCATGAGTCCCAGTCTCTTGATATAGCCGTATCTTCTTGAGTAGACTCCTTCACAAGATCGTGAAATCACACAAGATTCAGGCTCGGCGGAGCACATCAATTAATTCTGGGGAAATGGGCATTTTATTTTGAAAAAAGAAATTGTCCCTGCGAAACAAGATTTTGGAATACACAGTTACAGAGGCATATACATGTACTCTCATAATGGTTCTGACTTTGCCATGTGTACACTCATACATCAGCTCACTTCTCGGTTGTATTTCAAAGTAGTCACTCACGTTTGTCATGTTTATACAGTCCGGCTAAGACAATCACAACACAGCACTGGCACCTGCATGCCGTACCGCACCGGTTATAGGCCGCCTAGTTTCCGTACCTCACTGTTCGTAGGCCGCCAGGCCCTGCCTCCCGGACCGAACCTGTCACAGGCGACAACAACAAGCTTCCATGCTTTGCAATTGCACTACTCTGATATTCGAGTGGTCGTTAATGGGGTTGCTTTTTTTTATTTCTAGTCCTACGCTGAGCCTGAATTGAGACCCGTGGTTACATCAGACCATGGACCTATCATGGATGGACTGTGCTCGGATAGACTTCCTTTGATCTATGATGACCACCGCCTCATAAAAATTCAGAACATTCAGGTGTTTTAAACAATACGCTGTATTTCTAATTAGGCAGTACCTTCCTCTGAATAACAAAAGAAATCTGGTCAGAGAAATATATCAGCCGTTCAGGCTTCGCTGGGAGCTCGTATCTGGTCTTTTTACACACACTGTGAATTAGTTTTGGGGTGAGCGAATGGAAATTTTGGGAAAATTGGAGAAAGAATTTGGTCCGTAACTTTTTCGGACACCTCCGGACACGAAATTGAGGTTGTTTCCATGGAAGGTGAAACACTCAATGAACGATTTACAAGAAATTTTCAAGGAAATATGATTGCCCAATGTGCGATATGGAGGCATTTCTCTGGCATGTTTTCTACAGCATTCTCCTTTTATCACAAAAACGAAGCACCAATATAATCTGAAATACACATAATCGTATCATTATAAGATGTAATACTACTGCACATGCACTTCAGTTCATGAAGTGGTTCTGAAATCTTCTGCGCATGCAGAATACATATCCCTCTAAATGCATCCAAAATTCGTTTTGCATATTTGGCGGTGGTCGTCACTGGATCAAAGAACCAAATGCGTCAAATATTCTATTGTGCTATCAATGAACGCGACTGGTGTAGGAATAAATGATTCTTCGTGCTGACTCCAGTTGTAACACCTTCCTGATCAGACTGATATGACCATGATTATGGGTCCCATAATCTTTACAACTTTTATCTATTATCTTTCATTACATATTCATAGAAATCAACAAGGAGTTTGGTCCAAACCCATCGATGAGTTTTACAGTTGCAGCCATACATGATACTGACTGCATAATAAAGTACTACTATTCCTGGACATTTGTTTTGTACAAAACGATGCAATGACACTATCAATATCATTGAGTGTCACTTGTATTCTTTACCCGACTTGGATATAATGTGCCCCTTTTCTTATAGTTATTTGATATGCTTACCCATAACTTTCAAAGTTATGGTGAACATTTGGCATCTTGGCTTATTTTGCAATGAAATCTTCACCGAACCATATTAGTAGACTTGTTTTGATAGAAAAAACATCATCATGTCTAATGGATTCTGCAAATTTATGTAATAAAACAACTGCATTTCCATGGAATGAAATGGATTGTATTAGTATCTTGATTTTCATGTTTGTTGGTTTGTTGCCAAACTTGCCATAGCGTGTTTGACTGATGGGGCATGAGGATGAGAGAGGTGAATGGAGGACTAGCTGATAGTGAGAATGGCTGCTACAGATAGCGTGGCACCCAGGCTGTAGTGCATTTTTAAACCAAACTATTCAATAAAGGGGTCGGGCAGCAGAAGACTACTTATTCTCAATTTCCTTTCTAGGTCCCGTAAGGACCGAGAAAAGAGGAAAATGATACAGTGACTGGTCTTAGAGTACTAGACTCTATTTTTCAGTTGGGATAAGAAATGTCCAACAGTCTGGAAGCCAGCCGAGCTACAGACAGATCAGGGCCCTGTTGCATAAAACTTGCCATTAATGGTAACTCTGTCGATAGTAACTACATGTACCATGTTAACATCGCGCAAAAGCCATTCAAATTCAAGGTTTCCATAGAAGTTGACATTGGAAGCAAAGTTACCATCAATGCTAAGTTTTATGCAACAGGGCCCAGTTTGAGCTTCTGAATATCATCCATAGCCAGACTGAATAGCAAAGTGTGATACATGTATGAAGACTTATAGTTTGTCACCAACGTTTACACTATTTTCTTGTCTTCCTTTTGTGACATATATTGTGGAAAATATGTGCAACCGATAACAAGCAAATGCCAAAGAAATGTTGTCTCTGTCATGTTATCAAGTTCATCGCAAAACAAAAAGCATGAACAATTTGGTTTATGCGAAGTTCGGATAAGGGGAATAAATATACACATTAAGTAAATAAAATTCAAATGCACTTACATGTGCAAGTCTTTAAATCATAATTGCAATCTCAGAATTGAATTAATCAATTATTTTGAACTTCATACATTTGAAAAGTGTATGTGTGTGTGTTTATGCGAGTATGTATCTGTGTTGGTTGCCACTAGATTGTATACATATTTCCCATCAAAACTTAACATAAATAAGATACTGTAAAAGTATTTCCCTTCCAGACAAAAAGGCACTTGTACATAACAATCATTCACATCTTCATGTTTTTATAAACTCAAAATTTGTTTAATCATTCAGACAGTAATAAATGCAACATATAAACAGATGGTATTTATACATATAATTATGAAAATATCAGACAGATTGGGTCCAGAAACTTCACGAGAGCCAGAAAATGGTAAATGTGTGACCTTTGCATAGACGCATAGAGCCTTGCATGCCGGAAGAAGCCGTATCAGTATTAATGCTAACCTGTTATGAAAACCAGAACCAAACTGCACTGAAGGTACACAGCCATGTAATAGGAATGGACTGGACCCAAGCGGCTGCAGTACCAGTACATTGTTAGTAGCTACCTAACCGGTATTTACACTTGAGAACATGAAGGTATTCATGCCTCAATTTTCACAAATGATGGATGACTTGAGATCATTTTTGCAAGGAATGCACCCTATTCATAGATTATTCACAGCTTAAACTGGCTATAAACTTAATATTGCCTGATTAGTACAGTGAGAGTCTCACTTCACACGCTTGAGTTCATCTTGGAAGCGCCAGGGAGTATACTAATACAAGTACAATGAAAGAACAAAATTTGTTTGCAGAAAATAAATGACATGTCATTTATAATCAAGCGATCATACTGCATGCAAGTAGAATAAAGAAACTTTATTTCTTCTCTCTCAAAATTGTATATTACCATTGCTAGAAAAGAATATAAAACAAGACGTGTGCATGGGTATGTACATTCAGTGTGACTAAGCCTTAAGAAATAGAATTTGCACTTGTGGAAAATAAGCCCACACATTTAACTTTCTGATATATAATACACAAATGTCTTAGAGTCATCTTCTTTTTCATAGTTTCAACACTTCATTTATTTTATGAGGAACTTCATTTTCTCCAATGAATTACTTAATCGCGTACAGACAAATCTCTTAATTACACCTCGATGTAAAACAATCTTGATACCCGACAATAAACTTAGATTCTCAGCCCAAGACTTCTGATATACTTGGATATATTCATTAAAGCATTACATGTTACCAGCTAAGTGTTTGAATTTCATCATATTCAGAGATTTGAGGAAATATGCTGAAATTCTGAGGTTCTTATCTGGTTATAATAGTTTGATTTCTGTTATCACAGATGGCGTAATTACTTCTCCAGTCTCAACAACTGCACAATGTCAGGACGAAAATGTGTTAATTTTGATAGGATATACCTGATTATATTGAATGTAGTAATGATAATTGGGTAAATATCTATGGGTTACAATGACATTTTACACAGGATGTGCAAGGAATATACAGAGATGAAGAAAGAGCAGAACTAGTGAGGAGTGCCAAAGGCAGTTCATGTAGTTTGTGCCACGTACTCGGTGTATGTGTTTGGTGAGCTATTTAAAAAGGCTTTGAGACATATTTTTATTTAATCGCTTCGACGAGACTTAGCCTATGAGCGACAATTCTTCAGGCCAACCCGAACCCTATCATTCTTTCATTGTGGAAAACAGGATGAGAATGTGAATGACACATCATTTCCTTCTTTTTCTTGTCATTATGCCATGGTAAATATTGAAGTATTGAAATTTAATATTTTTTTGTTATCTACAAAATGCTTAGATTAAGCTACACATCTTACTATAATGTATATATTCAAAAACATATCCTCAAAAAATTGACCATTTAGCCCTTAACATACCAATGGTGAATTATTTCACCATCAATAAACACAAATCCAACAGGGCAGCATTTTGTCTGGCACGCAATGTGTTAAAACACTACCCAAATTAATTTATTCAACAAATGTTCATTTGAAGTACAAGAGATCAGTAATATGGCCTTTGGAGAAAATTATATGTACGTCATGTTTAACCTGCCAACTAAGAATATTTCTAGAAAATGCTGTCTTTATTAAGATATGTAAGAGACATTTGTTTTTATGTTTGTATGTGACACCTATATGATACAATCACAGAACATGAAGAGACTGCGTAGAATGTTGCAACATACCAACCTCACAGCATATGACTAACTTTTTACAAATATCCTTAGGTTTTCATGAAGCTGCATTCAGAAGTTCAGACTATAGAACAACCCTCATTTTATTTGTTGTTTAAAAATTTCATGTGAGATTATATTCAATACAAAGAAGAACAGCTGCTTTCAAGTCCCACTCACAACAAGGAAAATATGTGATTAACAGAATTAAAGCTGCTTTTTTTTTAGTAAATACTCTCATTTTTAATTTAATACAATTTTCCCATCATATATGACAACATCCTTTACAATATCTCAAGTGTTGTGCAAACTAAAAGTAATCTATGTGAGATGGGCTTTCTCTAAAGATTATGCAGGAAATTGCTTTATTGTGAGCTAATTCTAATAATGACGGTTGGAATTCATGTGTTCTTGTTAGTTGAAATATGACCACATCATCAAAAGTGGAAGCAAAACATTACACTGATGACATTTCACGTCATTTCTATCTGAACTTAAATATTGCAGCCCTTCTCCAACCTCCACAAGGAATAACACATAAACTTCTTGTCAAAGCTACAACTAGTATCATTATATATTGTATATTACATCATTACATAGAATTTTCCTCACAAATTCAAATTAATGGATGTGTTTTAATCCTGTTGTACAACTTCCTATGGCAGTGTCCTTCTCTTGTCCACTTTTGCTTTTCTTTGCACACATCTTTTTTACCATCATACACATTTTGCAAAAGATGTTTTTTTCCAGTAATGAATGAAATCTCCACAAGCAGTTGTCAGTATTAACATTTTTTTCACATATCTACACACATACATAAGGAAAATCATCTATTGGAATATTGTACAATTACTCAACGGACACATGGGTTAGGCTCATATATCTCTCTATACAAATCAATCAAATCTTAGTTACATGTACACATACCTATGTGCAGTCAACAACATTTTGGTTAGTTTCTACGCTGTAAATGTTCAGAGGAAATCCTTCAATATCTTAGGAGGAAACACCACCTCTTCTGAAGATTGATTTTCTATTAGTCAAATCTTTCAGTGTCTGCTATTAGGTGCGTTCACATTGGAAGCAGTATGCGATTATCGCTTGCCAGAATAACAATCCTATTGGACCGTTTACATGGTTCCTCCACTCCTCAGAAGAGGATAATCGCCTTGGTAACGAAAGATGGCTTCATGGAGCTTTTGATTACCTTGCATCCACACATCCTCATGTAACAGGGAGTAAATGTCAAGGCGGCCCACCGACTCTCAACCAATAGAAGTGCCAGTGCGTCAAACAACACTGTAGCAGCATACCACTTTTGAGGAGAGAATATGACAACAGGAGTACCAAAAATGACATTGTATGAACCACCCTTAGTTACCAAAATAGTCCCTCTTGCTGGGTCTAGCTTTCCTTGGTTTAATCCATGCACTTTTCTCTGAGGGGGAGGTGGGGGGGGGGGGGGGGGGGTTAGGTCAGACATAGAACATGGCATCACAAATACATGTATTTCTTACTGTTACACATCATGGAAGCACTTTTTATTTATTTCATTCACCACTTGGCAAAAAAGTTGCTTCTGTACACATGCACATTGTACACACTTCACAAAAGGCATCTCTAATAGCCATAGGAAAAGAAGTTTCACAAGGGGTTATGATGCTTTTTGAAGTCTATGAGTGTAGGAATATGACGATGAACTCTCGTTTATCAATACATGATGTATTAATGGTATAACAAAAATTACCTTGTGTAGTGTGAATCATATTTTTTGTCATCTGATTAGTTTCTAAGCAGGTTTCTTTGAGTATCAAGCTTCTAAAGAGAGATAAGCCTTTTTTTAAATGTAGATATATATATAGTTTAAAATAAAATTCATAGTTCTATGAAGTAACATTACTCTTCACATGTACATTAATACTTACAGCTCAATAAAAAGGTAGAAATATAAATCATTCATACAGATCATATCTTATACATGTACTTCAAATCATGTTTAATAAACAATCTAAAGAAACGAGATGAAGCCTAGTTTCAACCCTCCAAAGAGACATATTTACCTAGCATGTGGCAAAACCAAATGACATCATATAATAATGGCAAGTGCATGGTAATGGGAGAGTACAGAGTAGCTCACTGCTTCAGAAAAAGAACCCGATTCCAAAAGGTATTAAATCAATTTCCCACCAAATCCAATAACAACATCAGTGCAATGTGCAATCTTAATATCCAGTAGGAACTGTAAAAAAAGAGAGAAAAAAAATGTTTTCTCAGAAGCCATGACGAATGGATTTGGAACTTTCTGGCAGCAAGCTACTCATTTGTCGCATAGTGGAGGGTGACTGAAGTGTACTCTCCTTAAATAGAAAGACAATTGAACATCTTACCAATACTTCTTACGTACCATTGACCATAAACATGAAATGGGCCACAGCAAAGAGATAACGGTAAGAAGCATAAAGTATTTGTTTAGTATCTAGGCAACTTCATCGATCAGTGTATCAATTTCTTTATCACATTTGTCACGTTTGTTTTGTGACACAGTATATGTATGTCCTGTGATTATCAACATCTTGTTCAATTTTGAAGCTGTGTACAAAAGGCTACACAGAAGAAGGAAGGAATGTCCCACAATTCCCGCCACAACACAGATGTTAGAACAACTCACCCCTAACTTCTAACCTTACATTAACAATACACATTTTGTGCAAATACCTGGTATGAAATGAAAGGCAGAAGAAAATGCTTTATCAGAGATTGCAAATGAGTGCAGATTTCTGAGCTTTTCAGTTTCCCTCAATGACATACACTTTGTGCAAATTTCTGTTAAAAGATGAGACGCAGGGGTGAAATCTTATTCAGAGTACGCCTTAGCATGACACTTTGATCCTGCAATTTGATATTTAATAGCATTTTCTTACTGCAGTAAAGACATTCAATCATTACATGTCATAAGTTTTACATGCAAATAATAGGAAAATTGTGATTTAGCCACAGTAAAGTAAAAAAAAAAAAAAAAAGAGCTCCTGGAAAGATCATTTCTCCTCATAACATTATGATGCACAACATTATTGAGGGGCTTTAAAAGGCTTCACAAATAGTCCCTACAATGATGTTCTTTTCTTTTGTTTGACTGCAGGTAAGAGAATGTCCACCCTTTTGCTGGGGTAAATAATACACTCCTGTGTACCAGTAGTAGCACTGTAGCACTAGCAGGGGAGAACTGATTCAGTGAGAATTCAGAGTGTGGATTACATGTTATTGTTAACTTTCTGCCGCATCAGACTGAAAACATGTTATTTGAGAGGCAGTGAAATAATGAATTTTGCAGGATTGTTGCATCCTTGCTTAACATCCTGTTCAATGAATATCTTTCTTCACCTGTACTAGTTCACAAACAGTCGATATCAAGGATAAAATGCAAAACCCGGCATCATCCATTATGGATTCCCCTTTTTATAGCAAAAAGAGAGCCACAATAAGCAATTCATATCGTTTCTTCTAGTTTTGTTGCCACTTGCTATAAAATTTAACAACCATTCATGCAAACTTGTGTTGGGTAAAAGAATGTACTGTTTTTTTCCTTCCGCTGTTTTATTGTTTCTGGTTTGTGCGCTTGAAAACAATGTGTATTACACTTACCAAAGAAATCAAAATGGGAACAGTATTGAAACAGGTACATTTCAGCTAGATTTGGACAATTGAACAGCAAATATATGCACACTTTGAAAAAGTAGTTGTTTTTACATGATGCACATAACAGCTGATGCCACTTTGCTTGTGCAATCCGAACTAGAAACCTGTGTGTTTATCAAGCTATGATAAGACAGAACAGGAAACATGGAGGTCTGTGGATAACATAGCCAGATGGCTCTGGTATTACGGACAGTCCATTAACAATCATGGCATGTGTATTAAAAGGGTAGGGTGATTTCTTGAAATGTTTGAGCATGTTATATTCTTTTAATTTCATTTTTATTTTTTAGGGGGGGGGGGGGGATAACACTCACATTACTCAAACAGAACCACAACAATTTCATTTGTGCACTGTAACCAACACAGTTGAGTGTCATTTAAAAAAAAAAGTATATTTATATCTCCTTTAAAAAAAATTTATCCTCATCTCAAAGGACTGAGGTCATTTAACTGTACACTGGCACTCAATCCCAACATGGAAATATTAACAACTCCATAATATTTGGATGTTATTAACTTATATTTCTCCATCACATCCAAACATTTGGTCACAAGAAATTCTTTCTAGCTATACACATGAACATCCTTATTTTGCATGGGCTTGGCTGTAACATGTCTGGATATTATTATCTACAGTAACTGGCAGATGCTGTTAGATAATGGCTATTTAATCCAAAATATAGCAACATGGAAAGATATGAGCTGTGCCATTCATGGTCAAGCAGATTGCGATGACTCAACAAATGGACATGAATATACATAGTGACATTATTGCATTGTTCCATATGGGAGGTCCTCTGGAGATATGATGTAGCAATTGCTTTGTAAGTTGCACAAAAAACTTCTGAAAGCTCATAAAAAGAGGCTACATACCTTATCATCTGTGCAATTTTAATTTTCTCAAATACTTCATGAGTGCATTTCATGTTTTAGGGAAAATGGAATAAACTAGATATATAGCGATATAACAGGAGTAAGAGAGAGAGACTGTACAATGGAAGAGGCACAGCAGCACCTTACAGACTCTACACCTGCACGACTAGGAACCGGTTGCCCTCGGCAACATCCATACACTGATGGACGACTCCTCCCGCAACGCACTCAGTGTCTCAGTCTTTGCTTTATTGTGAGATGTCCAAGGGATCTGTCATTATTCTGCGCCGATCGAGGAAGGAATTGCCATCACAATAAGGTGCAGAACTTCCAGCCACTCTTCTTTTGCGTCTCCTTCTCTGTGACTTTGACTCCGCCTGACTTCTGCTGCCCCGTGGCGTCCATTTTCCTGTCCATCTTGGACTTGATGTCCCTGGCAAGTGTGACGAAAGCCTGTGTGGAAATGTTGCAGAAAAGAATATTACAATGAAGACTTTGTCAAAAGCAAAGATTTCCCACAGGGCTTAAAAGGAGAGTTAGCTCCAATACTGTGATTTTATTGTAACAAGCCAGTGAGTCCTTGTTGTTTCACATGACACGTATCAGAATGATTGTATTCATCTCCTGTGACAAGTCCTGGGAAATCTTGCAAATCTATCTCATAAGTGCACTTCTCCAAAGGAATTTAGTATTTACTACAAATAATTGTTCACAGCAGTTGTCAGTCTCCGACATATTTCAATTTTGCTTCAACATAGTATTAAAATGAATTGATATATAATGTGCATCTTAATTTAATTTAGTAAAAACAAACATATTGTCAACTTCATCAACCAACAATCACAAAAGTGCTACAATATATGTGTGACTGTATTAAAAGCTTCTTTAATGGACTTTGTGTCAAGACTCAAGATTTCCAAAGAACATTGACACAGGAGCCATTACAGTGTATATATACCATCATACCAAGTCTTGATAATAGCACCCTGTTTGTTAAGTAAACATTAGGTGGGTTGCCATTAAGCTCAGATTGTGAAGTAGCCAAATCACACCTGTATGAAAACTAGCCCAAAGTTGTGAACTGTCTCTTCATCAGCCACACACAGGCAAATGGTGTGATACTTTTCAAACCAACATGGCTGCTAATAAGCTACAAGCTTCCCCAAGTTTGCTTTTTTTTCAGGTTGATGACCAAAGACGTCACAAGCCATGTATGAATCTTTTAAAAAATAGTCCAAACATTTTTGAAAAGTTTACCCAAGCAATATAGCCAAATAAGGTATTCTTTTAAAGGGGAAGTTCACCCTGAAATTATTTTGGTTTCAATAAAAAGAGACAAATGAAAGAACGAGTGAAGGTTTGACGAAAATCGGTCAAAGGAAAAGAAAGTTATTTGATTTTTAAGTTTTGATTTTGTGACGTCACATGCGAGGTGCTCTCCCATATCTTGTGTACAATTTTTTTCGAAAATGTGCATTTTCTCACAAAGATATGCATCCTTTTACTCATGCATTTGATACATTATCAGAAATACGTTTTTACACACATACCTGTACGAAAAAAAATCATTCCGTTGTCAAAAAAAAAAAAAGCAATTTATCAACTTATTTTGTACACATCATATGGGAGAGCACCTCGCACGTGACGTCACAAAATCAAAACTTTAAAATCAAATAACTTTCTTTTCCTTTGACCGATTTTCATCAAACCTTCACTCATGTTTCTTTCATTTATCTCTTTTTATTGAAACCAAAATAATTTCAGGGTGAACTTTCCCTTTAATGATCAGGCTTATTGCTTGAATAAGGAATAACCTGCTTTTTATCTCGCAACTTCTGGTTTAGGTAACTCAGATGTTCTGCACTTCATGCCTTCCTACATGCACATGTATGTACTTGCCTCTTCAACGTTGATACTGGCCTTAGCGCTAGTCTCCATGAACTTGATGCCATACTCGATGGCAAGCTAAGGAACAATGGAAAGTCAAACAAACAAGGGCAATCAATTAGCAGGATCTCTCTACAAGTGGTATGCAGAGCAAGATAAGGCACAAGACAAGAGGTGCAGCCGCAAATGCTGGAATGCCGTATCATACCTGTACCATTACATGAACATACCTGTAGCCCACCTACATGTGTGTTCAGTGTACACATTTGTTTTTTCTATCACAGGCACATTTTGAGCACAGGTTGGGACAAGTCCTACAACAACACATATGATGTGACTTATATTATCCACCAAATGGAATGAGTTTGGTGGGGAAATGAAAGACAAACATTGACCTCTTTTTCATTTATTCAGTCAAGTGAATTCTGATTAGGATTGTACACATTTGATGAGTATTTCCTCAGGAAGTATATGGTTGCAACTTAACACATGCAAGCAATTAAAATCTAAATGAGTGGCAGAGATAGTTGATAAATTTCACACATGCCAGCATTACAGAGACCTATATTTTGTGGTTCTTGATTCAGCTTACAACCCCTTGTCTGCACTGTTGTCAACATGTTAACAATTGTACATGGGTTTCAACATTTGATAGTCACTTAAAATATATCAGTAAGCTACATGAATATGACTGACAATAATGGAAAGGCATTGAACATACATGTATTATATCACATTAAAAGTTAAAAAAGAAAGAATATAGGAACTTTTAAAATCCGGAAGAAACGAATCGTAAACATTCTGTGTCCTATGGCTCATATTTTTCAATGAAGGTGTGCATCAACAAAGCAATATAATCATGACGTGAGCTAACTGACCCACATTGTCCATTACAGAGATAAAACTTGGCCTAAAAGCTTACAAAGAAAGGATTAGCAATAAAAACGTAACAGTATACTTTATGCTTTTGGTTCACTGACCCTACCTTCTTGTGATGAAATATCATAACAAAGTAGCCAATTGTGTGTAACACAATAAAACTCCCAGGCGACTTAGTATTCATTTTAAGTGACATGCCCAAGCTATGAGTAAACACTGAGCTTTACTGCATCTAACAGATGTTGATTTCTACAGTTCAAAAGGACAATTTCTGTGTCAGTTGTGATTTTATTCTCTATATGAATACAATCTACTGAGGACAAAGGTTTTAGTGTGTAACTTGAACAATTCTGCAGTTCCACAATATCAAAGTAAGTTTTAGGGAGAATTGATCTATTTGCTCTTGCATTTGTTTTGTCCTGTTATGTTTCGTAGGGAACATAATATTCAATAGTCGTTACAATATGAATGGGTATGTACTTATTAGCCATAATGTAGGTACATGTATCAGGTTTCATTGATTTGATGGCAAAACGTGACACAATATGCTGGGTCATACACGTACTTGTTCTTCATAATGAACATGCAGGAAAATTCTGCATGCTCTATCCATATCAAACTGCATTTATTGTTTGCAGAAGGAGATGAGAGACCCAGAATAGGAACAAGGGAGTAATTCATTCCTGCAGCTGTCCCATTCACTGAAATCACAATGGCACATGTCACATGCTTGGGCTACTTGATGCCATAATGGCTGCCTCCCAAAAGCCGGGACATATTTGAGATTACATTTTGACAGCTCGCAGCACACAGTGTAAGAGTGATGTGCACAGATGATCTCAATGTAATTTGTGGGCTATAATCAGGGATGACAGCTATTTGTTTTTGGATTGTGGGCCTGAATGCTAATTATAGGTAATGAACATCGGGTGAAGATTACAGGATCTATAATTGTTATAGAACCTTTCTGCCTTGCCCACAAGCACAAGTCTCTTTGGATTTCAGGATCCCACGAGATAAAAGTCTAAAAATGATGAAAGCCTGAGAGGCAAACTACACACAAAAATATGTTTTAATGTCTACCAGTAATTTGAATTCTACATATCTTTCAGTTTTACACGTACATGTACATATAATTCACAAAAGTAAATTAAAAGGATGCTCATGTGACTCATGCAATGGGTGAAAAGATTTAATCTTGTCTGCAAAAAGGATACTGCCCCTACCTTTCAAACTGAGCCTGTTTACAAACACACACACAAATCTGATATGGACAAACGATGACCATACAATGACAATCTGAGTGTGCATACTGTACATACCTGTTCTCCCTTCTCCTTGGACACTGTTCTCCTGTCGTCCATGTCGCATTTGTTTCCTAGGATCATCTTCTCTACATCGGCCGATGCATGCTGATGGGACACAAGAATAATACAGAAAGAGAAGAGACGATTTAGTCTTGGCCTAGCATATGGATCAAAGGGAACAAACTGCAATGTACAGGTGTACATGTTTTTTATGTTTTTTCATTCCATGTTTATATCTACGCCAATATGGTGTTGCCTCAATATTTAGAGTATAAAAATAGTATTTAATCATAGATTTTGAACATGACTTTTCAAATGTAAAAAAAAAACATTTTTCTGCAGATATTATATATATAGAAATCACTGATTCATGTCATTACATGGTTAAGTATCATTCACATAAGTTGATTCATCAAAACTTAATCCTTTCTTAGGGTATAGCTTTTAGTACATTGTCTTACTCCTTGCACAGTGTGCTTTTTACTTTTATCTCACACACAAAATGTAACAAATCAGAAAAGATTGTATGACAAACGTTTACTAGGGCTGCACAGTGTATATAATAAATATACATGTGCATACTGTATGCTGTATACTGAAGACATGCGTCATTGCAACATATCATACATGTACTAGGACTAGCAGTCTTCTCTGATTGTGCATGGTTCTACCATAAACACACAGAGGAAGGCCTGCTGGCCTGCTTTTCATCTTGAAATTTCCCGATCTGCCTGTAATTCCACTGCTTCAGTCCTTGTCACTCAACATCCCCCATACTTCTGGGGCAGGTCTGGAATAGTAGTCACGCCATTCGTACTCTCTCCAGCCCACTTCCTTGCTGGCTTGTTCTTTACTTCTCTTTCTTCTCTTTTTTTTTTTTTTTTTGAGCAGAGAGTGGCAAACACATTATAACACACAACCAATCTAACGTTGTAACCCACAGGCCAAAGAATGTGGACCAGATAGTTAAACTACACTTGGGCTACTTTTACAAGACTTATTGCAGAGAAACATGTAAGCACGTTCATTTTTATAGTACCAGTACATGTAAATGAAAGACATGCATTAAACTCATTTTATATTAATCCTCATTCATCATACAGTACTGCCACTGAGGTTACTGCACAAATGTCAGAATGTCAATTTGACATATTTCTGCAAACAGTACTTCTTCTGGAGAGAAATACATGGCAAATCATAACCAAATCAACATTGTATTGTATTTTATACTAAATCTACCAGTACATTACAACTATGAATTAATCCTATTTCAAGTCTATTTCTGACTATTTACAAGTTTTAATTTAACTACATATGTGAGTAGTACAGTTGTATGCATGTACAGTATGTGTGTACACATAATCTTTTAAAATATTCAGTGTGAGTAGTGCACACTGTGGTAGTGCATGTGTACTGAACATTGCTTCGGGGAAAAGGGATGAGAAAAATGAGTCATAAACTGATTAAGTATGAAAACTTGCATTCCGCACATAATATACGTCACTGGGGCCAGGCACATGACTATCATTCCATAATACTGTATTAGAGCTTACAGGTAGACCCACATGAAAGAGTGTATGTGTCACAAAATCAAGGGCATTCTCATATTATGCCTATGTATAGAAATGGACAATGTTGTACTTGAACATATGTACATGTAGCCTACTTGTAAATAGTAACTTGTAAATAGTACATGTACTTCCTGTACATGTACATGTACAGTACTACAAATTCAATTTCTTGTGCATTGCTAAAGCTTGCACTGCAGTCAACTGCAGGTTTCATGCCGTTTAGGCAGTTATCGTTCCAAACGCAGATATGGAACCTCCGTTCAGGTATCAAAAACCACAAAATTGGATATTGCAACATAATTATATCCTGGCCGTATGCTGTGTGTTACTGCAAGCATACACACAGCTGTCACAGCAGCGAGTGTACACATACAATATACATGAAAGCAAAGCTCTCCAACAGGGAGAGGGAAAAGATCTTATACTTGTACATAAGCAGCGAACTTTAGAAAACGAAATACACTTTATTGAAATATAGAAACATTAAGATCAATATTTATGCACGAATTGGTAGTTTCAAGTTACCGCAAAATGGAACGATTTGGGCTACTTAAACACTATATCATTTTATATTCCACATACTAAGAATGTTGCTATATGATTGGTCAAGAGTTGATCACGTGATGAGGCGTAGTTTTTCCTATCAGATCACCTGAGAATTAAAAGTTCGTTACACTCTAGGTGATAGTACTTTTTGGTTTCGCTGATCTCTTCAATCCTCACAGTCCTAATGCGTGATTAATATTTTGAGTACGCGCGAAATAACAGTGCGTTACACTCGGAATATCAGTTTTAGCTCGAAGCAGACGACGCGCGCGGCGCGCGATAATTAAAAATTTGTGTTCGTGGTTGTAAATACCGCGCATACGTACGTACATAACCTATGTACAGTTCGTGTTTGCCACAGTCGCGTTTCAATCAAAATAGCCCATGCCAATGGAATTATATTTGAACTACTCAACGACACTGAACTGGGATATTTGCTGCAAGAAAGTGAACGTGAAAATACAAAGAGACAATTGAAGTTTAGCCTTCGAATATTTCAGGAGTTTTGCGCAGCACTAGGGGACGTCGAGTTTGACCAGTTAGCGGACATCGACTTGAAATCATTGCCATGGCATTGCATGGATCAACTGCTTGGAAAATTCTAGTGGTGAGTCGTGCAGTAAAACAATTATGGTTTGCAGAAATATTTTTTGAATTTGCGGGACATAGACATTGTAGGATACGGTGCTTCTGTTGAGAATAGAAATGTCCAAGTTCTGAACAAGAACAGAAATGCAACGTTTCAGTTTAATAACTGCGTTGTGAACATTTACAACTAACTTTAGAGTTAGAGTAAACGTTAGACCAGGCCTAGCGATGTTAGCCTAGAATGCTAAGCCTGTGCGGAATTGTTTTTATTGTGAACTTGAGAACTATGATTGACGTCTCTTCACGGCATTTGCATGCATGATCAGCATCATGATTCAGGTGAATTCATCCGTACCACAATGTTGTTCGTAGCCTCCCCCTCCAATAACCAGAATATGGTCTAAAAGTTACATTCAACGATAGGCCTGACGTTAGATTCTCGAACGCTTTTGTACGTCAAATTGTCATTTTCTTGTGTAGATAGTTGGTTTCAGATATTGCTCTAAGCTCTGAACGTAGGAGCCCGAGTCATTTTTTTTTTTTTTGCATTTTCTGCGGCTTGGGCAAATCAACGGAAATTCAAGTTGCGCCTCGGCCGCATCACCGCGAGAGCTCTGCTAGGGCAATCAATTATTTTCCGCTGAACACACATAAAAGCAGCTGGAAAGAAATGTATCGCGTACTGCAACAAATTTTGTCACCAGTTAGAGAGCATGCGCAGTAGTGCCAAGGCCGAAGAAAACAAAAAGTAAGATCACGTAGCCGCACCGACCCTTTTGACGCTAAATTGTCATTTTCTGTATAGATTGTTGGTATCAGATGTGGAATATAAAGCAAATAATCAACTTTCGGTTTCAGGCAATGAGACGAAATATCACTTCCTCGGCGATCTGAATGTATACGCTATCTTTCCTCAGCTAAAAGCTTCGGAAAGATAGCTACATCCAGATCGCCTCGGAAGTGATATTTCGTCCCATTACCTTCACCGACGTTGATTATTTGCTTACTATATTTCATCAAATCCACCCAGGTAGCTTCCCAGCAAATCCCAAGGAACATTGGTACTATATGTAGTGTGTTTAGCCTTGCTCCCAGGATATTGGACATTTCTAATCCAAACTGTCATCAGTCATTTACAGTCTGGTACATTCACTCATAGGACTAGTTACTTTGTATTCCTCTTTGCTCTCCCACTTGTTTGAGAGAGCCAGACAAGATCAAGAATGACGTAGGAGTCTCCTGTAACCAGACCTCTTGACTGAATAGTTTGGTTGAGAAATGCCCCGCAGCCTGGGAGCCAAGCTAGTGTATGTATGTACAATGCACAGCATCCATGGAGCTACAGAACCCAGATTGAAGTCAGGGGATGACTAATCACCCCCTGGCAACCCAAGACCCAGTGGCCGCTGGGGGAAACCCTCTGCTTGGTTCACTTCCTGGGGAGGCTCACCCACATCACTGTCACGTGCACCCACTCACTCACACTCACACTTACACACACAGACACACACACACACACACTCACACACTGACACAGGTACGGGCTACTGCGATACATACGTGTACACAGGTTGTAAGGGATAAATATGATACATGTATAAATATCATTCAAAGGGGAAGCTGACAAGCTCAGGCACACACACCTATACTGGAACACATACAGGTTGTGCGTAAGAGGGATACATTAATATCACACATATGGCAAGAAGAAAAATTCAGGCACACAAGCTAACACAGGTACACACTACTGTAATGCATGTACACGCAGGTTGTGCACAGAGGAATAAATATGATATATAAACATCATTCAAAGGGGAAGTAGAAATACTAAGGCATACATGCACACAAACATGGGCATGAAGAGAAAGTTGTTCCCGTTTTCTGTTCTTCACCTGGTACTATATACTTTATTGGCTGTAGTAAAATTTCATGCATGATTGTTTTGGGTGACTTGATTCATTTCAAGATATTTTTTTTTTAATTCTCCTAGTTTCTACATTTATAAATTCTTCCAAAAAGTGCAGACAGAAAACTTTGGAGCACCCTTAAAATGTAACATTAGCTTCTGCTGCATTTGTATGTATTTAATGAAATGTTAGTTTCTGAGCATTACATTTGTACAACACTGACAACATCAGTTATTCCTAAGCACCAAGGAAAGGCATTGATACCATGCACACGTTTGCCAAAGTCCCATGAACACATGTTCCATAATTATACATTTGTTCACACTTTCACATCTGCTTGCACTATTGTACTGAAGCATTTTCATAACTCACATGTACATATCCTGGTAACAAAGAATGGAAAACACCAGGACACATGACACAAATCAGCAGTATTGTTGGGATATATATATACCGCTTTAACACTTTGACTATGGCAGCTGCCAATTAAGTATTTATTTTGGGCATGTATAAGGAATGCACTACCCCTTTCGATGTTGCAATTAACAAACAAATGATCAAACAATTTTTTAAAAGAGCTTCCTTTTTTGTTCTTCCACCTTCTTGTAACTGATAATTGGAAAACATACAGTAAGTACACAAACTTATTTTTACTTTATTTCAGTATGTTTCCTCCACCTAACCTTCTCTCTTTATCTCTTTCTATCTCTATCTTCCTTGATAATTTCTTTACCTTGTTATGTGTCATTCTATTGTCCATGTAATTTATTTGCAATGCAAGGTAGCACACTGAAGGCCAGGACATGAATAAACAGTATAAATAACTATATTCATGAGACAGTAATCTTCATGGTGGATTCAACACAAAGTGTACAAAATTCAACTTATTTCACATCCGACCATTCAATCCTCTCAGCATGCGTGTGCATTTACAGCTAACAAGCACAAAAGACTCACTTTTTATGCATGTTTTTAGGGGATACACTATCAGCTTAAAAAGTTGTATACATATAATAGGAATTTGAATTAAGTGCATATATGAAATGAATACAATCATTCTCTGCTTTTGTTTCACAAAATCCTATCACATTCGAAGAATTCTGCTGTGTTGCTGTCATAACATCGCACTTTCCTTATGGGTGATCTAGCATAGATTGCCCAGCGCTCTTAACAAGGAAATAGGCAGAAACACAATCAATGAGATTGGACAAGCCAATATTCCCTGACTCTTGTGACTGTGTACATGTACGATAAATTCAGATTGATTTGCGCTCCATGTACATGTATAGTTTTTGACAGCTGTAAGTGTCAAGAGAACAGTTGACTTCCTTAGATGCACACTACATATATACATGTACTTCAGATACATATATTCATGACATAATGATTATAATAATTGTTGTTTTATGTATATATTTATTGAAGTTTGTGTTATATCTCAGACAGGCAATACATACTGTAAATAAAGTGTGATAATTGTATCCATACACATATTTATTAACAGTTCTGTGACATTGCCCATAATTGCATTACTTCCAAAATATACTTAAGTGTTAGCCAAGGTTGTTATCATTACAATTCCAAGTAGTTTACTTATTTTGCATTCTCCTTCTCCCTATTTTGTGTACCAGGTACAACATACTGTTGGCAAGTATAACTTCCTCCATAAAATATTTGGTCTCACATAGGCCTGGTCACAAATTTACACTCAACTGAGATTTTTTAAAGGAAATAAAAGAGGGACAATATGACACAGCTGGTGAGTAGAAATGCATTTATACTGTATATGCAGCCCCACCCCCCCCCCCACCCTCTAAAGGAGAAACAGCCAAATGTGTAAATGTACATGTACAATGTAGCTGTGAAATTGGTATTACTCACCTAGCCTTGCATAAACTACTGTATGCAAACTTACATGGGAAACAATGGGATGGACTAAAGATAATAATGCCTCTGAACCCTTTCAAGCAATAATATGTCTCTATTCGATGTTTAAAAATGCATCCCCTTTTCTTACCTCTTCGATATTCCTAATCCAATTCCTGATGTTGTCAAATGACTTCTGATTTGTGATGTCGTACACAAGCATGATGCCCTATGAGAAAATGGGAGGGAAAAAGAGAAACAAAATTACTCAAATCCATCTTTATAAATAACATTTGCAAATGGTAGACCATAGAAAACACAATAATTGATTGCTCATGTTTACACACTATCTGCAATCATCTAGATCAATACTGAAATTTATCAGAGTATGAAAAAGGAGCACTACAACTACATAATTCATCATAAGAAAGTCTCAATGAACAAAATAAAACAACAGACTACATTGCAAAATCAAATAGTCAATATTTTCTTGCAAAATGTATTCTTACAAATTTTTTTTCATGTAAAAAATCAAAACTGCATGCCTGAGTTTAAAGCTGCATATATGTTTGATCCAATTTCTTTTGCGTTACTTCTAGAGAAAAACAACATTCAAGATGCATTGGTGTTTAATGGACGTTCTGTATAAAACACACCAAGAAAACAAAATATGATTTAAGAAACATATAACAGTAATCCTTTGGTAAACATTCATATAGAGTACCCCAAAGGGTACAAAACCAGACTTTGTCTAGTGTAACTAACTAGTGTCAGGCACTGAATGAAAGTTACCTTGAAAAAGAACCTACATTGGTGCCGTCTTTATATCAGAAGTTTGTTAATTCTTCTGCATTTACATCAATGTAATATATAGCCAGGGGGAAACAAAAACAGATTTGCGATGGCTATTTTGCAAGCCCGTTGTCATAAAAAAGAAATTGAACTATGCTCTGCATCATAAACATTTTTTTTTAAAATCAACTATCCACAGGGGCTCTTTGGCTAAATGCCGGGGCTTAACGAACCCTGAGGCCCCATCTGCACCTAATGTAGTCCATGCTTACCATTGCCCCCCTGTAGTAGGCTGTGGTGATGGTCCTGAACCTCTCCTGGCCTGCGGTGTCCCTGTCAAGAAATACATGAATAGATCAGTATTACCTTTGTAGACAAAACCAAAATCTAAATATGGCGGACTATTAAGTTACAGCTCTCTGTAATTACAGAGGCTCATTTAGCATCTTCTTCTGTTAGTGCCATTATCCAGTGGCATAGGCAACCATTTTTTGCCAATTATTTATGTTGTGTGTGTGACTTATTACATGTAGTTCCAGAATGGACTTACCACTCCATTTTGCAATTCTCTTGAGATAAGTGGTCTGTTGTCTTACTCATGCTCTCTTGGAGCATGTTTGGGGATAAGTTTTCCTCCCACTACTACACCTTACTCTAAATACTGTATACAGTGCCCAGTACTAGTAAATGAAAGTAGTAAATGATAAAATACTACTGTGTACAGGGTTCACATGTATCATTGCAGTTATAAATACATGTATATCCCATGAATGAGAAGGCATGGAGGCATTTTTTTTTTTCAATGATTTGTGGCAGCTACTTTTCAACCCTGATGTCATGAGACAAACACAATAAAACCATGCTGGCTACAAGTATGTATGTTAACCTTTATACATGCACAAACGCGAAAATCAAGCATTCACAATGGCTGTCTTCCTATCTACTGGGGCTTCTTTTTGTATTTTGGGGCTAAGCGCCCTAAACTCACATACATTTTTTTTTCACTGGAAAGCATGTTTTATTTTGGTCTTCAAAAAAAATTGTGTTGACGTAGAACAATGGCCACAAGGGTAATTATGACCTTAGGCTCATTATACTTCAGACTCTTGTGATAATTTTAGACATCCTGACTTATCCGTTCCTTCCAAATATAGAACTTTCTCATGTACATACATGCGGACAACGGCTGTAATGTACAGTTTGACAATGACTGTCTACTATGCTTGCATAGAAATGGCACTGAGCTTGACTGGGATCATTGTACGGTACATATTTCCACCAATATACATGTAATTTACTTTTAAAGTACATTTTCTTTAGGGTTATTTACTTTCACCAGTTTTAGAAACATAAAACTATGATGATTTTTATAAGATCCCATTCAACAATATTCAATTCTTTACATCGTAAGTATGAAAACAATAAAATATCAAGTTGAGAGATTACTTTTGTAACCCACTCACACGTATAGAGCATTCTGGGATAAATAGTAGAATACTGTACCTTATAAAAAAAAAATGCAAACGAACATATAAACTAAAAACTGGGTGCTTTTAAGATAATGCATTATAGAGGGATGGGATAACAGTGAGAATAAGGTACATACGTATGAACCACAAAAAAAATCAAATATTATGAAGCTCTGAAACTAAATGAAAAAGAAACAATATTCATCTACATTGTATTTCTGTACACTGTGTATCTCTATCATGTATTATAACAATTGTTTTCTATTACAACAGTGTATTCATTTGTGTATTAGTACACTCTTCCCATTCAGTATTATAACATAAACGTTCAAAAATGAAATTTAGCAGCAGCACATTATAAGGAATAGAAATTAACTGAGAACTTACCATATTTGTAACTTGATCTTTTTACCATCTAATTCTATTGTCCTAATCTTGAAATCAATACCTGGAAGGTGAAAAAAAAAAGGGGGGGGGGGAGAAAGAAAGAACGATAAATTATAAATTACTGCTGTACTGTTGCATCCAATTCATGTCATTTGAATGACTTTGCAGTCAGTGTCTTATTGCAATAATCAAATCACTGCAAAATATATGTACAATTCTTTAACGACTAAAAACACAAACACCATTTTTGACAAAAACATAGTATAATTGTTTTTATTTTTTTATGTCAGTAAGTATTTCAATATGGATTTGACTGCCCATTGCATGTGTAAAACCTGATGAGATACAAAAGAACGAATACCTATCAAACTGTATATCTGGCTTGTTTACAACGCATGTATTTCAAACTAGTACTGGACACTATGGCCATGTCTACACCTGACCTGATTCATCTCAATCTACTTTTTTTTTCTACTAGAGCTAACTAAATCGTTCATTTCGCCGCTTGACCTTCAGCTATTCCCAAACATTCCAAATACAGCTCCCAGAGTCCATAAATCCCAATGAGCCGTTGGGACCGGCATTGAGTCATCCATCGGGATGACTCTCCCTCCCACGTCACTCATTAGCATGGTCACAATGCGTGTAATGATCAATTGCTCTCGGGCTGAACAGAAACAACATTGGGTGAGGGAGGAGCTGGGGGCTGTGGCCCTGTGATCACTGATTGTAAACATCAACGCTGAGCTCCAACTCACTTTGAGTGATGCGCGCTGATGGCTCATCTTATAACCTAACGACTGAACTTGAAAGACGATGCACATACTCATATGATGCATGTAGTCTGTGCTGGAAGTCTCATTCACCTGATACTTTTACAAACCTTACTATTTGTATTCCAACTTGTGTACAATGACAATTCATATACAACATCACAAGACTTTGAAAATGGTAATGTCGACATATTGGAAAGTGGAAAATTAGAAAACGCTGATCATGACCTATACTACACTCATTTCATGTGTTTATTGCAAATAAAGGGTTCCTTGCACTGACTTAAGAAAACTATGAGAAGTGAAAGCTTATTTAAAGGCTGATAAGCCTTCAAAAAATGAAACAAGAGAAAGAAAACAAGCAGTGAAATTAAAAACATTGAACTTCATAAATTAATTTCTTCATCTGTAAGTGCTCTTCTACAAATACCTGTAACTTGTATAAACATTGGTGACAATAAACAAGGCAAGCTGCTGATTTGAGTTGAGTTTGAGTTTGAGTTTGATGTTTTATTATCCAAATAAAAAGTATATATTACAAAACATTGCGAAACTGAAAGTTTTACAAAAGTATTAAGAGGATAAATGGAACCAGAAAATAGCATGAAATGCTAATCGTGTCTGGTACCATTAATACACATAAGATTGAGAATACAGTATGAATAAATGTTGAATACATACTTACGCTACTAGCGAATAAACATATTGTGTAAAATATATACTGTGATTACATACAAACCTTTGGTATCGTTACTAAATAAAATGATTAAGGATTATCAAACACAATGTTTACAAGAAAGGCAAGAACCTTGGTTAAAAGTTCAAAACAATTAATTTCACTAACATTTAACATATCGAGTTTTACGAGACTAATGATAATACAATATAATGAAGAAATGTTGAATACATGCTATGTTCTATCTACATAATATCTACATACTATGCACTAAATACTATGTTGAATACATAGCTAATGAATAAGCTATTCTACATCTAGTATAAAATATATTTTGTGATTAAATATAAATATAAGTGCTTTGGTATCTATAACTGAATAAAAAGATAAAGGATTATCTAACACAATCTTTATAAAAAGGCAAGAACTCTGGTTTAAAAAACAACAGCAACGAATTATTCCATTAACATTTGAGATATTAGAGTTTTACGAAAGCAACACACTGATGCTTTCTCCCGTATGGATAGGGGTAAATCATTCCAGAAGCATGTGCCTCTGAATGAAACTGAAAATTTTCCCTGTGTGGTCCTAACCTTAGGCACATTCAACTTCTTACTTTCCCTTTGTCTCGTCTCGTATTGGTGTTCTATAAAACTACAATACTGAATTAGGGAATGCGGCAATTTACCATTCAATAATTGATACATAAAAACACAGATAGATAGTTTATGGAGTTGATACACATTCAATAATTTTAACTCCTGAAATATTGGTTTTGAATGAGTCCTGATTGGACTAAAGGTTATGATTCTTAGTGCCATTTTTTGGCTTAGTAATAAACACTTCATTGTCGTTTCATAATTACTTCCCCAAACCTCAATTCCATATGTCAAATGCGGTTGGATTAATGTCTTATACAATAATAATAAAATATGCTTTGGCACAAACTGTCTTAATCTATATAAAACGCCAACCTTCTTTCTGATACACTTATTTACCCTTTCAATATGAGGTTTCCAAGTCAAGTGTTGATCTATATAAACTCCTACAAACGATGCAAAATCAACTTGGACTATTTCAGTCCCTGCTACTTTGAGCACCCCTTGAGTTACTACTGATTGTCTGTTCCCTCGTATTAACAAATAATTAGTCTTTAAGAGATTCACTGTAAGTTTATTCACCTTACACCACATGGACACATTATCAAGATGCATGTTAACTACATCCATATCGATCATATTCAATCTTGGTGGAAATGTATGAAACAAATTGGTATCATCGGCAAAAAGACTGAAATTGAAGTACTGTGTTGAATTTGGCAAATCATTAATATACATCAAAAACAGTGTAGGTCCCAACACGGAACCCTGAGGAACACCACATGTTATCATCTGTTGTAAAGAACTATGTCCATCATAATTCACAAATTGAAATCTACTAAAAAGATAATCTTTAAACCACTTAAGAGGCAGGCCTCTTATCCCATAGTGTTCTAATTTACCAACCAATATTGCATGATCAATTGTATCAAAAGCCTTTTGGAAATCTAGGAAAACACCTAGTGTTGCACTGCCCTTATCCAGTGATTTAAGCACATCATTAACCAAATTAATCAAAGACAACTTAGTACTATAATGTTTACGAAACCCATATTGGTGCCTGTACAAGACATCATTCTTTTCTAAATAATTAAGAAGTCGCTTGTTCACTAATTTTTCAAATATTTTGGCCAAAAGAGGCAAAACTGAGATGGGTCTATAATTGCCTGGGATATCTTTTTCCCCCTTTTTAAAAATTGGTGTAACTTTGGCTACTTTCATTGCCTTTGGAAACACACCATTCAGAAATGACTGATTAAAAATATAAGCTAACGGTCTTGCAATTACATCAGCGGCATCCTTCAGCAATCGGGCTGGAATATTATCAAAGCCAGAAGCTTTCTTTACATCCAAGTTTACTAAATAATCTCTCACCTCGCAATGAGTAACTGGTTTCCAAAATAAAGAGGCAACTATTCTATCACTAAGATAATCTTTGAACGTTACATCATCATCATTACCAGTAATTGATTTTGCAAGGTTAGGCCCAACATGCACAAAAAAGTCATTAAACCCTTCTGATATTTCTTTAACTGAGGTTACCACTCTCTTATTACCATTATCATCAATACAGAGCTGATCCACATGTGTCGTTTTGGTTTTACTGTTTCCACTCTTCAGTAGCTTATTAATTGACCTCCATGTTTTTGCCGTATCACATTTGTACATTTCGAACAACTCACTATAATATTTCCTCTTTGCATTCCTTAGAACTGTAGTTAAGACATTTCTATATGCCTTATATTTTTTCAAATCATCTTCATTGTAATTTGATTTTAATACTTTGCCATACAATTTATGCTTTCTTTTAATTGACTTCTTAAGGGCTCTAGTCATCCATGGTTTATCATTTTTCTTCCTGGAAGAGTGACCACGAACAATTGGAGCATATCGATTACAAATACTTATGAACAATTGTACAAATAAATCATACGCCTTATTTACATCGGTATATTCATATACTTTTTCCCAGGGTTCTCTATGTAAACTATCACAAAACTTTTCTTTCTCATAATATTTATAACTTCTATATTGTACTTCTCCTTGTGGTTGCAATTTTATTGAACAATCTTCAAATATAGCAAATATAGGAAAGTGGTCTGAAATGTCAGTTTTGATTGTACCTGCACATATGCGCTCTACGACCATGTTTGTGTAGATATGATCAATTAAGGAACCTGATGTGGGTGTTACCCTGGTAAGGGGCTGAATGAGTTGATGCATCCCCAAACATACTAAGGATGTAGCAAACATTTCTGAGTTTATGCTGGGATCATTCAAATCAATATTGAAATCACCCATTAAAATACATAACTTTTTATCAACTTTAATCTTTTCTAACACAGACAATAAACTCTCTTGAAACTGGTTAATATCAGTGTTGGGTTTTCTGTAAATGACACCTACAACAACTGTGCAATTATCAATCTCAATCTCAAGCCATAATGATTCAGCAAAGTTAACATCATACAACAAAATTTTATATTTCAACATAGAGTGAACATAGACTCCAACACCTCCTCCTCGTATGCCAGGGTCCCTACAGTTCACTTCCAAAGTGTAACCGTCAATCCCAAGAATATCTGCATCAGATACATTCCAGACTTCAGACAACCCAATTAAATGAAATTTTGATTTAATGCACTCTTCATACAATAATCTTAAGGCATCAATATTTTTATTTAAAGACCTAATATTTATATGTGAGATTGCAAAAGCTTTTGGGAACTTTGAACATAATCTGCTATCAAATTCATTTGGAGTCAACTCAAAAGAGTCAATATCAAACAAATTAATGTCTTCGTTGATATCAGCCATTTTCACAAGAAAGTGAACATAATGTCATGATGATATGAAAAAGAAAAACTAGACAAGGTGAAGGCGGAAGTTCTCATATTTGATGTCCTCAACCCCGATTTCAAAAAGGTCATCAGGGGAGCGGAGGGTCTTGAATGTCTCATCTTGCATTTTGCAGGAGATGCTTCCATTTCTTGATGACACCTGCTTCACACCTGGTGCATTCTTTGCTGCCATTAGCACCGCATAACGAAGAGGGGTCAGATCTTCATTGATGAAGACCCCCTTGTATTGAGCCTTCCCCTTCAGTTGAAACCTGGCATTGTACAATTCGTCTCGCTTCTTTCTAGCGATGAAACGCACCATGCATTGGCGGGGCTTTGCTGATGGTCCGGGCTTCTTCCCAAAACGGTGGCAAGATGTGACATCCTCAGGCTTCAAAGCTACCCCAACCTCTCCTGCTAACTTGCAGATCTTGTCTGTAATCTCCTCCTCTGACTCTGCATGCTCTCCTTCCTGCTCACATAACCCACTAACTCGTAGGGAGTCCATCCTTGACCTCTGGTCAAGGTCATCAATTCGGAATTGTGTGCGAAGAAGATGTGGGTTGATCATCTCCCTCACCGACTCCACACACGCCTCTCTCACTGCCTTAATGATGGCAGGAATAGCTGCTTTGACAGCTGCCTGCACTGCAGCTGCCACTACTTGGCCAATATCCCCACTGCCTTGGGCACCAATCGGCAGGCCCTTTAGGTTGTCCTCAAGACTTTCCAGGTCAATATAGAGACCTTTGCCGTCTGGCACTGCATTTACTGTCATACCCCGCTCACCCTGGATAGCTCGGTCTACTCCCTCATGTTGTGTAAAAGGTCGGCGAGGTGTCGGTAATTGACCTTGATCACGTCCCTGACCTTGACCCTGCAGAAACTTGCCAGGCATATTTCTTGTCTTCCTTGGCATTGTGTTTGCTTGAGAAAACGCTGTAGAAAAACTATACAATTCAGTATAATACCCAACACAGAGTTTGATATATGGGACTGTAATATAAAATCACATGGCAGGCACGTGGAACAGTCACTTACTTTCTTCCAGTTTTATATCAGCAAAATCCACATTTAAAACAAAATGAAGGTCATAACAATAAGCTGGTCATCCAACTGCACCAAGACACACTCCTGAAGCACATCCAAAGGATCATTGAAGATGAGAATTTAGAGATATTTCACAGCACTTGCGAGCCACCTTCCCAATAGGCAATATATTTTATTGGTACATCTCAAGTATTTCAATAAGTAGAAGAAAAGCAATAACACAAATACTTATAAACATGTGGTTTTATCAATGTGCATAAAACTGTACTTATCTGCTTCTTTCACTAAACCCTGTTGTCTGAATAATTCCTATTTTGCATGGTGCATGATATCTTTCCATCATGTAATGCCTCAAAATGATACAGCATATATTGGTTAGGGCTTTATTTCTATCACCGTTACACTAGCATGGCATTCATGGGTCTCATTCTTGCTTGATTTCAGAATACCAGAAAGGAATCATCTAAAAATAATGATTGAAATTATACAAAATCTGGTGCCAGTGATGATGGTAGAATGGTTTTGCCATGATTATAGCCTTTAATCATTACCACTTCTCCCCAGAAACTTCCTGTTTCCATTTCATTTTAATAAACCATTAGTATTGTCACAAGCATTCAATGTAGCTAAAGAAATGAAGTCTAAATCATGCAAAATATATATCACATCTTTATTTCACATAATCTCACATTGAATAAAATCATAGCATCTTCATACAGACTAGCCAAAAAAGGAGGATATTGATTATTGAAACACATTGACAAAAAAGGAAGGACACATGTGGGTGTTTCCTGCTTGCTACTAGTTAGTCCCTCCTCATCTTGTAATACACACGATGAATGCCCTTCATTAATGTGCTTTATCTATCTATCTTGTCTACATGTACTGCAGGTTAACTTGTACCACGCTATTTCACCATGCCGATGTATTCACATTGGCATAGCCATAGCTTCTTTCTCCCCCCAACTGAGCCAATGATATTTAATAGATACAGGATATTGACAAATTAAATCCTTCCAGCTCTATCAGGAAGCTCGACCGGGATAAATGTGAGGTGGTGTAATCTTGCACACCTTTTTATTCTCAGTGACATTGGATCTAACAAAGTGAGGAATCCATGATAACTCAGACCATGACTACATTGTAACAAATTCAGTGAAGTTATTTGGGTCAAGTATAGTGTAGACCCCCTGTTTTTAAAAAGTGAGATCAGTATTTTTAGAGCTACCCCACTTGCCACCACAGTTCAGACATTCCTAGTAAAGTTTGTTCCTCTTCATTTAAAAACACTAAAAATACATAATTTATGACCATCTGACAATTGTCACAATCAATATCACAAGAGCTCATTTATAGTACCATGTAATCTATCAAACTCTGCATTCCTCTCAAGTTTGCAAGGCCACCATTAAAAACAATAACAGTGACTTGTGATTTTTGTGAAAAAGTAGGATATTTATATTTAGCCAAGGTTTCAGCTGAAGTCAGCGGATGTTAACGATGGGTCCAATACAAACACATGGATTGTTTTCGAACACAACAGAGCAGCATACTGCGATTGGTCATTAAATAGAGGATCACACTTTTCTGCATGTTAACTCTAGTTTTAGAAAATTCTCTGACTAGGTTTTCACCTGATATTTTTTATATTGATGGATACATGTCAGAAAATACTAGACACTAATAATGGCGAGAAGAAAAAAAACATACGGAGGAATTACACAAGACTGTACACTACAGCTCAAAGGAATTGGCATAGGGAAAGGGAAGAAAGTTTTGAACCACGGTATATTTTGTCCAGTTTAGCATGAAACACGTTGCATTAGCCTAAAAAGCATAATGTTTCATGCTGAACTGGACAAAATATAGCCCGTTTTATAGCGGCAGCTCCTGCCCTTTCTTCCCTTTCCCTTTCCCTATGCCAATTCCTTTGAGCTGTAGGGTACATGTTCATGTAATGGAGAACTGTACATGTCCGTTCAGTCCAGATTATGTGTGCTGCACTCTACCAAAGCAATATACACAACATACTCTACGATGTCGTGAGGGGTACTATATTTTATACTTCATTGGACAGTTTCTTTCCATATTATGATGATTTCATTGATGAATCAACAGCTTTAGCTTGATCAAATTAGGTAAGGATTAGGATCCAGACTAGAATAGGGTTAGGGTCAGGGTAGGGTATGATTTGAAGAGGTAAATGTGTGATTTTAGGGCAATTTTATGGCCTAATTTATGTGTAAACCAACCATTTGAATCACACATTGCAGCTAACAGCGACAACGTACAGTATGTTTCAATACCTTTTCAAAAGGTGCACACATTCAATAGTACACAACACATGTCCGCTGAAGTATTAATTCCTCATCTTGAGCAGCTGTAAGCAGCACTCCTATACTCCTATGTCATAAGAAAAGAAGATCTACTGCAGAGCGACATCTTAGGAGCTGTATAATAATCATTCATAAGGATTCAGAAAACACTTGCTGGCCTCATTACGTACTGCAGTGCATCACGACTCAGACTCTGCATCCATACACATTGAGCAGCATTGCCTCACCAATGTTTCTGGGAAAGTGAGCATGACTATTTCTTGGCTCAGCCATGCTCATTCATTGTGCAGACCATTGCGCAGTTCGCAGTCGACATCAATGTTCACTAGTATATGCTCATTTTAGCAACTTTTGTGGACAATTGGGTAGGATATAAAGTTGATATTCATTTACAAGTAAGTGTCCTAAGAAGGGTATCCTTATGTCATGTAAGTAAGGTAGGTGAATATTCTGCAAGACTAAGACACACTCTGTATGCACAAAAGTGTTTCGCTTCAATCAATATCTCCAAACATCGCGATCGGCACATGTCTGTACCTTGAAACTGCCGACTGGTCCCTATTCTGATCTGCACATTATGATATCTTGGAAGTTGGATGTGATTTCAATTGTGCATAGGCCCTATTGTTCTAACCTACAAAACCTTGCCAAGGCAAGCCCATGGCATGAGATTTTTTTTTAGCACTGACTTGCACTGTCTAAAAATCAAATCAATTTCTCAACTCAATCATTCAAATGGTGTTTTGAAAATTGAACTGTCATGTGTCAGTGTCAAATAAATCCACTTCGAGGATTCTAAATGAGTCCAAAGTTCAGACACTCATACCGTATCTAGACTAATGCAGATCGATGTGTAGTCCAACATTAAGGACAAAGTTAGAGACAGTCGAATTTTTCATACTAACATGACTAAACACTATACAGAACAACTGACAGTTTAAATTCAGTTTAACTCTTGAATTGATCATTCATTGACACTGTTTTGACATGATTCGGTGCATACATTTATAAATGTCAATCATTTATCAACCATTAATATTACACCAGGACAAAACTGTACTGTTCAAAGACGGCAAAATCAGCAAAGATTTGTACGCAGTCATCCATACATTGATACAGTGATGTACATGCTCGTGCAAACGATCTTGCAACGGCAGACGGACACTCCACACAGCGCAGTCAGCGGCCACACGCACCATTGGGTGGTGGTGCAAGTTCCGATCAGCTCACGGGACAGTAACATTCAAGTCAGTACCGTACTGCGACACTCACCTATCGTTGAAATAAACGTAGAATTGAAAGCATCTTCTGAAAATCTGAATAGTACACAGGTTTTTCCAACTCCAGAGTCACCTATTAACAATAACTTGAACAGAAAATCGTACGTTTTCGCCATTTTTCTGTCTTATAGTCCCACTCTATCATTCCACGTACGACTCCGGTTGGAAACACCCTGGCTGATTTGCATAATTTATAAGTCCCAATGACGTCACTCAAAGATGGGACACTTCCGGGTATTTCGTGTACAATGATGAACCGCATAGAGAGAGGGGAGCTTTTCGTTTTAAAAGTCATGCTGTTTACTCATTTATGACGGCGATAAGTACTTCTGGAAATGTTAATTTACTCATATTTCCTCCCTAAATACACGTATGATGCGTTTGAGTAAAAACTGGCCATGGCAATGTGCAAAGCAGACTCCCCAACTTGTACCTGGCATCACGTAAAACAATCAAAACATATCAATCTGAGCAGTGAGAATTATGATGAGGCCTCACATTAAGCCTATTGTTTTTTCTTTATGTCGGATATGTTCTAATCCATTGATCAATATACATGCATGTCACACACTATAATGATTCTGCAATGCCAATGACAGTGATGACTAATTCTGGTATGTAACAAGAGTTGCTTTGGGGGCATGCATATAGCTTGTGCTATCGGTCTAGTGGGCCTTTATTTGGTTTAAATGAACGTTTCATTTTATATTTCAGTTTATCAACTGCTGCTTAAGATATTGTGATACGTTAATCATATTGATCTACTGTTGAGGCGTCATGAAAGACATTATATTGTGATGTTGTTATGCTGCACAGGGTGGCGAAGTAGTATACTATTACCAGTCATGTTATTGTCTATGACAATTCAGCATCAGTGAGGGTGAACAACAACGCAAGTTAGCATCCGAACTCTCGACGGCATAATTTTGTATCACTTTTCCTTTGTTATCCTCTCTACGTAGGCCTGCATACCCGTGTATTCAAGGAGGTCGCATAAGGCTTCTTTGATATTCCTAATAAGTGCCTATGCTGTGCCTTTATATTCATTTGATATTTATTGAATCCATTAGCCGCATATTGTCCGCATACATTGATCAATATGTAGAACTATGAAATATTATTATACATTCGGCATTTTTTATGTTCAATTCAGTAACGTTATATCTATTTAGTGAGTCGCTCCATTTTCAGAAGTTATTTGCATCCATTCTTTTATAGTTTAGCTTGTGAAAATGTTGTTGGCGTTTTGTTCTAATAATGGAGATAAGTATTGGCATAAGCATGGGGTGAGTGATATTGATCTTTTACATCGACATGGAATTTTGGAAGAACATCTTTAAATAGAAAAATGAAATAAAATAGGCCTCTAAATGCGAATGTTCAAGGCAGACCTATAGGTATCGTGTTTGGTCTTTCATTAGAAACGAATTGCTCGATCCGTGATATAGTTACGGGTATAGGCCTTATTATATGTGTACCTTATAGAAAGACGTTATTATTATAAAGTGTTTTTTTGTTTGTCAGTGAACTATTTTAATATTCCGATATTAGTTTGCATATTGTAGGCCTTTTCGTCTCTATATTATTATGTCATTGAATGCAGCTGCTTTTTTAAACTTAAATTTGTTGGGAATGTATTGTTTTGTTGTCTCTATCCTCACACTACCTGAAATAAAATTGATAATAATAATAATAAATAATTACACAAGGGTGATGATGATCTGCGGAAGGAGGCAAATTTGATAGCCTGATCTTACGAGACTCATGTGAGGTAGGAAAGCCTATTTCGATTCTGCGTTTCCAGACTACTCCCTGATTGCTGATAGAGATTGCCAACAGAGGCGACAGGCGCCAACTTCTCAATTATTAAAATAAAACAACTATAAACAACACCGTTTCCGCTGTTTCCCCCTTTCTCTGTCACAATCAATAACTCTCACTAATATGACATAATGTTTAAACGATATATCACATGATATTATATAATCTCTTTCTCTCTCTCTCTCTCTCTCTCTCTCTCTCTCTCTCCTCCTACCTCCTCACCCACCCCCACTCAAATAAGCTTAGTTCGCCGATGGACATCAGTATGATCGATATTCTGTTTATATTGTGAATTATATTAGTATAAACATTCGTTTGAGAAGTTTATCGATCAAATACCCAATGTCTATCGATAATTCTATAATCGTAAATCATAATTTCCCACCTGCACCAAGTTAATCGCGGAAGACGCATATAATCATACTGATAAGTTATGTTGAGTATATGTTCTCATAACAGATATACAATGTACACAATGTATTTAAGACAAATCTACTGTGCATTATGCCATTGGGGAATAGTAAAATATCAATTGATTTAACACTATACGTACGATTGATGGGGCGCATGAAAAGATGATTTAAGCACTCCACCCCCCCCCCCCTACTTCTCCCCGCAAACCAGTAAGAATACATTTGGTAGACGCATACTGCTAACAATGCAAACTTGCAAAGTAAACAAAACATGTCATACTTAATTGGCAGCTCAGTAAAATTATGTACGATTTGTTTTCTTCTAAAAATAAACCTACCGATAGTGTGAATGAAGGCCTTGTTGAAGGAATTGTCCGAGAAGCGCCATATGATGGACGTCTTCCCCACCCCTGAGTCACCGATGAAGAGGAGTTTGTAGAGGTGCTCGTACCCCCGACTTGTGACCGCCAGATTGCACGTGTTCCCCCTGTGATTCGTCGTCCCCGGCATCCTGGTTCCTGCTGAGTCCTGACTGTACACCCTGGTCTTCATCGAGTTCGATCACGGAGGGTACTCTCTCGACGTCGAAACCGAAAAAAAAAATCTTCTCGTGAACTGGATATTGTTGCGGCAAAACTATACAGTATACATCAAAGTTCTTTCATCACGACATGCGTAAATAAAGCATCCTCCTTGTCCACGTGATACTAAATTGACGACACTCACAGCGGGCAATTATCTGGTACTGATATCCACAGTAAGGGAATTCTTCAAAACTATATTCCCCACATCAAATGATCAAATCCAAAGTAGCATTTAACATCGTGCTTTGATGATGATGATGATGGTGATGATAATACACAAGTCAAATCAGATAAACACTCAACTTTAAACTATTTGAAAATGACTCAATGGTAGTCTAGTACTATGCAGCCAGCTGGATGTTATGACAGAGCCCGGCGTGAGAGGAGCAAGCAAAACAAAGCGTCCATTTATAAAAAGAAGGGGCTGTTTAGTCGAACGGATGCAGGAACTTCCTCATCAATTCGCAGCTAAAAGTCGCTCGCTGCATACTCAGAATACAAGGAGAAGCAACCGAAGACAGACAATGAAATCAAGAAAAAAAAAGAATCCCCGACACACTCCGAGTATTTCCGAGTCTAAGTCAGCATTATGCACAGATTACTCAAAGATAAAGATATACAGATAGAATTCTTTCCGAGTCGCTCTGAACAGTGCGCTATAAATACGCGGCGATTTAGGGTGTAGTGACTTTTGTTGCCAAGTGTATAATTGCTTTCCATATAGTTTCCAACTCGCGCAGAAATCTCAAGGGGCCTACGTATCTTCGGGATTATATTGTTGAAGGTCTTCAACTCATTTAGAGCAATCCAATGTCTTTCAGTTTCATTTCCTGTGTTTTCTGACGTCCCTGCAGGCCCATAACAAAAGAAAGGAAGACGGTATTAATTTATAGGGGACTTACACACATGTTCTTTCGTTGCTTTTTCCCAATGCTAGCAATCAACCCATGGATGAATACACTTCCGAGGGATTCAATGTTTCTTCATATTATAATATCGCATACATAATGTGTATTCCTTTGTGATTCAAAAATCATCCGTCTCAATCATCATGATACTTCATGTTCCATAGAGTGCTGACTGTGCAAGAATTCGTCACTGAAGTCGCCGTTTCGTTGGACGTACTGACGCAATAAAGTTACATTCGTTATGAAAAGTAATGTAAGCTCTATATCTTGCCTATTAAAAAGCAACAAAAAAAGATATGAAATGTGCTTACACTTTAGCGTATAAATACAGTGTGTGGTAATACAGTAACTGCGCATGTACTTCCTGCAGTCCAATTGCTGTTTGTGTCATGTTTATCGCATGTAGGTTTATATACATCTTCCCTGAAAATGGCAAAAACAGCTTTAATTGGCCGATTCGGACAGGTGTGGACGTCTAGCTTCCCTGCATTCTCTCATCAATTAGAAACGCACCCTAACAACGAGCATGGTCTTCCTTGCAAGAAACCGGTTACCATAGTTACCGCGTGACACATGAGGAGACTGAATGTCGGTGACGTCATCCAGGAATATACTTTCATCTTTCTCTTAACGATTTCGACGTCTTGGTGGTGGTGAAAGAAGTGACGGTTGTGTCTCAGGTTTTCGCCGCATCTTCGCGATATAGGACGTCGTTCTTCTCGGAAGCTGCGTTGGATTTATCCGTCCCGCGAGAGAAAAAAAAACAGTCGATGACTGATGGGCCGTTGTTTGGTATTGCGATGAAATCACTCTCGTTCTCGAAACTCACACCTTTCTATCACCCATTTTGTGCCTATCCTGGTTTAACAATCAGTGGTATAAACACACATAGATCCTCAAGATGTGGTTTGGAGCAACACCATCACCATCTTCACTATATACACACACGTGCTTCTTCCCAAAATCTCTGTGCATGTCGAGCATACCTATTTATATCTACGCAATTGCACAATTTCATTACCAGCCGCAACGTGCAAGGCAATGGTCAATTCCCGGGCCCCCGCGGACGGTAATTATGTAAAACGGTCCATCCGGCATGCTCCGTAACTGTTTTGCCGCTGGCGCTTCCACCTTCTCTCAAACAGACTGTTTTCTCCCTCTTCATCTGCATCCAAATCCGCGCGCTCATTAAGCATCCTCCCTCATTGCTGGGGCGGCAACGAGGAAAGCATGTGTGTGATTGCCGTACCAAACGTAACGGTGCCTCGCGATCGCTCTAGCTGCCGGGCGGGTACATGCCTCCAGTCGAAGAAGAGAGAAAGAAGAAGTATGAAGATGGCAACACGCAGTGACAAGTAAATGGCATTGTACTTTTTCATGACTTGTGATGGCGATTTGACCATTGCGTGTCATCACACAGTCGTGATGTAGTTATGATTGCAGTAGTGACTTTCATTCATTCATAAAGTTTAACAATCGCTTTAGGGGTAAAGTGTTCATAGATATTTTGGTAAATACTTAGCACGAGTAGACACAAACTTATTCACATTCATTAACATAACAGCTAATGATTGAATTTACATTATTCCAGATGGGCATTAGATTTATACAAATCAAAGGCGAAATGCTTTTGTATACATACATTACAGCAAACCCGAATATCAATCGTCTACGCATCCTGCTGAAAACTGAATACAATATATCTCACTGGTCATCTTCCTAATAACTATTTCTGTTCAAGACAGGGCGCCGCTCTATGGCAATTGTGTGTATTACTGGCAAGAAAATACCTTATTGGTGGACGAATGTTTACCCTACAGACACAACATGCACACCTCTTCTTCCCTCATTCTCTGTCAATACGAATTCATGTATGCACACTGTGCAGTGGCCTTTCAGGCTAAGAGAATCAGATTAACATTGGCAAAAAAAGTATGGAAAACTTCACTTCTGCGTCTTGTCCGACAGGTGAAAAAAAAATACAATGTACATGCACAATCACAAATAAAATAACACATGAATAAAATTCACTATATAAACGACTTTAAAATTCATTCTAACCTGGCAAAAACAGGTATCATTTTATTCACTACATGTATATATCAATACAAAATCACTTTAAAGTCAAAGGAAATGAAACAATGTCCTGTCTACTTTTGCACTTTTAGAGCAAAGAAGAATTACAAAAAGCAGACAAAAAGGGCAAAACTAAAGGGGGGAAGGCTACCATTATGATAAAGGATAAACATGGTACTTACAAAAAGAGACAGACTTTCCTTTGACACCAATACTGATAAAGTGATAAGATATTACACTAGGAAATAGGTAAAACAGTGATAAAGAAAAGAAAAAAATATTCATTTCATGAATTGGCAAAAATACACAATGAATGGAAGTCTGATAGCAATATCCTCTACAGAATATGTGTATGGGTAAGTGCTCAAAGTTGAGAACATTTGTAAGTTTATGCTCATTCATTATGTTATATTCTGAATAATTCAAAAACATAATTTTCAAGTACAGTCATACCTGTCTATAAATGTCACAGTTTAAAATGACCACTCAACTCCAATCCCTGCTGGTGAATTTGAATTGCATCTCTTTTAAGTCCAACTGTCCTTAAAGGACTCTTGTGTTCCTTTGGGTGATCTTTAAAGACAGGTTCGATTTTACTTTCCGCACTTAATACACATTTATGCTAAACTGGGCTACTGTATCAGCAATAGCATATCACAAAATATGCTCTAATTCATTCTTTCTAAAGCATGCATTTAATTTCCAAATCATTCAAACCATATCACTTATAAATCTCCCTCTGTAATACCAAAGCCGACTTTCTTTCACAGTTCCTTATTTGCAAATTTAGGAAGAAACTAAATTTGTTGTAGTTTTAATCATACATAAAGCATGTTTTTACTTGCACACATCCACTTTACTTTAACTGTCCAAGTTGAACATATCATGTCCATTCAGTTTGACTGAAATGGCACTAGGTATTTTTGTTTTAATGTGAAATAAACGGAACTGAATTACAATACACATATGTTTACACAGTGCATATTTTTCTGCATTTGCATGCTGGAATCTGCAACACTTTCCCTGAGTAATGCAAAGGCTGACTTGATTTTAGACAAGATATAAGACGTCTTGCAACTACAAATAAATCTGTCATTACATACAATACTCTATAAAAACCCTATGTATAAAAGAGGCGACACCAGCAGTGGGGCATTTCATCAAAGGACTTGTCGGACGTTTTATCCGACAAACTGTTATAAGCTACTGAAATGCTTGCATCTTATTGGCCGAGAGCAAACTTGTCGGGTATTGGGGAATGAAGGGTTTTGCTTTACAAATCAAGGCAAAACGAGATTTACAGATCACTTGAAACGTATGTGACGCTGGGCCGCAAGTCTTTAGATTATACTTATTATTATCATTCTATAGAGAAATGAAAATAATGAGTATTTTATCAACTTTCAGTTTCTTCTAATGGCGAAACTTGAGTGAAAACTTATTCGACCCATTTGAATAAAACAAATACATAAATGTACATTCATGCATTAGAGCAATTTAGTAAACTGAAGTTTTACAATGTTTTAAAAAACATACTTGGAGCATGTTTCGTCTGTTCCACACAACTCTAAGACCCTCCATTGCTGAATTGCCCTGAAGCACTGCTTACTTCATACTACTTGTATCATAGTGGTCCTATACTTTTCAACACTTGTTAAGGTCTATGCTTAATTTATATGCTACAAAATATATATTGCAAAAATATAAATTCAACTATATTCTAGTTACCACATTGTGCACCCTGAATAAGTTGAAGTAAAATACAAGAGAAAATTGAAATTCACAACATGCATTGATTTTAATGTTTGTCTAATATGCCTAATAAACTAAAAGAATCATATTATTATCACTATTTCTCACTTAAATACATGATGTATACATTCACTGAATTGGCTGTAATCAAGATGTGCGTGAATATCTCATAACACAGAGTATCATACAAGCAATTTGAAACAGTCAACTAAATTCAGAGATTGCAATATATACCATAAGAACGTTGAGCCGCTTTGAACATTGCCATCGTGAACCTTGCCCTCTTTGTTGTATCACAGAGGTTAGAATAACAGCAAACATATCTTCTTCTTTTTTTTTTCTTTTTTTAAAAAGGCGGTATTTTCATGGTTTTTCACACACAAGAAGGCAACTTGTTCAGGCTTGAACATGACTCATACAACTTGGGCCATATCTAATCAAATCTAAATCACCACTTGATTCCTTTTCAAGAAGGTCACAACTGAAATGTAACAGAATGCGGGAGATAAAAAACGATCTGCACATGTGCTACATAAGCCTTTTATTAATGATTGAACAGCAATCACCTTGGTGTGAGTGCTGTTCAATAATTGATAAAATATTAATTTTCATGCAACATATTTTTCCATAGATAAGTTGATTATCCGAGTATTCATGAAGATTATCAGTGAAACTGATGTTATGTCACAAAACCTCCTGTATAACACATTAATGCGATTGCTCAAGAAAATGCTACTCCAGTGTGCTTTAGGATTTTGCACAATTACATTTGCATTTAACTGCATAAAAAGTTGTATCATCAAGCAAATGTTCTCCAATTTTATTACATTCATAATGTGCATAGATTGAGAACACAATGTAAGCATTATTTTCCTGTAACAGTATTGATGACATTTGTAGAAAAAGAAAGGTCAAATACTAGAGAGCTAAAGATTGTGAGAGCTGGTGAAAGTAAAAGTGACATACACAGCAGTGGATAGTGAAAATAGAAATGGGCCAAAATCACCCTTCCTAAAGCAAGCATTTGACCTACTTTAGCTGGAAGCCTGTACAACTGAAAACAAGACCATGCTCTGGAACTACAGTATTGTAACTTTAAAGCACAGATTGTCCATACCATGTCAAAAGCTACAATGCTAAGAGTTGCAATGGTAGTTTCCATTGTTAGAAAGTTACATCCATTCCAAAATCTATGCTAAGAGTCACATGTCCCAGAATTGCTGTCTCAATGGAGGTATGTGTAAAGTTATAGGAGCATCGAAGTAGGGAATGCTCGTTTATGGGGTGAGGCGCTTGGGGTCACGGGGGAAGAGGGAGGTCTTCCTGATGTTGTCCAGCCCAAGGTACAGCATGGTGACACGCTCCAAGCCTATCCCGCCACCAGCGTGCGGCGACACCCCGTAGCGGAAAGAGTCGATGTACGCCTTGATCTTGTCCAACTCTGCAATGTGCATTGGAGTGAATGGAAGTGGATTAAAAAGTGTTGATTACGGGTTACATGAGTAACATGAGAATACATGAGAATAATAACATTTGTTTCATCGTTTGTTATAAAGATGAATATACAAATATACAATTTCAGCATTGTGGCTCTGTACATCTGTATTTATACACACAGACGTACAGAGCTACAATGCTGCAATGTTCTGATCAATGAATGTATTTCCAATAAAGATTTTTGTGCACAAATTGGTCTGATGTCCTGTCTGATCATTAAAGGTCTAAAAAGGTTTTTTACAGATTGAAGAAAACTTGCACAATACATATATGTCAAAATGCTACTAAAATCATCCTGTAAGCTTGCAAGTACCACCGGTAACCATTTGTAACATTCCTCCATTATTTCATGTATAAAGATTTAAAAATTGTCACTATTAGACAGTCATTCAAAATTGTGAGACAATATGTTCACGTTTTAAAACACTCAAGAGCAATTGCTTTATCATCAGATGTGATAACATGCACAAAACAATGAAGAAGAAGAAGAAGAAGAAGAAGAAGAAGAAGAAGAAGAAGACATTTTTTTGACATTTCAAAGTAAAACTTTATTAACAATATACACAAATCAATATACAATAAAAGGGTAGTTATTTTTTTCTCGCAAATTAACAAAGATAACCTTGATACTTGATCATTGTAAAATAAATAACGGTAACAAATATCAAAGTTTTACATTGCATAGAACAGAAGTGAGCATTTGAACTGAGATAGTTTACACATTTCGTCTAATACCAGTGTGCAAGAAAAAAATGTGACCTTTTGCGCACCAGTATATGAGGAGGAGGAGGAGGAGGAGGAGGAGGAGGAGGAGGAGGAGGAGGAGAAAGGGACGCTGCTTACCGACGTTGTGATGATTGGCCCTCTCAATGAGTAGCTTAGGGTCGTGGATCCTCTGGGCCCCAGACATGATCTCCTCACCGCGCATGAAGCAGTCATACGAGTTTGAATATTGCTGCAGAAAAATATTACAAAAGCACAATTTCAAATTAGGCATTTTAACATTTACGGGCAAAGTAGAGTCATTACTGATTTTTTAATTGTACAATTATATTGTTTCCTCAACCCAATTTTATGCTTATGCAAAGTGTTTCATAAACAGCACACAGTCATTGGAAAGGATCATGCCAATCCTCTTTCATCCCCATATAATTACCCTTTCAGCTGTACAACTGATTTTAGTGGAGTCCCAGTAATTTACATGTACAATACAGCTTGCTATCAAGCACATACAAATACATGTACATTAAACAATTTTCCATCTATGATGAGAACAGCGCAATTAATGATGTGCTATGGAACAAAATTTTAAAGATTATTGTGGCTGACGGTCTGTGTAGCACACTTTTTCTTTTCTTCTCCATACACATGAATTAATACCTTCTGCCACACAATCAAATCATTTATATGAGAAAACTAATCGCTATGGAAACTTACAGGGTTGTTTGGGTCAGGCATGGTGTAGAATGGGCGAATGCAGAGCGGGAACTTGTCCAGGATGTAGAAGTCTGTGTCGTACTTCTCCTTCACCAGCTTACCTAGGAACTTCTCGTTCGGGGTGCTGGTGAGGGAACGATACAAAGCATGGCGTTAATCCTCCCTGTGGCACAAACTTAAGGAGTGCATATGATCATTGTAGACCTTGTTCTATGAATATAAAGGTCTTTAATTTCTATCAAATTCATTAATACTGAGCATGATCATTGAACAAATGACCATCTCTATGTTATTGTCACCAACAACACCACCAGCATCTTTGATCTTTATCACCTTTTTTATCAATCATCATTATAGCTGCCTTATCATCATCTTTGTCATGAAATTTAGAATGGAAATGGTCTTATATTTTCATTATGCTTGTCTACATCATCAAAGTCATTAAGTGTTTTTCTCATCACCTATAATCACAACTGCATTATTTACTTAACTAACTCCATCAAGTTAATCATCATCACTATCATGTTTAACACCATCGCATGCCTCATCACTAACTGAGACTAACCTGAGATCTTCCAGGTCATCGATTTCCACGCCGGCATCGCGCAGCATCTTAATGCCCTCTGGCCACTCCAGCCTAAGGGGCGGGTCAAGGAATTTGAAGTCGTCAGCAGGGAACTGGCGCTTGACCGTCTGAATCTCGGTCTGGTAGTTGTCACGCAAGCCTCGGAAGATGTCATTGAAGACATTGCCAATCACATCCAGTGCCTGGTGGAGGGAAGAACAGGTGAGATAAAGAGGGCTCGTTTCTTAAATGTGTTTGGGCCACTCTCTGTAAAAAGGAGTTATAAGTATCAGAACTTTGGTCAGCTTTGCAGCTTGCCACTGAGATATGGTTTCACACAAGGTGCTTAAGAAGCTACAAATTGAAGTGGAAGAAATAATCAGTTGTCTCACGATGTAGCAAACATTTCCTACATCATGAGACAACCAATTATTTCTCCCACTTCAACCTTCACAACGATGAACCTCTTCAACATCAAGCTACAAATCATTGTTTTCTCATTTCAATTTGATATTTGCGCCTGGGTTAAGTCGGCAAAGAAACTTTCCTCTGACAAGCAAGTAAGTAAAGAGGAAAGAGCAACTTCAAGAACACAGCTCTACATTATATGAAGAGCTTGGATCTAACTTCTGCTAAGTTGAAAAGTCCTGGAAATTCATCATCGATCTTGTAGAAATTCTGTCAGTATCATACTGACAGAATTTGTGCAAGAACAATTATTTTTAATTTCAAGGACTTTCAATAGCCTTATTCAGATTCTCCAAGGACTCGATAACAGCAATATAAAACAGGTCGGAAGAATTACATTAACACTAGGCAAAATAAACCTGATTTGTTTAACAATGAACATCTTATTGATAAGCAATTGAATAATCAAAGCATAAATTTTAAGGACATTTCAAGATGGACCTAACATCAATTACTTATTACTGTTGGAGCTGATCCAACCATCTCACCTCATGATAGTGATAGTTGAAAGCCATCTCCATGTCCAGGCCAACGAACTCACACAGATGCCTGTGTGTGTTGGAGTCCTCTGCCCGGAAAACTAAGAGGAAAACAAAGAAAACAAAGAGAAATACAATTTCAAACTAGGAATCTGTAGATTAAATGATCATTGGATTATTCATCCATGGGGGGGGGGGGGGGGGGGGGGAGGGCAAAATTCCCTGACCTCCGAAGAATATGACCTGAAATCTCATCACTTCATCTCAAAGTTTGCATCTTTGCAATACCGCCGCTATTTTAGGTAGCAGAGCAAGCGCGCTGGCTGCATGCCTGCATGCACTGTGCCTATAACATTTTTTACAAAATAACAAAAAAATGATAGGTGAATCCAGGAATATTTCTAAAAATGTATGCTTCATGTCTAAACTGATCTCCCCACCCTCACCTCCCATTTTTCCTCCTTTTGCTCTTATTTATACCTGCGATCTAGTAAAAATCAGACAACATAGCGTAGGATGTTCGTGTTGATATTTGCTTGCATCCTATTTTCTTTTCTTTTTTTTTCTTTTTCTTTAAGAAAACATATGTGTATATTAGAAATGTTATTTTACAATTTATAATGTATTTCTCTGACCTCAAGAGTGGACGACAGAAATAATGAATAAACTTCAAATTTTAAATTTCAAACGTCATCCTGGAACTTGCTTCCTTAAATGGCGCCCATGTCATACTAAAGCTTTTTCGGAGAGCGATTGGTCTTGTGCTGCTTCGCAGCCCTATAAGGTGCTTGGTTAAAACCCTCTCAAAGCAAAGTTCATTGATCTGTGACCTTTGAACTTGATCAGATTTAACCCCATTTCACACTCCACCACTCTCATGAAATCACAAGCAGTCCCTGAGGTATCACACACAAAATTAATATACACATACCTGCCCCTACAGTGAAAACCCTCTCAAAGTCAGCTGCTATGCCCATCTGTTTGTAGAGCTGAGGCGACTGTGCCAGGTAAGCCTTGTTCTTGAAGTATGACACAGTAAACACATTGGCTCCTCCTTCACTGGCAGCTAGAGGGTTTAAAGATGGTCATGTTTTTGAAATATAGTTTCAAAACACTATTTCAACACACACAATCACACCTGTGAAGTGTGTATCTTTCTTTCGACTACCGATATTACAAGCTACATGGAATTGAAATTGTTGAAGCCTCCATTCAGGTTATAAATATTTAACAGAGTATTCAACTAGATAATTTAGAATTTACAATCGAAACTTTGATAACGAAACTGCTTTTTCAACAATATGCTCTTTGAATGACTACCATTTTGTACGGAAGTAAAGTCATTTGCAATCCCAATTCATATGATGACACATCAAATCCTACAATACCACATTGAGCCTTCGAAAAAATAATCCAAAATATTTTACATAATCATGGAAATATAGATCTAGCTGAGCATAACACAAGCCATGGCATTGTTTTAAATATGCACGGTTGGAGAGATTGCTGTTCACGGCACAGAAAGCCATCATTAGATGGCACTTTACAGGTACAGGATAGAAAAGGTTAAGGCTGAGAGACCTGGAAGCAAGGCAATGCTATTCTACCATGACCACTGGTCCCATTCTTATTTGATTTCAGGATAGGGTCGTGTTTATCAACTCTTTTTTGGGTAGAATTAAGGTTTCCAAACAAGTTGATAAACGCAAAGGTGTTTTGATTAGGGGGTTTGGAAAGCTGTTTTGAAACACGCAAATTTGTACGATCCTAAACGCGTTTGAAGAAGCGAGATAAACGCAAAGCTGTTTTGAAACGCGTTTAAACCACGTGTTTTCGGTGACAAGGCCGGTTTTCGACTTGGGCGATCGAGTTGATAAATGCACCGTTTTTTAAACGCATTTGTAAACACGTTCGTAAAGGCCTTTGGAAACGCGTTTAAATTTCTGAAAAGTTGATAAACACGGCCTATGATAATAGAGTCATTTTCAAATTATGTAACTTGAAATTAAACTAAATTTAATCCAGTGAAAACAGTGAAAAGGTTCTGTCAAGTTTACAGCCTGTGATCATTATCACTCCTACCCCTTATATTGGACTCTTTTCCAGATTATATCATCTTACCTGAGATAATCTTGGGCATTTGAAGTTCCACAAAGTTGCGTTTCTTCATGGCTCCCCGGAACTCATGGACAACTCCTGCCTCAAGGCGGAAGATGGCCTGGTTTGTTGTGGTCTGTCAAACATGTTTTTGAACGAGTTTACATCAATCATGTGTGTTCATTATTACAGTTGTTGGTGTTTTAGTCATACCTTATTGAATGTCACCCGATCTTGATATAAATTTCAGACTATCGATATGGTAAAACCTATTGATCAAGACTACTCAAAAAGAGGCAGGAAAGGTGGTCCTTCTAGACTGGTGGTCATTAAAGCAGGATTCAATGTAAATTGAAAGATATGAAATGGTTAAATTCCACTATTTCCGCCTTTTTCAGGATTGCCATTGGAAAACCTTCATGTGAAATCTGAGGAGGTTGCTCAGAACCGATTCAGGGAATAATGTTCATATTACTGTAACATGCTACACACCAAAAAGCAATCTATTCCAGTCAATCTACCCATGCTCTTAGTAACAATGCACCTTAAGCAGCTCACCCTAAGATCAATGATGCGGTTGTCAAGGCGGACATCTTGTCCCACGGTTGCTAGGGCTGCTCCATCCTCATCTTTCCCCTCTGGTCTGGAGGCATCGTCAATCTGGAGAGGCAACCTGGGCTCGGCCGCGCTCACAACAAAGATCTACAGAGAGGAGTACAATGTGCTCAGTTACTTCAAGTTGCTGATCAAAGACAAGGTGGCCCATTTGCAAAGGTCTTGAAACTTGTCAGGGTTCAGCAGCAAACCCACCCTAACAATAACATGGGTGAAATCTCAGTCATAGTTTTAGGAAAAGTGAAAAACTACTCTTGTTTATGTTTGAAATCACCTCATCGTAGTGACCATAGTCTACATTCATATACAGTATTGCCACTTCACGCACTGATTGCAGTCTCGGCCTCCAGGTTACAAAAACCGGGAGGTTTTGGACGACCAGTTGGAAACCTCCTCGAAATCTAGCAATCGCTATAATTCTGCTCAAAGTCAGTTTCTAGTTCTGGGAGGGAAGTTCTAACACAGTATTTTCTTTCATATTCTGTATTGTTGACAAAAGTATTTTTTTTTCACCTGCAAAGGGGCTTCTTTGTGTCTAATCATATGGGTTTGGATGTGGATTGAGCAGTGTTTTAATTAAAAACAAATAAGAACAGGAAAACTTTATTGGCCTACTCTGTGATGTCAACTTGATATTTCCAAAGCAGTTACCAAAGCATAGATGCGGTGGACTTGCTTACCTGCTCAATATGTAGCTCCACATCTTTCTGTGTACAGCTCTCGATGGGTTCAGGTACGCGGGTTATTGTACCCTCGATATCAACAAGGGATTCCTTGGTGATGCTGCGGGAAAGAACAGCCAGAATTGAAACTAAATATGCAAATCAATTACCTGAACCATGACAACAAAGTACAGTAAAACTGCTTTTGAGACCACCTGTCTATAAAGACTAAATTTAGCATTTCCCTTGAGAAAAAAATGTCATTGTGACAATTGAAGTAACTTGTAGAGAAACCACCTGCTTATAAGGACCCAATTACTAGTTTCCCTTGAGTGGTCTTTCTAGACAGATTTCACTGTAATCATAAAAGCAAGGCAATAATTACCTTAAAGACCACATCAAGAATAAGACTGCCATGGACTTACATACCAGGCAGATAATATCAACCATGTTCATGCTCGCTATCTTTTTTTTTCTTCTTTACAGATTTCTATTAAACTTTTTTTTTGTGACAATGTACAATGAAGAAGGACTTTCATGTATGAAATATTGCATCACATGCAGCCATACCTATCCCATGGATGGGACATGTTTCATACACTTATATAATGAGAGGAACTTATGTTGAATTATGCAATTGTTAACTACATTGTGGCATTTGTAATACTTTTCTCTTTTCTTAATTGCAAAAGTGCAAAGTGCTTAAAAAACATATCTCTGGTTTTGCATGCTGGATTGTGGGGATGGTATAGGTATGAGATGGTCCACATCACAATGAAACTTAAATTAGTTACCAGGGAAGTACTTTTTCATTAATGTTGTCAAACATCAAAGGCGGGTCACGCTCCAGCTGGAACACAACAAACTTACTTGGCTGCAAACTTGACCATTGGCTTGCTGACCTTTTCACTGACAAACAAGAGGGCCTGGGCATTGAACTGCTGCTGACGGAGCACAATGAAACACTGCTTGCCTACGATGGGGAGAAGAAATGGAAAAAGTCACAACAGTGGAAAAAATTGAGGGAATGAAAGAATACTGCCAAGGCAACGCACAATTAAAGGGACATTTAGGAGAAGAAAACTTTGCATTGTGCGCTTGGAACAGCATTATGAGAGTACAAATATGAGAAGTCTAATGTCTACAAGATGAAATGGTATTACATCTTCACACAGGTGTTTCATCTTAAAATGTAAGCTGGGAAGAACATTCTGTGGAGAGCATATCGGCTCTCCTTGTTGGGGAGTTAAGATATGAAAAAGTATGGATTTATTGCATAACCTCAATATTACAAAAGACACAGGAGAGAAACAAAGATCTGTACTATAGGGCATTTGATGATGATCACCAAATATATTTGTCCTAATTGCTTTATCATACAACATATAATCAATTATAACCTACTTTGGGTGATGACCATAACATGCCTCTGTTACACATAAAAACATTGACATTTACAAAAGTAAAAGTAATTGATTGGCTTGGTTCTATTTCATTCACCCCAATCATGCTTACAACTTTTTCTCAACATTTATCACTCTACTCAGGCACAAAACTCCATGACATGGAATAGTTATCACTCTATAAAATACAGCGAGACTCAAGTGTTATATTCAAATGTAGGGGATAGCAGTGGAAAAGACTACAGGACCCATAATCAATGAGGTGCCGTTCTGCCCATGCTCATGTTGTTTGATTCCAGGAAACAAGAAAGGAATCATCTCAAAATTATAAAAACATTTAAATTTTAATGAAATCACGACCAGGTGATCAGGGCAGAACAATCCCACCATGATTATGGTCCGTAATCGTTACCACTCCCACCCCTTACCTTTCATGTCAGAGGAGGGGGACAAATCCTTACCTTTACTCCTGCTAGTGTGGAGTCGAGCCCTCACCCACACTTTCTTGTCAACATTGTCCAAAGTCAGTTCTTCTACCCTCGTCATGGTCCTCTCTGCCATAATCAAAATGTCAAAAATCAACCATTTAAGTACAAGATTGCGGTCACAGTTTTCGCAGCACGGAAGAAAACGGGCTCCTATTTTTCTCTTCTTTTCTTTTTGGCATTGTGGGGGCTAAATCATACCGAGCCCCTATGGATTTTTTTTTTCACTGATTGGGAGAGAGGAAAAGTCCCTTATAACTTGGACAGCTCAGCTTCATATCAGACAGTCTAGAGAACGATGGATTAATACAAATCATGCACATTTTTAATTTCTAATTGTATTGTAATAACAATTAACGAAAATAATACTTTTCTAGTAAATTTCAAGGAAATGAAATAATTGATACAACTTGATATTCAACCTCAAATTCACATGTACCTTATCAGGAGATAAGTAATGGTACTCATAAATGCCTTTGCTAATTTACTTTGTGGTTGGCTTGAAGCTATGCAGGCAATCCACCTATATTTGAAAAGATGAATACTTTATGAAGGTACTTGCTGTATTCAAAAATAAATTTTGCTTTCAATGAGTCTACCTTAAAACAGTAAGCTTGAAGTACTTTACATTTACTAAGAAGGTTCACCCACCAATCTTCTTCTGCGACTGAATCAAGCCAAGGTTGCCATAGCGATCAGTGGCATAGTCCTCTCCTTCCGCTACCTCTGCCTCCACAGCCTGTCATTGAAAGATTAAAACACGTAAAAATTAAGAGTCTAAATTGATTCTAACATGATCATGGCATATTTAAAACTCCAGATTAACATTTCTCTGATCATCTTTCCAGTACTTCAATAGCCCATTTTTTGTTACTATTTTCAATAAGTGTATTACTCAAAATTTCTGAAAAGTTTGTTTGTAAGTAAGTAAGTCCTTCTTTAGTTTAAACTTTAATAACTTTTGCTAAAAAGACAGAAAGTTATCTCCTTTATCTTTAAAGCCAACGGTATGAAGGACATACACGCATAAGAATAAAGCCAGATGTTGAACACTTTGACGCAAGTACAGGTGTATGCACAAACCAGCCATTTCAGAATAAATATCTTTACATATTATTGGAGTGAGACACAGTACCTGTTGTGCTTTTCTCTCTGCTTTCTTGGCAGCTTTCTCAGCCTCCTTCTGCTGCTTCTTCAGCGCCTTCTTGGAGATTTGGCCCTCCCTTTTGGAACAAATGATAAAAACACATCACTATTTTAAATAGTAGAATACAAATGTTCAATTTTCATATCAAAGAAAATCCATTCACATGTAACTAGATGGGTACTCTATCAAAACACCCCTTCAAATGAAGAATTATTCTAATGTTTGGCATTCCATAATAGTTTTATTAATGTGTCATACTGTCATCCCCAAATAACGTACAATGGATCATGGTGCAAGTATAATGGAACATAATGTCACAATGAACAGTTACATGTACAGATATGTCTTGCTGAGTCTGAGTCTGAGTAATTTAAAACAGGAAATCTTACACAAAGTTGCCAGCATGTATTCCTTCGTACACACTAAGACACAGCACTGCCACATTATAGCTCCCAGGGTAGGCACACTCCAGGTCAAGGTCTGCTGTCTGCCCAGGAGTATGTATGTTCATATCCAAGTTAGAATCAGCGTTTTCAATCATCGCACACAATATTTTACAAGTGCTGCTTCAAAAAAAAAGTGTGTAGAGCTCTTTGCTCAACTTGAAGCATTTTCAAACAATCCTATCCCTCTCTTTGTATTCTTTTCAAAATCAACTTGAACTTTTATTTAGTGCATCAATTTTAACAACATGTATGTGTGGACACTGGGTTAGCTACATGTTCATCTAGACATTTCCAGAGTTCATAATGCACCCGTCATTAAGATTTTTTTGTTTGTAACAGAACAATGTGAAAACTTATTTACTTCCACTTGTGAAAGATTCCACACTAAAGGTGACAGGTGCCCTAATATTTTCTTTTTTTTTAATGATTTTAATTTTTTGTCTCCTTTACTAGTTTAATGTGTGTACTTCATCATGCAACTTGTTTTATTTCAATATTCTACCTCTTTTTTTAATAAGAGGGGGGTTAAAACATATTTTCATAAAATTCTCCAAATTCTCAACGAGCAGTGGCAGAAAATGGCACTGACTATGGTGCTGGAGAATTCAATGACTGAGAATATTATCCAAAACATTAGACAAGCAACAAGCTTAATGTATGAATTCCTTTTAGCAATGGTTTATTACCAGGTTTATTTGCAAGTCCATGTACCAATACTCTCATATTGTGTCTTACCATCAAAGGATTCATAGCTGTATACATACGTTAGGAGTGTCACTATGTGACAGACATGGCGCATTACAAATGTCTGTTATTATTAGTATTATAGCCCTTTCTTTAAATTGAGGGTTTTTTTACTGAAAAATGTAATAACTTGAGTTCTAATCATCGGATTTGCATGAAATTTTGTAGAATTTTTTTTTATCTTGAAGAGTACAACAAAATAATCAATATTTTTTGTGCATGGTACCCCCACAGCTGGAGTTGTGTATAAAAGTCCTTTCTGAATTTCTCATTATCTAACTGCTTGTTTGATCCATAATTTTTACAATTCTACTCTGAATATTTCTTAAAGCCATCATAAATTCACCACAAAGAAGTCAGGGAATTAAATTAATCTATTAAAACTTAAATTTCACTCTATGTTGTGAAGTTATAACCATAGAAAGTTCATAGAGAGAAAAATCATGATTTTTAAAGTCATGACTTTGAATGACCATATAAATGCCTAGAGCTAGTATGCCACAGTGCAATTTTTTGTGTAGATCAGCTCATACATGTAAGCTTTCCAAAAATATATAGTTTGTTGGGTACAGGTACTTAGTAAGAATCCTATGCTTTATTATATACCCATAGTCGTTTCCTGCACGGTAATAGGGCACCTGTCACCTTTAACAATAGAAATTATTAAGTTTTGAGCTCTTGCCCCCGATCTGTCCCTCATGTGCAACACTTATATTAATGATTCAACAGCTTCACATGTAGCCCTACGACGAGCCCCACGCCAAAGGCATGGGATTCTCTGTCGAGATATTGAAAATCGTATTGATCAACGTTTTTGTTTGGTGAGCCGTCTGGAAAAACAGCTGCCTGGAAATCACAATAATACTCTTACCAAGTTATTATCAGTTTAGGAAGTGTGATGGCGATTTTCCATGTCTTTTTGATGTTGCTTACTGTGTCAAAATCAGTGATTTAAATGGGTAGGGTATATTTTGCACACTAACTTGCCGTTTTGAAAACATTGCTTCCAATATCGATATCACACGCCCATATACATTTTGTGCAGGGCTTGATATCAGATGACAGGGCTTACCAAACAAAAATGTTGATGCGTTTTCCAAAATTATAGCTTGACGTATGAAACTGCGCCTTTGGCGTCAATGGGTGTGAAGCTGCAATGCCAATGGCTGCATCTTATGATCATAGCCAGCATAGGAGGGCATGGTGGGGTTTTCGAACCAGTATTTTTTTTTCACGATTGGAAATGAAAAATGTGAGTAAGTTTACTCATGATCCAACCCCCTGGCCCGTGACAAATGCACCAAAATAACAAATATTGTAACAGTTGGGGATCTATGCATTTTAGGCAACATGCTATATAGCATTGCATTGAGCTGGGCCAAGTTTGACAGTCACGCCAACTTCGGTATCACACAGACACACACCCGTTCACAGTCCCATATGCACCCACGTCTTGGCAGAGGCCATAGTGATACTGATACGATAGCGTCTACAAAACCGCACACATCTGTCTGCTCGCAAATATTACTTCTATTACTTCATTCAAGATCAAAAACTCACCCCTGTTCAGCATTAGCAGCACTGTCAGCCATAGTGAATAGATTGATTCACACACGTTCCTTCTCAGAATGATGATCCACTCCCTTACTCTCAGAATCTGAGCAGTAAATAAGCCGAGTGTAGTGATGTGGTGGTACACGTGTACGTGTAGTCTATGTATACAAGCTAAGTTAAATGCCGATCGATCCGATCCTAAGGCCGAGCTAGCGCATAGCTACCGACCGACGCGACCGGGCCGCGGCAGGCAGCAACTCACTGCTTATTCAGCTAGTATGTATGGGTGTGGTCAAACTGAATGCTCACTGGAATCGGGGCGACTCGCACCTCCCTGCTTGAATAACTTCTAAACCACGTTAAATGAGAGCAGTTCTTACCAAGTTGTGTTTTCATTCTCCTTCTATTTCGATTTTTAGAATCAACTCATCTAGGAAATGATAATTGTATTAAACTTGATATTAAGAGGGTGATGCAATCAGGGTAGAAACTCAGTGAGTAGTCTGTGAGCGCAGACTTTAATATCACGTTCAGAATAAACTTATCTGGGAAATCGTAGCATTACGATATGTACACTCACTTGGTAGGCTTACTATGAGACTGATGCAATCGGGATGAAACTAGGACACGATCTCGAAATACTATGTGGAGCATGTTGAGGTTAAATATTGTCCCTTCCCCTTCTCCAATCTTTGCCATACATTGCATATCGCAATGTACATATCACATTTTAAGCCGATATCGAACGAGAGATGTGGCATTAACTCGGTATAATGTGTTTGCGCTGTTTATATTTCTTTGTTTGAACATTAACTTAGTTAATTCCAAATTTAGCTTCATTAAGGCAAATGCATGATTAATTAATATGACCTTCGGATATTGAAGTCGGTGGTGACGTGGAAATAATACGAAATATTGTTTATAGCTGTTATAAGAATGTGTTCTCTCCACCCCACCCCTCCCCCGGCTCGGTTGTTCTCGAGTAGAGACACTGCATTATGCAATCCAATCCCACCCCACCCAACCCCACCCCATCCCACTCCAATAAACAACGTAAAGCGTCGACGCCGGGCCCTGCTTAGGGGAGATGGGCACTATATATTTAAGTTGAACCATGGACCTTTCGTGGTAGGGTCCATGCTGGTTGAACCATGGATGTATGAAGCGTAGTCCATGCTAAAATAGGAAAACTGACACTGCATGGTGGGGTGGGGTGGGGTAGCAACAAACCCGATGATCCCCTCCTCCTCAATCACGGCATACACGGCAGTACCCCGCCTGTGTGCCTCTTTCTTGGCAGCGGGGGGGGGGGGGGGTCACCTTCCCCATTTTTGATTAATATCGTTTCCTCTGTGCTATTCTTATGATATTATATTGTCGTTTAGGTTAGAAAATGAAAATTTAACCGAAGTTTTACGCCCAAGAATTTCCCCTAAGTCAATCCAAATACACATACTGTAGGCTTTCTCGCTCCCATTACAGGCGCATTAATTGGGATTCAAATTTTCCAAGGCCGAGGCAATACAAATTTTAAGTTTTTTTTCATTTCATTTCTCCATTCAGATTTTCGCTTTGGTGATTCTTTTGTGTAATATATAACGAACTTTTCAACTCTTGTCAATCAATTTTACGCGACATGAGCGTGACATAATTATTCGAGGGTTTCGTTTCCATTCTCAGTGATTCGTGATTAAACTTTGTTCAAACTATTTTGTAGATTTTGCAAAATTTTGTCACACACGCCACACATTATGTAAATATGTACATGAATTTATATAATATATACTCCCTTTATTCACCTTATTTTGATGGGTGTGGGCAGGAGCCGAGCCAATCAAGTGAGTAAGTGAGTGTTTTTCCGCCATTCCTCTCGCATCTTCATGATCTATGCATTGCATGCTGCTATGTATACATATGCAGATTGAATTTGCCTGATCAATAATACAAATTGAATCAACCGTCCAACAAAGAAAATCTAAAACTTTGTTTATTTTTTTGTTTGGGGGGGGGGGGGGATTCGTTATTTTTCTATTTTTCTTCATGTCTATATAAAATAACACGTGTTCATGAAAAACAACAAGGTAAACAATTAGGCAATATATTTTGACAACTGAGCAAAACATGAACGCATAAGTAATCACTACACTAATAAAAAATAGTGCTCATGATTGTAGAAAAATAAGATAAAAGATAAGACTGCTAAAAGTTTAAAATTATCGAAATCATTATTCAAAACAAATTAGATAAAAAAAACCCATTTACCATTCTTTTAAGCAATGATATACTGATCGATGCTTGGACTGAATACATTTGTTTTCTTTTTGTCTTTGTAGTAAAGGTAAGGCACAGTTCCCTCCCTCTTTTCACACAACCCCTCCCAACTTAAACCATGAAGGGGTACAGCTAAAAAGAAAGATTGGCTCTCATTGAGTTGATATATCAGGCCAGATGTCTTATGAGTTCAATCCCCAATACTCGAAAAGTTACTACAATGTACTCTCCGTTCATGCAAAGCATTGGTATGTCCATGGATAATTTATGCAAAGCATTCATATGTCCATGGATATGCGAAGAGTTTACGCCATCAATCGGCTATATCGCCATCACGCGGCTGCTTATGCAAAGGGAAGAGAACCTGAACTTTCAAGGGGGTGGAAGGAAACCATATAAACAAGTTTTTTTTTTTTCTTCTAGAAACACAAAAGGGGAAGACGCGGATTGATATAAGCTTGAGTAAAATCAGGCAATAATGTTAATTTGAGGATTTGTGATTTCATCATTGATTACTACAAATGTGGATCATTTTGAGGGCAAATAACTTTCAGCAAGTTTCCTAAATGGACAATGAATTTAAGACCATTGGCAAGAAGATTGCTCACTATCACCTTTTGAAGGCTCAATGTCTTCCTAGTACAGTAAATTCCCTTTAATACAAAGACATATAAAATCTGCACAGACCAAGGAATCATTGGGCCGTCGTTCAAACCGTCATCATGATCACAAAACAGTGATCACTCCATCACATTTTGCCTAACTCTTCTGTAACTTCCATCCATATGCGTCCTTGTAGCAAACCAACATTGATTGGCTGTTACAGGTTTCTGTTTACCTCATGTGTTTATTTGATGTGAGAATTCGAGGCGACACCTGAGAGTGTAAGAGAAAGAAAGGGATGCACCCTTGTTCCAATACCAAGGGTGTGTTTTTTTGTTTTGTTAGATTGCTATCATATCTCCTGGCAATAGTTTATTGCATCTATACTTCAATTGCTGCTTTGTAACAGGGAAATTGTAATGATCATGTATTCAAAATAAGTTTTTTTTAGGATTCGAAACAGCTGATGAATACAATAACACAAATGATGCTCCCACCCTCTACCCCCCTCCCCCCACCCCATCCCATATTGCTGACCTAATATAGAACGCGGTGTATACCATGGACGAACATAATTATTATTTAACAGCCACCCTCAGATATTATAGCAATTAAAATGAGTTTTCTAATAGGATAATATTTACTTTTCAAATTGCTTTTTAAAACCACGATATCAACCATTAATAAAAATACATAAGTTGTACAGTATTGATATGATAAGGATAATCTTGTGAATGATAAGCAAAAAGTATCTTGTAAATCAGTATCATTGCTTGTTACAAATATAACTATCACGATTATAATATCAATGAAATTGAATTCAATTCAATGCTTCTTTGAACATTAAGAATTCAAGATATGATTATGGAGCAAACAAAAAGATCATTGTTAGCTTTGCCAACTTTTGTTTTCCATTTGAAAAAGATGTTGTGCCTGATCGAGAGGCGAAATACAACGTATGCTCTTTCTCCAGGTTTAACCTGCGACCACAACGACCAGGCGAAAAAAGTCTTGGAAGATGTGTGTGTGTGTGTGTGTGTGTGTGTGTGTGTGTGTGTGTGTGTGTGTGTGTGTGTGTGTGTGTGTGTGTGTGTGTGTGTGTGTGTGTGTGTGTGTGTGTGTGTGTGTATGTGTGTGTATCATTTATACATATCTATTAGTATTATAATGATTATTATTTTAGAGGAATATGATTTAAAGGTTGCATATATATTCAGGAGGAATATGGCACATCTACATATTTATATACAAGTGGTAAATCATGCTTTATTGTGTTTATCGAATCAATAGAAATATCACGTTTATGTATTTGTTATTGTATGTTATAAAGTGAAATTGTTTATTTTATCATGGGAATGAAATCAAATAAAGAATATGGAAAAAAAGGTGTATGTGTGTGTGTGTGTGTGTGTGTGTGTGTGTGTGTGTGTGTGTGTGTGTGTGTGTGTGTGTGTGTGAGGGGGGAGGGGGAATACAAAATGTCGAGCTCACGATATGTTATACTTGCGCGGGTACACAACACGCGTTATTACACTGTACACACTTTACAAAATAGGCTTTACAAATTATTGCGATGGGGGTAAACACGGTTTTACACTATGGGTTTAAGTTTGAAAGTACATGTACACTGTCTTGTGTTTGTGTTTTGTAGCTTGATAATGGTGAATTACCCAACGATATAATGATTCCGTTAGTGTCCCCTATCCCCCCCCCCCCTCCCCCCGACCCGTCGCTGTATCTCCATTGACATGATTGAGGGCTTTCGTTGCTATTGTTCCATTCCAGGTCTTTTGTCCACTTTCTCCTAGTTCCCAGATTATAGCCTTGGAACCGTTTAGCCTTTACTTGGAAAGGTAACCATGGTATAGATCTAGTGGAAATGTTGGGCGTACTACAGAGATCCAACTGACCGCTAACTACATTTCGTAGAGGCGAGCCCCCCCCCCCCCCCCCAATGGGCACATGTTCTGTGAAATTTGATGCATGTTATTTTTTTGTAATAGTCCTTTCAATATCCAATTGCATTTGCACTTTTTGACGAATCATGACCATTAGACTGTGTATCAGATCATTAACGAAATTGCGTGTGAAGCATCAAAAGTCATTGGTGCAATAAATCGATTGAAGAAGGTTTTGCCTTATACTATTCTTGTAAATGTATATCAGACACTAATTATGCCTTATTTATCATACTATAGAATTGTTTTGTGCTTCAATTCATCTTAATAGAATTGTGTTGTTACAAAAACGGGCATCGCGGATTATTACCGGTTCAGCGCTATTATCGCACACGGATCCCCTATTTCAGAAAGTTAATCAGTTAAAAGTCTACGACACCCACAACTGACAAGCTCTTAATTTCATATCTTCGTACTTGCACAATGTTAGCTGTTGCCCATGTTTTTAGGTAACTGTTTTTTGTGCTATTTTACCATACTCCACAAGGCAATCCAAACATATTCAGACCCCTAAATTTAAGTATAAATTTTCCCCCACCACAGTCAGATATCTTATGAAATAAAAGAGTGTCCCTCATTGTCAAGTTTAAAAAAGTTTCAAAACTCATTACTTCATACACCCAATAATAAATACTGTGAATTTGCCATTCCTCCCTTTCTCTGTGTTATGGTTTGATGTTACCCATTTATATGTAAACAACAACAATAAATTCTGTTCATCTAGGGACAAGCCTTCGATAGGCCTTTGGCCTTTGTTTGTCCTCCCACATAATTGTATTCTTGTTTTTTTTTTAATATTTTCTATCGACTATTGTAATGTCAATTTGTTGTAGTTTTTGTATATTTTACCCTGTACCCATGTTTTAACATGTCTACGCTTGTTTGTTTTTTTATCAAATGTCGATATAAATGAATTGAATTGAAATTAAACACAATGGCACACAAGTGGAAAAAATAATCAAATAGTGAGCTTTACAATGTAAGTATACCACACTCATATTTTATTACAAACATACTGATTAATATACGCAGTTTGCATTACCGCGCAGTTCCGGTTCAATGAACTGGATATTTTGAGTTACATTATAGAAGCGTGCTTTGTGCGAAAAAGAAGCATTATCTAAAATTCACTTCCGCATGGTCTGGATCACGTAACACCCATCACGGCCGTGAGAACATAAATACATAAATTCAAGGTCTTACATATGTTACATTATGTTAATTCGCACATAAAGTGGCGACATTATCACTGCGTATCAATGTTGGTGACGTAATGTCAAGGGCAGAGGATCGGGCTCATCGTGCATAGCCTATGTTCTAGGCTTTAGGATATTTTTCTCTCTGACACACTACATGACTGAAGCCAAAACTAAATACGGACACGTAGGACGAAACAGTATTAGCGTATATAGTGTATGTCCAGATGTAAATATGGTTACAGCATTGTACAGATAAAGCGGACCCCACCGCCAAGAATCTTGGCTAAGATCTGCGCCGCTCTTGAAGGCACTTTGTACATTACTTGCGTGTATTTAGACTCTACCACTGGGATGCTGTGATTTTCGATTGATGACGGCAGATCGATATCATACGAAATGTGAAGATGAAGTTCACTTTACATATAGGCTATCTGAATAAGGTCCAAAGACAGGCGAAACCCCAAGTATTTGTACAGGCCTGAAAACTTGAGCTTCTAAGTTCACAAGAAGGCATTAAACACGCAGATGAATGCCGCTCGGACGACACAGGGAATCATCTGTCTTCTCGAAACCATTTGTGCACCATTTGTGCCTTTTCTAACTAATCCCATAGAGCAGCATTTAATCTGACCCGCAAATGGGTTAACGTTTTATTCACGCAATGTGAACAACAGGCCATACGCATACTTGAGCATGCAGCTTAGAACACTTAGTAATAGATGTGGATACATTCGAAGTCACAGACCATGAAAATGGTTGAGAAAGGGAAGTCACCACATCAATTTGCACTTGGGGAGTGGGATGGCGCGTACTTAAGTGACTTCGTGAAGTACTCATGTTACAATTAATCGCACACTAATTAAGTTCTTTCCCCCTTTTAATTCCATTTTTCCTTCGCACATTTTCATCGTAGGAGTATATGTGTGAATGTGATTGGGGGGGGGGGGGGGGGGTGGAGCATATCCTTTCCCGTCGCTATAATTATATCACCAGGTTGAACATTTCCCGTTCAAGTCTGGGCACAGAAAGTGCATTTAAAATGAATTTATACCCCTGGCCTCTCATTGTCATTATACCGAGTCTGGCAAACACCGTCAACCATGACAATAAAATATGGCTGATTGCCAGACACATTCGTCACTATCCATTGTGTGCTCATTGTACCATGTTTCACCGCCATACATGTCATATTAAGGCTTAGCATAATAGGAGAGCGAAACATATACGCGATCTACTCTACGGTTGACAGAGGAACACCTGTAAATACATTTTGCATATTGTGATGCGCACGAGTCGTGCTCTTGGTAATCGAGAGGCAATCGATTCACTGTATTTACTATTCATATGCCACTGAGGCATTTCTATGCAGATAATACATACGAATCCCATGGAACAGCAGTTTGTCAAGCACACGTAGGTTAAGGCTAGTGAAACCATAAAAGGTTGAATTGAATAAAATTAGAAGCAGAGAAAAAGAGTGACAAACATTTGAGAAAGATCACCATTAATATCATAAGTAAATTGTGTTTAAAAAGGTTAACCCACTAGCCCGGTAATACTTCTCTTGAAATCCTTAAGGATCTTCTTTACGCATGGTATACGAAAAATATAACAATGACGTTAACTAGAGTACGCATTTGAGGACCAACGGAGTTGTTTGTGAAGGTTACTTGTCATAATTCAGTGATTTCTATATCATGATTTTCAAAAATGTAGAACTTCCTTACAAGTGTGCCTGACTTAAGAAAAAAGTCGATCCGTTTTGTTTTGTTTTTTTCTTTTCTTTCTCTTTTTCTTCAATTCAACTCGTTAAGTTTTCATTCAATTTGATACAGCTAGAATACATAATACCCTACTTAGAGACCCTCTACCATGTCACTTAAGTACTGATTTAATCAACTAAAATAGTGGTGATGTAGCAGAAAATAGGAATGCTTTGATTTAACAGGAAATAGCTGATACGGTTATGTTTCTTCGACGGTGCATCCGTTATACCTATTAGAAAGTTTACGTAAAAAAACAATCAGAGTCTTATTCAAAATGAATTATAGTAGCCAAAAATGTGCCATGTGTTTTTGCAATATCATGATTATCAAACTGATAGTTCACTCTGAAGATAAGTTGGTTTCAATAAGAGTAGAAACATGAAAGAAATTTGTATTAGTGGAGGTTTGACAAAAATCCGTCATAGGATAAGGAAGTTATGGTCATTTTAAGTTTCAATTTTGTGACGTCACGTGCGAGGTGCTCGCCATATATTGTGTGCAGTGTAATTTCATGAATTGCTCTTATTCTGTTTTTGACAACACATTTTTTTTTCTTTGAGGTATGTGTGTAAAGCGTATTTGTAATTATGTAACAAATGCACTGGTAAAAAGATGCATATCTTTTGATGAAAATAAAGGATGCATATCTTTTAAAGAAAATGCACATTTTCCAAAAACGAATTGTACACAACATAAGGGGACAGCACCTCGCACGCGTGTCGTCACAAAATCAAATTTAAAATATCATAACTTACTTACCCTCAGACGGATTGTCATCAAACCTTCAGTAATGTGTCTGCTTTTATCGAAACCAACTTCCTTTCAGGGTAAACTATCCCTTTAAGATAATGCTTGTTTGTGCTGATACTGTGTAGCCAAGCAGCAGATCAATGTCAGAGTTGATTCTGGTTGCAGACGAGGAAACCCATGGACATAAAGTACCTCCAATATTGTTTCCTTACTCGACAGGATGCAAGACGTGTCCGCTACAGGAAAGTCAAAACTGGAGTGGTCATAGGTTGCGACGTCAGATCGTGAACTTGTCTTTCTACATGTTAATGATCTACTCTCCGAAGTCAATGACACCCTGACTACAACTGTCTCTACAGAGGTAATATTGGTGGGCCTGACCTTACAGGCGCGTACCACTTTTGAGCGAATCAAAATCGAGTTGCATTTATACCTTCTCGCTTATTGATAAGAAGTTTATTACTGAAGCTAACCGTAGGCCTATGCCATTGTTTGATTTTCGGCTTAAGTGCGAGTATCTATGTATTCACCAATGTACACGAAACTGAATGAAATGAGTTGACCAGTAGCTTAATTTGTACATCTATTCTTATTTATGAGCTGTAAATACAATATTACAAAATGGAAATTCAGTATATTGAGGTTAAGTCTTTATGCTTCGCATGTGTATTTGTTCACAAGACATACACACAAATCCCACAGATTGCCATTTTGTCCGGTACACTAAGGATTAATAGAACTACGCCCATACCGAAAAATAACAGATCATGATATATCTATCCTCAAACTATCAAAGGGCTTCGACGTTTGTCGTGGCAACTACACGCCTTTTTGTATTTTGTTGTGAAATTGCTGTCCTGCAATTACCATCCCGGATAAGGCCACGTCCTTTTGATCATGTGCGTGGTTAATTTCCAGATCAATGAGTTAAACTCGTGTCTTTGACATCGATTAGCAAGATATAAACAACCTTGTCCCTGTATTAAAACAACTTCCTGGATGGTTAGAGATTGACATTGGCAAAACAGAATATGTAGGAGAGTATCCTTGGCATACTTCTTTTACAGATCATTTCTGAGTGAGCAATGACAATTATTTTCTCACCCAGGTATAAAAAAAAACCTCTTGGTCTACACGTGAAAATGCATCGTTCGTTCTTAGTCATGATATAATATAAAAAAATATATATATTATTGATACGGTTACCCCGAAACTAATTTATGCACGTAGTAATGTATGTAACAGTGTGTTTGACCCCCGAAAAAACAACACATAAATAGATGATACTCAGCCCGGTACAGCATGAAAATGATGATTATATCGTCATTATTGTGTTGAATTTACATAGTACATGTATGATAATGACACATATAAATGCAAATTGTATAGATGCAAATACGTCTTAAAGAGGAAGCGAAGTTACACGGCGACGCGCCATTACAATACCATATTGTACAACCACTTCCGAATACGTATTCTTGGGTTTAAGGCGATTATTGTGAAACACTTGTTGATACATATGGCAGACGATTATAGACTAGGCGATATAGCAGAGACAGTCTGCATCTGTATCCGACAAGCCAGTCGATGGACTTGAACTACTCACCCGCACCGCACTATGCATTGGTTCACAGTCATGTTTAATACATTACACAACATGATGTTTTGGTACATAATGTTTCCTGTGTAAGAAAAGCTTTTGTCACGTTTTATATCCACAGGACATATCAAAACAATATTATTGTCTGGGATATGCAGCCTGCTTGGCTCAGTTCCAAGAATGATTGAAATTGAATGCATCGATCAAATGTACTTTTAAAATGGTATTGTGTTCTCTTCCCGAAACAAACACTGCAGTACGATTTTGTCCTCGCGTGCTCACAATTTTGCTAAAGACATTTCATAGAGTAAAAAAGGAAATACACACCAGGGTAGTCGTTTTTTATGTACACTTTTAGAAATACACATATTTCCAACTATGGAAGTAATACTCTACACTAAATTACAAAGCTGCGTACAAACATTTTCTGGCTATCATATGACTATCATTTCCACGAAAGGATTTGTTGACTAGCACATGCTTAATCGATCACACCATTATCACGACAATTAGTACTCTCACAAGCGTGCCCAGCCTTAGAGGGAAAGTTCACCCTGCAGCTACGTTGACTTTAATAAAAGCAGACAAATTAAATCAGTATAATTAGTAAAAAAATTGATGAAAATCCGTCAAAGATTGAGAAGTTACGTGTTTTTTTTTAAGTTTTGATTTTTTAAGGTCACGTGCGAGATGCTGTCCAATATGTTGTTTACTAATTCGTCTGAAAATATCAATTTTCTTAAAAGGGTATGCATCATATTCCTGTGCATTTGATACATTATTAGACACACGTTCTTACACACATACGTCTATAAAAAAATTCTTCATCAAAAACACAAATAGAGCAATTTAGGGAATCACACAGCACACAACATATGAGAGATAGAGCACCATGCACGTGGCGCCACAAAATGAAAATTCAAAAAAAGATCATAACTTTCTTATCCTTTGACGGATCTTCATTAAACCTTCAATATTATGTTTTTTTTAATGTTTCTGCTTTTAGCAAAATCAACTTACCTCCAGGTTGGACTTTCCCTTTAACGTATTTGACGAGGTTAGTTACATCGAGGATGTTAGTTACATCGGGGAAGTTAGCAAGCACTGACGTGTTCCTTCTGTCAACAGAATCCATGTTTCCGCTGGCCTGGAGATTACAGCAATCATGTTATGATTACCGCATAAAGTACTCAAACAAGAAGGTCAACTATGTTCAATTAAAACTTTACAAGTTAAGAAAGACATGTGGTACTGAGAGCTCTGCAGGGGAGTCTTTTGGAATATCTCGTTTCGTGAGGAGGGACGGGACAGCGTTGAACTAGTATCCTTATGTTGCGAAGACCAAGGCTCTTGGGTTAGAGGTAGTCCAACGCCTAGACGACTTGCCCATCAATCCGGAGATTAAAACACAAGTCTGTGGGTATTAGCAATCTAGGCCACACGGCCGGAAGAAAGTTGTGCCAAACCCAGCACCCCGCATTATAGTTCGAGCTCTACTGGTAGCGTGGTCAGCTAGAAGAAGTACAGTGGGACGGGCACTCTTTGCTGTGGAAGCCCGTTGTTCCGCTGCCCGCCCTCTACGTCGCCGTGCCTGAGTCCATGGGTGCCTGGACCCCCATCCAGCTGCTGGGGTTGGACCTTGGCTGCCCACACAGAGAAGCAGCACAGCAGGAAGATGCCGAACGTCGCCGTCGCGATCATGCACACCGACACCATCACCTTGCTCATGCTCGTGTTGTCCTGCTCGTCGACGTCGTCCTCGTCCTCGTCGTACTTGCCCATGGTGAGCTGCTCGCCTAGGAGGAAGAACCCAACGATGATGACGACGAGAAGAGGGAGCGATGCCGCGCTTCCCATGCACATCACCTGGCGTGTCTGCGAATGAAGATGGAATATGCTGGATCAAGAAGCATAATCAGAGATCAGGCTGTTCAGATGAAGTGAAGGTTCAGTGTACGATCATTATACCGCAATGGGTGATTCTGCCAATGAAACCTCTAATAACGATTGAGATGACCCGCCCTCAGTTCTGATAGCTAGGCTACCCCCCCCCCCCCCGCCCCCCGGGCCCCTCCCCCTTCCCCCCTCCCCCCTCCCCCCTCCCCCGTCCATCCCTCTCTAAAATTTCCCCCAAATACAACAACGGGCCGGGGGCCAATGAGTGGATAACTGTGAAAAGAAAAATTATTCTTGAGGGGACGTGAAATCATAATGCTGCGCTGAGTCAATAAGCCACATGATTACCCAAAGCATGGCGAGGAATAAAACAAGGGCAATTGGAAATTAGGGTCATTATAGTTACGTATCTTTGAACGTCAAAAATAAGAAGAGGGGTGGTATTCTAAAAACGAACTTAAGTTTTTATTTAACTAACCTACGATCTAACCGTGATTGTCTTATTGGCGCAGTTTTTGACTGAAGTCAGTTTTCAAATCCCAACTAACTTAGCAAAGACAGTTTCGTTCAGAATAACGCCCCACTATTTAATGCATTCTTGACCCCATGACACAGTTATAATTGCACCTTCCACGGCCCAACGTGTTTGTCAGTCACGTGGATAAATAAGCCAACATAAAACCAATGAATAACAAAAGCGTCCACCTATCTGACCATGCATGTCGTGATAAATGTATCCTGGACTATAGACTTGCTGGTATATGTACAGATACCGTTTAGTATCTTCAGTCACCCGGAAGGTGCGGGGACCTTTATTACGAACTGGGTCGCCTATAGCGTATATATCTAATCTAAATGTGTTCAGACGGTGAGGCGATTACACATATTTTAATGAAAGTATCGATATCCGCTTCACGTTACATAACATGCCATCAATTTCACTTTAAATATGAAAGGGGCTGGATTAAAGTTTCCTCTCAATTCGGCTTTGATTAGATTTTGATAGCCAATCATCTTCCTGTCCTCGTGTCAAATTTAAATCTTAAAATGCTTTTTTAAAAACGATTCAACTGCACCAGGATGCATCTTGTACGATACCGGGCATGTGTACCGGTTATCACTTCTTTTTTGTTAACTTCTTTTTTATTCAAGTATATTAGATTCTTTTCTAACTTTTCTAACTTGAATATCCTGAGAGTGCGCACTCCTGTACTACCCCCGGTTTACGTGGTTTAAAACGCTGAAACCTTCCTGTTGGGCTTTGCAAAGAGAAATGGATGGATTAATTTCTTATCTTTCTGCATCCATATAGTTATTATCGCATCAAATTCAAGGTAAAAACCATTACCGTCCACTATCATACTTGTATATGCATCAATGCTGATGTTGGGGATAAATACACCACGGAAATAGGTTAGTGGGTCGCCGCATGTTATTTACCGCCGCTTCGATGAGAAAATAAAAGTTTTAAGTTCTCACCAGTAATTTTTGTCTGAATCGGACGTACTTAGGCTTGTAGCCTTGGTTACATATTTCACAAGTGGTAGCCCCTTTCACACTGGTCCACTTCTGCAGGCACTTCTTGTGTGTGAACTGGGCCGAACCGGAACATCCGCACGGCGAGATAAGCTTTGCCTTCCCTGTGGACGGAGATTGGAGCGGGAGAGAATGCACGTGTGAAAGGCTTTCAGGAACAAAAGCGATAAATGATGCATCCCAAAACGCATATATAATTCCCAACGACCTAAAATGTTATCACGCAACGCCAAATTCAATTAGAAACAGTGTTATTTATCATACTCGTCACATGATGCAATGTAGGATTAATTAATGGTAACTCGAAAATGAGGTCGTGGTCTAGTTTCAGAGTGTATTGCACTTTTTCAATTTCGTACCCATCCTTGTCGGTGCCATGATACGTGAAGATATTACAGCAACCCTCTTTAGTACCGAACTATGATGTTTCAATGTCAATTATAACATGGAGTAATAGATATGGGACTGAGAGGATTAATGTTAATGTAACTAACACCAATCGTAGCACCATTGTATGAGTATCAGAGTTAGTACCATGGCAGTTAATATCAATGGAAAGTTACACTAATATCCATGCAACGTGACCACGGAGGCCTGAAAGAAAAGTACGTGTACTTCCACAAATGAGCGTGCCAGTATGTTTATTATTTTGTACTGATTCTATGGTACAGGTCGTTATTCCACAGGCTCGTACGTTGTTTCGAAGAAAGTCAACACAATTTGGGAAGGTTACCGTACGTATTCCAAAGGTTGTGGTTTAAAAGGTTCGTTAACCAGAAAATAGACGCTTCACCCGGACATCCCCGTACCCGTACATGTAGTTTACGAGATGAGATTCATGCCTTGACTATATCCTATAATTATTTCGAGTATCCGCACCACCCCGGTGTGGTTCAGTTCTCGGAATTTGTCAGCGCTATAAAGTTCGATTGGATAGAAGTCACATTGCAAATGTCCCTGTTTGGAAACAAACCCGTAGTTTTGAGAATGTATCTACTAAATCACCAGTATTTTTGTTGTCTGGATATTACTTGCTTTCACGGTATTTTTTTCAAATCGGGGAAACGTGAAGGCGACTAATATTTAGGAAGTGCATGGATCCGAAATGAGTTAATTATGCAAATTATTGGGTTCGTTCAACCTGAAAGGCAAGCGTTGAAAGCTGCTTTTCTGGGGCGGTATTGTTATTCCAAAGGTTGCTCTACCAGATGTTCAAGCTTGTTTATGCAATTGGGTTTATTCACCTAATAACGTTAAAAGGCTGTCAGTGCATTTACAGTATTTAATGACGTAGTTATAGAGTTTATAAAAAGGTCCGTAAAAACTACCTCCATGGCAGCTAACAAGATACGCGTATTACATTGGCCGGTGCTGTAGTAATTGAATTTCAATGGGTGGAGTGCACTTAAATATATTGATAGGCTGCTTCTTCGAAAAACCTTATAATTATGAACATTGAGGTAACTATGCCACGAGTAGCACATAATTTGAAAGGCGTGCATACAATTTTCAAAGGTATAATTAGGATGATAAAGACGGAATATCCATACCATTTTCGTCCTCAAGGTCGTGGCAAATTCTACAGACGGGCTCGTCGGTCGACGTCGATGATGTCGTCGACCACGTGGTACTGACATTGAGTGGTTCTTGCTTCACGTCGCTGCTCGTGTGTGTGTAGACAACGGCTGGCGACGGCGATGTCGAGATCGTAGAGACTTCAATCGTTTTTATCTGAGGTAATAACGAGGTAAAATTAGAAGTGAATTTATGGTTGGATCCATTCACGTTGCATTCCAAATGAGGTGATCATAGAGCCTGGTGTGACACGTTAACATGCTGAGGACAATGTTCAAACGTATAGTATTTCATTTCATTTTTCATTTCATTTATTTAACCATTATAAAAACTAATCAACAAAAAATACAAAATATTTACAAACATAAAATAATGGTATGGACCCCTTGAAAGCAAATCTGCTTATGGGCGGGGCCCTTAACAAAACACAATACATGCATAGTGATAGTACGGGTAGACTTTTCGAGACTTGTTTTTGTCGCAGGCAACACAAAGGGGAATTACAATCCATGCACTTAGGGTGTAAAATAGAGCGCAATGACTATTAAAGTTACTCATTTCGGGGCTGAAAGAACACAACTAATGATGTAATAAACCTTGTTGTTAGCAGTTAACCTCACTAATATCTCAATTAGCTTTGATGAAGACACCGTTATTGATACACAGAACATTCAAAGTTGGTAATCATAACATGTAGTTTATAAGCCTCACCCAAAATGAATATTTAACAATGTGTAGTAGGCAGCTTTTCATCAATGATACATGTGGACTGTCTCAAGCCACAAGTGATTCTTTACGCGATTTATTGCTGCCTGTTGCGTAATCATTAATTGTGCATGCAAACTAGAATCAGCGCTGTTGAGTGATGAAAATGGATTGGCGTTTCGATCTGGAAACACCATGTTTACTTGTTGTTTTATTCCTCATTAACAACATTCGGTATACAAAATAACTACATACTGCTCTGATATCAGATAAAATACTGTAGGCCCGCGCTGATCTACAAACAGCTATGATCTCTCGTCTAGCGCCTCGTACTAATACCATGGTTTGGAGATTACCATCTGTCTATAGTTTTAACCATGCCCCTCAGTGCATTATGTTTGTATACTATGCAACGTGCCTGCCAGAGAAAATAGTTCTGTATTATGGCTTACATTGTTGGGGTATTATCCAGATAATACGGGCCAGTCTTTCCTGGAGCATAATGCCTACAGCCCGTCCTCTCGATATACACTACGGCTCAAACAAATTGGCACCGGATAAAGGGAAAGGGAAGGAGCCGCAGTTTTAAACCGCGGTATATTTTGTCCAGTTCAGCATGAAACACGATGCTTTAGCCTAAAAAGCATCATGTTTCATGCTGAACTAGACGAAATACGCTGTATACCATGTAACTGCGGCTCCTCGATCTCCTTTCTTCCCTTTCCCTTTACCCAATGCCAATTCCTTTGAGCTGTATTGTAGTTGCATTAGCGTTATTGTTAATCCCTATAATTATTCTGGATTACTTTTTTGTCCCCTCCCCCTAACAAGCCCACACACTTTTTTTTTCTTTTTTTTTCATAATGTTTTTATTGGGGATTTCATTCAAAATAAGCATCAATACATCCGTATATAAATCAATATAAGCAAAATAATATAATACAAGTCTTCATTTTGTTTCTACAGCATAATTTTCTTTGATAAAACATCAGTTAATGAGCAAAACAAGGAAGAATGAAACCCCTTATATACACATATATATGAAAAAGAAAAACAAAAACAAACACACACACGCGCGCACGCACGCACACACACACACTAACTTAACTAACACACTTAACTATGGAATTTTAGCTTGGGGAAATTCATCAAAGCTTTTGCTCGATTCTCTTTTTGTTCTACAAAAACGTGCAATAAGAATTGTTAACCACGCCGAGTATTTATCTCACACAATTGATCTTTTCAGAAATAACAAAGTTTTGAAATTGATTGACTTGTTTAACTATAATGTTGGTATTTTTATGCATAAACTTTCCACTAATGAGCTTCCTGAAGTCTTCCTTCAAATGTTCACTAGAAATAATTCTGTTCATAACTATCCAACCCGGCAACATGATGCTTATCACCTTCCACGTACTCGAACAATTTTTGCACAAAAAACAATTATGTTTACAGGGCCCAAATACTGGAATGATCTCCCCCAAGATGTCAGTGGTTGTGTATCATTATATCCATTCAAACGTAAACTTAGAATGCATCTATTGAATAGTTACTCTACGTAAGCTCATTGAGATTCTAAACTTTTGTGTATAATGTTCATTTCCATGTGTAATTTACATAATGCCTTGCTGTTGCACGCTTCCGAAATCCTGCCCGATACTGTTTTTCACTCGTTCTCTATATATGCTCATGATTTCGTAAGCGCGGCAGCAGCAGGCATTGTTCTTAGCACCTCATTGCAGCTGGCTGGTGGCTACTCAATACATAGTAGGCCGATAACGCTAAAACATTCCAATGTTACGAACTGTTATTCATATCAATCTGAACTTAATTTGACTGTTGTTCATCCGATATACATATAGTTGTAGTACGCAGACTGGATTCCTTAGGTATTGTAATTTATGCGTTTGCATAATATCTCGACACGTTGTATCATATGAAGACAGCATCAAAAACTCAATCGGATAATTATTGACGTGCTCTTGATTGTTTATTCAAGCTATTAAGTATGTGTAAAAATCTCCTTGCATTCTCATAGCCCTAAATTCACAGGTTAAATCTTGTTCACTTATATATGAGAAGTATCTGTTTTACGTCCTCGAAGAATTAGTGTTATTTCTTGTTTTAGTTTGGTCCTAAGTTGCATCCGTACTCTATATCTATTTATATATACACCAATTTTACCGGGACTTACGCCTATCAAGCTTGCTTCTAGTAGGTCCCATCATATTTCTCTCTCAATTTCCATCTTATCATATATTGTATATTTATGTTGTATTAAGTTGTACATCCAAGTTGGATATTGTATATTATTTTGTTTTGCACATTGTATTCATCGAGAAGTATGAAAATAAATTGAAATTGAAAATTGAACACACACACACACACTCACATACACACACAGCCCGATATGATATACATGTACGACGAATTTCACGGTACACCATGTGTTAGCCCTCAGCATGACTATTTTTAAGTCCTGTACCAGACCTGAGCAAATGGTGCACCACCATGCGAGAAGCTTCCATCACGAAATATATCTATCAATTCATGATAATGTAGCATAGTACATACAGCTGTCTCCGCGATTGTTTTTTTTTAATCTTATTAATGTCCATTAAATACCGATGCTCGAAGATTAACACAGGAGCTGCAGTAGTGTTGAGCTTGTCGTAAACAAAGTGAGGACATGGAAGTTCTGTAAAAAGACATTAAATGAGTTTACTCACGTATCATTCCCTTAGTTTGCTATCAATGACAACTGTCTTTCACTGTGATCGTGTGGTATGTGGTGGTGGTGGTGGTGGACGGGGTGGGGTGGGGGGGGGGGGGGGTGTGCAGTATCACCTCATTCGGTAGCCTTGCTTATATAACAACCATGAAAAGTTCACCAAAGTTGTCCCAAACCCTCAATCTAATCCTAGACCTAGAGTTCATCCTTAACCACAAGTCGTCACGTGTGCCTGTATCAACAAAGGAGATGGTCTTAGCATTTGAAAGGTATATTATTGTAAAACACAATCGGACACCATTGTATACTGTGCACCATCTTCGGAACTTTTCCTCTGGGAGTATTGTACAAATGGCGCCACGTACTTCACACAATAGCGAGTAAGCGGGGCGTATTTTTCATCTTGACCACGTTATCTCAGCGGATTAACGGTCAAGATGTCCACTTTACACGAGAGGAAAGGAGGGGTAAGGCTAACTGTTAACCGATGTTCGGGATTATAAAGGCCACCGAAGTTCAAGCGTGCCTCTTCTGAATAGACGCATTACCCCCTCCTATACAGCGTGTGCATTTCAGCGCGAAGTTCAAACATTCCTTCTTTTGTCTCGTGTTGTTTGGTCAGCATGGTCATTGATGGTCAGTATTCATGAGGCTAAAATCAGATGGAGGGGGTTGCACAACACCTTGATGGTCAGTATTCATATGAGGCTAAAATCAGATGGAGAGGGTTGCACAACACCTTGATGGTCAGTATTCATATGAGGCTAAAATCAGATGGAGAGGGTTGCACAACACCTTGATGGTCAGTATTCATATGAGGCTAAAATCAGATGGAGGGGGTTGCACAACACCACGAAACTTTGTTCCTTATCAAAGCCCCTTCCTCAATATTATCATGGCAATGGCCCATTTGCATTTATTCCTAAATTTCACAAACAATCTCTTTTGATAAGCTAACAAAAATATGCTTCATATCCATTTTCACATGATTTCCAAACCGCATGGTTTCAGTTCACATTGAAAGTCCGAGTATGCGGAATACAAAGACTCATAAGACTGGTAATACTGCCCTACTTTGACAAAAGGAAGCAACTTACAAAGCACTCAAATTTGAGTTATTGATACATGACTTGAGATTGCACCCAACATCAGCATTCTCTACGTGCATGCAATGTCTTTTTAAAAAAGGGATTCATCTTGATCAATGCGTTGTGGCGTACGTTGCACTGATTGCATTGCAAATGACACATTTTTCATTATTAAGGAGAAAAATAGCTTTATAATTACTTGCTTCCTTTAGTCCAAGTTGAGCAGCGTAGATCAAGGTGCATTATAATCTTCAATTCCATACAAATATTGACCGGGTTTGCATACCCCCAATGGAATCGCCATTTATCATGATAAGTAAAATATTAACCCGATGGTTAATTGGGTGAGGGGGTTTCCCAGTTCGCCAAACATACAGTGTCCGAAGATTGGAAGTCAGCTGTTCTATAAAGGTCCATTGTGGGATCTATGTGCATATCTTGCGCCAAAATACACCATTAGCGAATTAACTCTTAATGTGCCACACGTGAATTTATTCACAATTAATGCACACAAATCCCATATTTAGCACATAATGGGTTAAGAGTTGACGCATTTCTAACTATCTACCTCTAGCATGAAACATCACATACGGCAGTTGAGTTAAACTATTAAACTATTACCACAAAATGTTGGATAATGTGCGGTGACCCCTGGAATGGAAGATCCATTAGCTAAAGTCGTGATAGCGGACCACGGGGTCTCTATTCCCGTTACGGAAGGAGTGTTATCCGCGCCCTAGTTCAGGTTCCTCTGACCACCTGAAGGAAGGCCGGTGTGAAAAAAACATCTGCTTATATCGATCTTTGCCTTGAACATAATAATTCCATTTTATAGAGAATGTACGTAAATGCATAGTCAACATATTTATATACATATTGAACCATGCTGCTGGGTAGGAGGTGCTAGATGTTTGTATGAAAGGTTATGCAACATATCATGTCTGTCGAACCTGCAATCAGTGTCATCGGTGAAGCTTCAGGCAGAAAAGGCGCTGTGGGATGACATGTGTGATGTACAGTGAGCAATGCTCGGAATGAATTATCTGATACACACACAATGTTTAGTTTCAAAATGGTCCAAAGGTGAAAATATAATTAATTCTCATAAGGATTAGTACAAGAATAACATTTAATGAAATGTTGCAAAACCTGCGTCTAAAAGAAAATGACATCCCTTGACTTTATGATGTGTGATGATCTACAATGTGATTCGAAGCACAACTTTTTCAAAGTTACTTTTCAAAAAAATTATGTTTTTATATACCGAGTTGCGTTGTGAGTTTAGGTATTATAAATTTATAGTTAACATATAAAAGAGCATTCCCACTTCATGTGGCATTTTGTTGCTTTCTGTGCCAGTATTTTATGCTCGATCAACATAAATTGGGTTGCAATAACAATCAAGTAAAGAAGTCTTTTCCCGTCTGTGAAAGTCGAGGACGAGCGTTGGTAAAACAAACAGTAAGAGTAAAATCGTTCAACCTCTCACGTGACTTTGTTCAAGCACAACGATCATTACCCTGGCTAATAATTGTGGTCGACCTCGCTACAAAGGTAAATCTACATGTCAACATGAACATGATAGTGTTTCAAAAGCAGGCAGCCTGCAATTGAAGAATTGTCAATAATATTTATTTCAATAAGGCTTACTGTCTTTATCTTTTCTTTTCTACGTAAACTTGTTAACACCTCCCCAAATTTTATGTCGCTTATTATACAGCTATATTCGTGCAACTTAGACTTCTGTCCTTTCCCCCTGTTTTATTTGCCTTCGTTTTCTTTATGTCCTTCCATCCACTTGCTAGGCCTCTTTGCCAAAGCGCAACGAGTTAAGCTAATGGTTCAACCCAAGGGAAGGGACGGAGAGGGGTGTAAGAAAGTGTCAAACCTAACCCCTATAAGTATTTGAGGCATGGTTTGGCGCAAAGAAATCATTACCACATAACCACAGCCAATCAATACACAGTACTCTACCCCATTGGCCACCTACAGTGATGAAGAGGGTACAAACACTGTTAACACACAGCATAATCATTATGCATGACCAGTTTTTGACTGTTGAGTAAATTTGTTTAAAAATGCTAATCCATAAAACCTCTATTCATGATCTCGCTATGGCCTTGCGTCTGATGAATATAAAAGACGTAAAACTGGAACTACCCGCCCCCCCCCCCCAGAGTCACACACACACACCACACACACACACACACACACACACACACACACACACACACACACACACACACACACACATATATATATATACATACACACACACCGATAAATTAAGCTGTAAATTAATCAACAAGAGGACCTTCATTTGAGCTCATGGTAGAGTATCCCTCCGTGCAGGTACACATGACTCTCCTTAGTATAATGATAGGCCTACTCCTGTATCAATGACATCCCTCATTAAATAAACCCGAGTTTTTATAGGTTAAGAGCATGTAAGTGACCAAGGATATTCCTATTCGAAGATCAACCTTCTCTCAAAACGTGATCGTATCATTTCCCAGTCGCATTGCTCTATTCCGTTATGACCATAATGACCAACTCGGTATTGATATCACTGGCCATTTCATCATCCGTCATATCCATCTGCCATAGTATTTCTGAGTTTATAATTAACTACACTGTAAATTTTCTTAAATATCCTACAATAATTACCTCCATGGAAATGAACAAACTGTACATCAATTTGATTTTTAAAGTAAAAAAACACGGAACTATTTCAGCAATTGAGTATATTTTATGTACGTGTAAAAATTTGTACACACGTGCATTGTGCTGACGGTAAAGCACGGTGTATTGCTTTTTGTGCTTTGTATCATTGTGGAACCAGGGAGGTGGGAGTGTGTGGTAGAACGGTCGATGCACGATGAAACCCGACATATACTTGCTTAGAAGCGCTGACTTTAGGAAAACTGGTTGATAAACACTAATATGCCTCCGCCTCGTGTTGGTGTTATGGGTCTATTTTTGCATTCGCCTTTCCGCGCAGCACCGTTGATCATAATGTGGAAATTTCCATGATCCACTCCAATGATTTTTCTTGTTCCACTTGGTCCACAGTATTAACTGATTAAATTACTGTCACAGTGTTTAATTACTGTCTCGCTCGCATACCATTAATTCGTAAATATGAAGTCTAAAGTTCACATAATCATTGTGTGCATGTCCTTCGTTAGGCGGAAAAAGACTATGTTCGTGTGTAACGTTGCCAACGTACCCAACCGTGAATAGAGGTATTGAATGCAATCATGTTCTATGAACATTATTATACATCATGCATGCATATCATGACACACCAACAGTCTAAAACGCAATAACAACAGTGTTTAGCAGCCAATCCATCTTAGCTGTACCAACACATGTCAATATGACATAATGTCTCCGTATGTCGGGCAAGCGGGAAAACAGCATAACAGCAACAATATACTTCGTTTGTATTTCATTGGATTAGATTTGCATGTTATGGGGTTATGTAATACAGTAGCATAACTATGTTCGTACTTTACCTGGCATTACCCAAATGGATAAGTGGACGCGGTCATATATACATTCTCTTGAATGAATAAAGGAATGAACAACGAATGGAAAACAAATGTTATCGTGCGGTTTGGCCCAACTTTCGTCTACGAGGTTTCAGTTTCAGCATTCTTCATTGCAATTTACATACTTAATTGGCACATCATTCATGTAGTTTCCTCCAAAACTCCACACGTTTCCGGCACGGAATTGAAACAGTACATGTACGGAGCTAAATAGCTTAAGCATACCCAAGAAGGAGCAAGATCTATATCATGCCTATGTTAGGATATGGTACATTGATTAAAAGGGGGTTTCCTGTAACGGTTTCCTTCCAAGTTTAAACTTTTAAGTTGCTCTTCCTTTTCAACAGTCACAACAATCACTATGCTGATCATCATTAATACTGTTCTGGAGCGTGGAACTTACCCATCTGGCCAAACACACACACACACACACACACACACACACACACACACACAAGCACACACACACACATGCACACACATGCGTGTATCTTTCTCGCATTATACCACATTCCCCCAAGTTTTAACCATCCCAATCAACTCGTTCCTTTGTTCCTAATGATGTATCACTTATCCTTCTCACTATCACACCTAACACACACACACACATACACACACACACACCGACAACATAGTCGCAAATACGTGAAGGCACACATGTATCATATTTCACATCATGGCATAATTATCATGCTCAATTACGGAAAAAAAACATTGTATAGCCAGCAAAGCAGCTTGTTCATTGGTCACATCATCATACAATAATTGATATCCTCTCCACTTACATTTTATACCCACCTGTATATTTCTGTCGTTAGGTTCCTCGTCGTTGTTGGTCGTTGTGGGGTCGGGGAGGTATCCCCCCGTGGGGAGTACGTCCACATCCACAGGCGGGCCGGGCATGGGCACATCGCTAGGTGCCCCCAAGGGGGGCATGCCCGCTTCATCCCGCTCCGTGATCGCCGACTCTGCTTCCATGTCGTACCTACCCGATCAGAGAGGAATAACACCTGAATCGTGTGTATACAGACAATCAACAACTTGTAATAAAAACACGTCGATGGGCGAGTTATGAAAACTGTTCCGACACCACTCACGGGTAAGACTAGAACCTATTGTTGTTGTCGAGGCTATACCTTGCGAGAGCGAACTGACAATGCGAAAACCCAGGAGGTGCCCATGCAGAGAAGTGGAATAAACCGAGACGCTTGAGTGCGCCCGCTGCATAACTAGTGGTAGGCGTTGATAGCAGATATCAACGGGGGTAGCATGGTAGTAAGCTACGTACGAGTAAAAACAACCCGCATTCCTAATGTACATGCGACTGTCAGCCAATCAGCAGCGAGAACAGGAACGAGTACACGTGTGATATCGAGTTACATTGTTTACCAACAAAAGCTAATGACAAAAATAAAGGTTGACCCGGAGAGTTGCCAAAATTTACGGACCACGATACAGATAGATTTAGAAAACTTGTATCGATTGCTATTTTGTCTTCGTCTGTTTACCTGCCATACAGCTGGAAAGGAAGCTCGAATGTGTCTGCCCTGCGAGATTATCTGGTCCTGGAACTAGGTCGGATTTAAAAAAAGAGATCAGCGATACTTTGGGGTTGACAATGGAAGATGAATTTGGCTTTCGTGTTTGTATAATCAGACAGAGGAAAGTAATCAACATACTAGGTGGTTCAACACAGTTTTAATAAAACTATTGATGGAAAATGTTAGGTACAGCTAAAATCAAACTGAAATGGGCACATTGAAAAGTTACAGATATTAAATAAAGCTGGTAGTGATAACGGGACACGTATCCACGGCAGAACCGTTCTGCACATAATACCACGGTGTCGGTTGATTTCAACGACTACCAAAATCATTTTGAGACGATTACATTCCTCCACGTAATCCTGAAACCTAACGAATGTGGGACACCGCGGTCAAGGCAAAAAAACTGTGCCATAATTACAAGTTTCATAAACTTTACCACTACTATCCGTCAATGTCAAAATATTAAAGTGTTTTGACAGGTCATGCATTAATATCCCGGACACAATTCTTTGGATTCCTAGTTAAATCCTGAAATTCCCTTTTTGACGAATAAAGAACGAACGATATGTATGTATCCGAATGATAGATTGAGCACACAACAATACTCTTTGAGCACCATACATGCCAACGCACAGCACATTTGTCTGACGCACGTGTTATGGATCATTCGTGACATTGACGAGAAAGTATATGCCTAGTCTTGATCTGAGTAGTTGATTTGACTTGTCTTCACCTCACTAATGCGAAAGTAACTCAGATATTCAAAACATGTACTGCCAGGGAGAATAGCAAAGTAATAACCAAGAGACATCCACGATTCATGTCTGGCCAAGAGACTGTGCCTTGGCAACGGAGACGCTGCGAGGGTATTGTTGTGTACTGTTGTGAATTAATCATCTGAAATACACAAATATTATTCTTTTGAGTTGTAAAAACGTGTTAACCTAATTAAGAAGTGAAATCATTATAATTGATGAAATGTCACAAAAATTTTCTCCCTCAAAATTGACGTCTATCAACTGTGCAATAATGCTTTCAGTCCCTGTGGGATTCACGGTGTCCTATACGAAATGGAGAGTGTCGTCATGACATATTCGTGCATCCATACTACATTCTACAAAGTCTTTCTTAGACTTTGTATGAATTGGTGATCTTGCTCACATCTGTTCCGTATACCTATGAAGATTACTGTAAACCATCACACTGTTGTTGCCACAAAAAGGCGCACAGTTATCTTAATGATATCAAGACAAGACATAGATAGAGACCATAATAATATCAGTGATAAACACTAGGGTCATGTCGATCCAGATGAACAGTTATGATTTTCAGTTGTCCTAGATCTAATCAGGATTCTGCCTTCCGGTGTAAGATTCCGTGGCGCCATAAACTGTGCATGGTTTACCGTGGATGACCACAATTATCGCTGCTGGAAATGATAATGTTATTTTCAAAATGTAAACAGTTAAGGGGATCGTGGTGAAGAACGATGAAGGATGTGGTGCACGTAGAGGAGGAACAAGAGGATGGTATTAGTTCCACGCCTATACTTCCTAAAGGATGTTGGAAGGGGGGCGAGAATGGGTAAAATGATGTTATTCGTCGTCATGTTATTTTAAATATTCTTTCTACTATTTATTCCTTTTCTCTTCCTTTTTTTCCCAACAAATGTTCAGCTTCCCATTTTATGTTCCTCGTCTGCTCCTATCCTTGTTTTTGCATTCCTTTCTTTATCTTCTGCTTGCTACATCTACTCCTCCTTATTATCGTTTACATCTACATCTTTATTTCAAATATGGATTTAAAAACACTATGATTTATAAAATAATGCATACCATACACTTACCACCAATAGGCTTCTCAAGAAGAATGCCAATTCCGAACTCCAAAGAGGTGATCCACAGTCAAACGAGGTTTGAATAGTTCCACATTATCAGCAGTCCATTTTCCCTAAAAAAAGGTTGGGGGTCACAAGGGGTCCTGAATTGCAAGAATTTCTAATGATTACTTGATGCGGAATGGTCCTTTTCTTCCTCTCAGTAATATCAATTTATCTCGCGAATGTTTATTCCACCTATATCGATAAAGAACACATCAGAAGCGACTGGTATTCTGAGAAAATTTACGTAACACTCTACAGACGAACTCAAATCCACGCGCTGTGTTATTTTAAGTGATTCTCCGCAAATCAAATGATGCAGACTTCACAACATCTCGCCTCTGAAATAAGATTAGAAGTGAACTATAAGTACCTCTTTGGTACGCGTATGTCAGACTGTTTCATGTAATCAAGTGCAAATATCTTGGAAAATCTTTGGCTAATACCCCGGGCAATGTGAGTTACGACAGGAACATCTTGAACTTACATGGTTTCTCTGAAATTTACGCAATCGTAAGCTACTTTAATCCGTTCTCTTGAAGTCACAGGTATGACCAGCTTATTTGCGTTGTATTATGGTTGCTTAATGGATGTAACAGCTAAAATTGTCTACCTTAAGAGCTATTTTCTGCACGGATCAGTTAACATGCCGTAGCGGACATTGAACAGAATATGGGGGGGGGGGGGGGACATTGCACAATCAATTATGCACGTCGTTGTTAAACGTAACCTTAAGCTTAATCTCAGCGAATTTCTCAGTAACGGATCGATAGTTACGAGTTAATCCTTTGTCGCCGTCTAAAGCCATGAACCTGTTATGGGTATATAATAGCCCTTGAGGTGGTTAATGAAGAAAAAAATACAGTGCATGAATAAGATGCGAGGGGGGGGGGGGGCAGACTATGTTGTTGGTTGTTGATATAGATTTAGCTCTTCCGGCACACCTCACAAGCCATCGGCTTTCTGGTGATGCCTTATATTTATTGTTCAAGTTGTTTAAAAGAACATTCGTTGTACTATATCGTGATGGACGCTGCGATAGGGGATTGATTTGCTTTAACGGTGAAAAACTACACACAAAGCTCTGGAAGATTTGATTCGGCTAAGTAGACAAGAGCTCTTTAACGGGAAACCACGTGCATCAAATTACAAGGATGATAACACTTGGCTGGTAAAACAAGAACCATTTTTCGGGGGAGGAGTATATATTAAAGGTTCATATAAAATGGCTATATAAAAGTAATAGGAATGGTGCTGGTTTTGACTGAAAAGTGTTAGGTTTGGGGGTGCTTATCCACACGACCATGAGGAAACGTAGACTTTATATTGTCATGATTGTATATGTTTCACAATCATGGGAAATGTCTCCATGGTGAAAACATCTACGGTATACTTCAAAACATTGATCGTGTCCATAGTTACGAGTTGTTATATTCTATAGCATTTTTCTCAAGGGACTTTTTCCTTGTAATTATGTTTATATGCAAATAAGGCTCGTTACCATTTGAAATGTATCATATAATTTGGCACTTTTAAGCACTCGTAATTCCAATGACAAGAGCAACATCCATTATTCTTTGAGATAATCATCATGGCTTATCTATAAACAAAATAAAAAAGATAAGTCTCCACCTTTTTTTTCTCTCAACTGCATAACTTTTTAACCAGTAATTTATCGACAAAATATTTTAGCAGGGGTGTTGCTGCACTCATTGGCTAACTTTCATGTGAAAATGGTATTGATCGGTTCAGTCATGCATGAATGAGCAAACGCTGAAGGTAAAAAGGTGACTTTTCAAAAGTCACAAGGGTGATTGTTTATGCCGTTTTAACAGTACATTTTGGCATTTCTTTAAAGTGTATTCACTCAACCATGACACGAAAATGACTTCTTTTGTTCAGATAACAGGTTATGTTACATCTTTGTCAAAATACCCAGTTTTATTTTTTCACAAAAATAAAGAGTTTTTAAAAGTTTCAAACCCAAGATGAATGAGTAATTTTTAAACGGCGCTCACTCAACCAGAACAATGGGTTAAAGGGTTACTAAATTAGAAAAATGAGTTCCTACTAATCTATGTAAAATTATCCACTAAAACGAATTTCACATTCATTTGCCGCAATAAAGTCTCATTTTGACGAAAATTTGGAAAAACCCACACCTCCAGTGACGTATGAGAAGTCAAAATGCCATAATCGCCAACGGCGTAAATAAAATGTTTTATTTATTCACGCAATTCAAACAATACGTTACCAATGGGAACCTCAAAGCTTGTCCGAGGTTTGTCTGAGTAGCAACAACTAATAGATTCAAAGTGCATTCCATCCATTGAATCTGAATGACAAGATACAGGTGAATGCAAAAACGCGTTACTACGCAGTTAGGGGGAAAGTTGTGAATACATTACGAAACTGGTCTATTGTTGACTTCCATACAATCTATGGAATTGTGACTTCTCATACGTCACAGGAGGCGTGCGTTTTTTCAAATTTTCGTCAAAATGAGACTATTTTGCGGCAAACAAATGTGAAATTCGTTTTTAGTGGATAACTTTATATAGATTAGCTCCAACAAAGTTTGGGAGGTGTGACCGGGCCTTATGCAAACTTTACTCATGTCGTTCAAACCAGGGATGTGTTAGGAAAGGATATGAAACAACATTCTTTCTTTGAGCCCATGCGTGGCACCGCCGAAAAATTGCGTGGTCTCAGCATGTGCTTTTCACGTGTTTTAACAATAACGAACACGATTGCCTAGCAACGGTTTCTCAGAGAGAACAAAAGAAATGTAGAGTCTTATTTCGCTTGTCCACTTCTGTTGGATTGCATCAATACTTTTGTGAGGAAAAGAGATATCAGCGAACAAAAATAAACAGTTTTTTAAAGTAAAATATCTCATTTGCACGCAAATTCACGCAAACTCTGTTAATGAAAGTAAGCAGCTTAATATATGATTTTGATAATGATTGAATCCGACATTTCCGGAAATCTCCGGAAAGTGAAGAAATTGGTTAATTATGCAAGTAAGAATATTATCTTATATCTCCGTTTGTGCATCATTCAACAATTATTTAGAAGAAAAACGAATACAGGATCTTTAGAGGTGTTGCCCCTTAACTTTCTTGAAAATTACAAAAAAATGTGATAAGAAACACAGCTTCGAGAAACAAAACAGGCAATTAAAGATACTGCTTTCCAAGTTGACGATAGCAAAATGACGGTGCCGCGCATGGGACTTCAAAGCATTGCAGTGATTGTGGAATGCTTTTGACATTCATTAGCACGCTTTAGTATCCATACAGATGTTTGAATATATTATGGTTGAGTTGTCCCTCCTTCCTAACACATCCCTGTTCAAACAATGCGTTTCTAATGGTAACTCCAAAACTCCGAATATCAATATTTACTAGATTCAGTGTGCCTTACATCCTTGGAAACTGAATTACGAAATGCGAATGAAAGTACAAGGACGAAACCAGGATTTGTGCAAAGGGGTGGGGGCGGAGACCAGCTTCCCTTTCTGTTCTGGCACATGGCCATGGGTCCTGGGCGTCAAACTGTACTCGAGTGTGAAGAGTGTGAAGAGGGGGAAAGGGGGGGGGGGGGGGAGGGAAAGTGTAAAACAAAACTCTGTAGGCCCCTATATAAACACAACAAAAAAAGTAAGTCCACCCCCCCCCCTCCAAGCAAAATAGCATAACTTTTTTTTATCAACAAGGTTTTGAGCACCGAAACTTGGCAGATTTTTTTCTTTACTTATTGACTAACTTCCGTGTGAAAATCATATTATCAAGTTCTTTCAAAGCAAAGATGTCTAAATATTAAACACCATCTTTGGTATGAAAAAATCTGAGAAAAAGATCGATGAACGAAACTTGATACTTGATACTTCCGAATGATTTGAGAGCACTTGCATGACGTTACGTGGACACCATCTGATTATGTTACGTATATAAATTAAAAACAAACACGAAGTGTTTACATATTCCACATATAAAGAACATTTGTTATTGTGTGGGTTTTTTTAGGCTATGTACTTTAGTAGGTACTACCGCGTGTACACACAGTTCATCAAAACACAGGCCTACATATGGCAGAGAAAAAATACCACAAAATGAATGACATCCCTAAGTGTTGCCAACAATCATAATGAATGGTTCCTTTACACATGTTACATGCCAAAGGTTGTCCTCGCAAATTCGCTGATCTGCCTGTGTAACTTTTCTTTTCTCATTCAAAACTTGTTCCCCTTTAATTTAGAGACGCCGATGAGGAATGGATATAGCAAATAGGTCTAATACGTTATTGATAACATCTGCATTACAACAAAATGTAAAGTTTTTCAAATAATGAGAAAATGGACATAATATCACATAATTTCTATGGGGTTCAATAGTCACAAGCCTTCTATGAATGAATTGTGTTTATTACGTTTTGTTTGTTGTTTACATTCATTGTATCTGAATTTTATGCATGGTTGTTTTGTGGATAAATAACTTGAATTTTGAATCTTGAATCTTGAAATTGAAAATGTGTATCACATCCCTATGTTTTCATGGGACGGGTGAATGGGTGAGTGGGGACATAGGGGATCGTGGCTTCCAATAGTGCCTAGTGCGGGTTCGGATTTTCTTGTTTCCCCGTCCTTAGCAAGTGTGTTGTATTATGTTCTTTAATAGTTGAACGGTTCAGTAAAGAACGGGTTAAGAAAATACATTTGAAAAGTCTGCACCTATTTGTCCAGACTAAAACATTTCCATTTTATCAGATCGTAGCAGCCCTCTAGAATTTCCGATTTACTTATTTGTTTTTCTCGTGTAACGTGTTTCGTTCGATGAAAACTGTCATGCTTTTTTTCCAACAACACGGAACAAAACGAAAACAGGAACGTATAATTGAAATGCAGATACAGGTCTCCGGCAAACCTGCTATTTAAAAAATGTAAAACAGTTTGACACGACGAGGACAGTTTTATGGCTTAGCTATTAAGAGAGTGAACCTGTAAGTAAAAGGATGCCAATGTTTGTAGACATGGGGAGACAAAGACAAACATAATGACAGGGTATTGCTGGTTAAGGAAACATTAGAGAGACGGCAGCAGACCACGGAAATTCCGCGGTAATGAGGACAGAGTCCTTGAACACCTATACAGAGATCACACGACACCAGGAAAAGAAGAGAAGTGGGTCAAGGTGAATAAACGATGGTGCTTTTGTGTTAACAGATTTTTGATTAACAACGGAAAGCACATGATATCAACATGAAAATAATGCTTCCCCCAAATAAAACATGAATTGTTTGAACGCGTTACAAATTTAAGTGAATGTCATAATTCCCATCGAACAGCAGTTAATCTGACATACAAAGGATTATGGTGATTGGGTGGTGGGCGAGAAATCTACTTTGATCGAGAGGGAATCATGATGAGTTAACATCTCGACTTAATACCCAGGCACGCATGTGGAACAACGCACGAATGAGGGCAGATCATGGACTCAGCGCGCATTATGAGCTTTAAAGCGATAGTTTACCCTGAACATAAGTTGGTTTCATTTAATAACAACAGAAACGTGAAAGAAACTTATTAGTGAAGGTTTTATGAAAATCCGTCAATGGACAAGAACGTTATGATCTTTTGATTTGTTTTTATTTTGTGACGTCACGTGCGAGGTGCTCTCCCATTATGTTGTGAACAATTATTGTTGAAAATGTGCATTTTCTCAAAAAGATGTGCATCCTTTTACCTGTGCATTTGATACATCATAAGAAATACGTTTTTACACACATACCTGTATGAAAACAAATCATTCCGTTGTCAAAAACAGAAAATGAAAATTTTATGGAATGACATGTTTACTGCTCACAACATAAGGGAGAGCACTTCGCACGTGACGTCACAAAATCAAAATTTCAAAAGATCGTAACTTTCTTACCCTTGGACGGATTTTCGTCAAACCTTCACTGATATTTTTCTCTTATGTTTCTGCTTTTATTGAAACCAACTTATCTTCAGGGTGAATTATGCCTTTAAAGTTATGAAGAAACGAACTTCACGATCGATGACCTATCGTTTTATCTTCATTGTGTCAGGTGTACAATAACCAGGCTGCTACATTTTGCTTTATCGTCTAAACTTTCGAGCTTTACTTTCGATTACTCCAAGGGCATTTCCGCCTTACCAGATTTTTTACAACATGATACACGTGTTATAACCCCATTCTGCACGGTAAAGTTGATCACGTTGTTCACGAAATACCGTTTCATTCTTTATGAAAGAAATGTTCAGTAGGCCTATGTGATTTCTTTCATATTATTTCATTAAACAAAGATTTATCTCTAGAAATATGATGGCACGTGTATTTATGCTCAGCTATAAAAAACGTTTTATGACTTTGTAAGTAAATTTGATATTCAATTTCAAGTTCGTTTATTTTATTACAACGTCTTATAATTTGATTTTACAGTTCAGCATAAATACCCATCACATCATATTTCTAAGCCATCGACTTTTGGACTCTTTGATTAAATTGAAGCTGAAGCCTGGAAGAAAACACGTTTTTTCTTTTAAAATCATTTAAGTAAGTCTATATATGTTGACAGAATCATACCATCAGGGACGTCTATCTCTCAAATGGGCTAACAGGGGGGGGGGGGGGGGGATATGGCATGTGATTATGTCCATACTTACTTTTGCTTGCAGTGACAGAGGAAAGAATGAAGCAGCCCATTATACAGATGTTGGGCTTGCACATCTACCCTCTGAAACAACATTTGAAACGATACCACTAATGAAAGGAAGAAGTGACATTTAACGAATAACGAAAAGAACAAAATAAAGGGAATTGCTAAGGCATGATTGAGTAAATGGAAGTGAGGCTAAGTAGTATCGAGAGAGAGAGAGAGAGAGAGAGAGAGAGAGAGAGAGAGAGAGAGAGAGAACACGAACCAAGGAAGGCGAAAATGAACACGGATAGAAAGAAACAAAAAAAAAAAGGAAGGAAAGAAATATGATCATTTTTTTTCTTTTAAAGGGGGGGGGGGGGGCAGAGAAGAAAAAGGAGAAGACGTCTTAGAATTTGTTCCTCCCAAATAAAAGCCCAGTGTGTAGTGTATGTATACGCTGATCTCTATCTCTATGCCTTGGCTGCATAAGATATGGTTGCTAACGTTTCACTACGCATGCGCAAATCAATTAAAACTTGCGTCCTGGGTTTTTGCGAGTTGGACTGAGTTTCTGTTGGATCGATTAATGTGGTAAGTGAAATGAAAATGAGAATATGACGTGATTAGATTATAATAAGAACATGATTTATGTATTGCGTTTCATATGCTACATTTGAAGTGTGTAGTTTGAGTGTTTTAGATATATTTCTGCGTTGAAAAAATAAAGTGTGGTGAATGGCGAATGCCAATGAAACACAAATCTTCATATGTGGGACTGAAATATTCTTACCGTATAGGAAATCTGTATGTTATTGCGGTTATTGTTTAATGTTGTTGTGTTCGTACTTGCGGCAAGACTTGGCTGCTCATGAAAGTTGAAACATAAACTCAAAACTAACATAGCGCATTAACTAATATTATTTCTATGAATTCTATTGCATTTGACTGTGAGTTTGTGCCTGAATATTGATTTCAGTAGTATACTTCAACATGTTTGGACATGGACTACGACTGACAACTAGGCGGTCGGCTAACTCAGTAACTGAACCATGTTATTGTTAACTGTTACGGCGTAATACTACACGTGGTACCCAATTCTCATAGAAGCAGAATACTACTAGTCTAGCCATGGGCCTGGAACATCTTTAAGAATTTTAATCATGTTTGAGTGGAGAGGCAAAGTTTATACGTAAGCAAGGAGTTAACTATTTCTTCTGTTTGTTGTTTGCACCAGTCAGTCTGTGAGTTTGTATGTGAATTTTAGTGCAGAGCCAGAGAGGTTTAGATTTCTTTTGTAGATTAAAAAATAGTATGCTGTTTGAATAATGTCATTAAGGAACATATATATTCATAGTTTGATCTAGGATTAATCTACCAGTTATATTTACTGAAGGGCAATTCCACGATAACACCGGGACGCGTCAGAACACATTTTCACTTTTCAAATGTAAACAACAAATTAAGTGTAGATATTTATTCTATATCTTTTTCTGTTATCACAGTCTGGAAAAGCCATCTGAAAAGGACATCTTTGACTGTTATCACAGCCATGAAAAGGCCATTTGAAATATATAGTCTATTGAGGGAAAAAAACTTTGTACATGCTCAACACTCCAAATTTCCTTTATTCATGAATCAAACATTTGGAGCCGCACTAAGATTTCAATGTGTTTTTCCAATGAATACATGGCTAAAGAAAGGATGAGTAAGGGTAGAATTTAGTGGTGTCAATATGTAATTTTATCACAATTGTGTGGACTGACCTTCTTGCCCAAAAATTGGAGTATCCTTTGCAAGACAATTATATTTACAGGCAGTTTATTATACTCTAATGTAAAAAAAAAAAAAAAAAAAGGATACAAATATTGTTTTTCATCTCATTTTAAGCTGTGTTGGTTAAGATCCAGTGACTTTATGAATAGTATGGGATATTGATGCAGTGGTTGGGTTCATGTGTTATCATATTTTTTTAAATTTATGCTTTCTAGGTATTAACTATTTCCTCCCCCCCCCCAAACTCTACAATTCATAGAATGATACACACCAAGAGGGGAGAGAGCGTTTAGTTATCAGAATGCCTGAGGAGCTATGATCAAAGCCTTCAAGTGCCTTCCAACCCAGACCAATGAACAAACCAACACACCTGAACAACAATGTCTTCCTCTGCTGAGCTGTATCAAGTTGGGTCCTCGGATAAGATCAAGGCTCTAGAAGATGAGCTGGCCAAGGAGTTGCAGGACCTGAAGAATGACATCGAGGAAAATGAAATGCTGGGGAAGACACCGAAAGTGGCTAGGTAAGAGGAACAGACAACACATCGTCACTCCTGTATTAATGCCTTTGTTTTGTTTTGTTCTGAAAATTGCAGTTTGTGCATTTGATATGGCAGTAACTTTTTCTTTCAAATATTGTATACTGCCTAGAATGTATTTCACCTAAAAAATTGAGCCCTGATTCAAAGCTAAATCACAAACAAATATTATACCGGTACTGCACATCATGATTGATGTGAAGAATGTTCTTTTCAATTGGAAGTTTGTTAAGTATTTGTAATTCTTTTGCAAGCTACTGCATCGTTATTCGTAATGTGATCTACATCATTTGCTTGCTTGTGTCCTTCACTGCCTCCATGCATTCCCAGCTCGGTGTCTCTCCCCAAGAGCGTGGATCACTTCAGGAAGCAGAGAGAGCAGGTCATCAAAAGAGCAATGGAAGTATGTTCAATTGTACCATTCTATCTAAAAAAAAAAAGTACTGCGATATGAGATTGTACAATAAATAAATATCTTGAATCATCTCATCACATGATCACCACATCAAACTAAAAAAACGTGCAATAGAGCTCACTATTTACATCTGTTTTTCACAACACATTACTAACCTATCCATAGTGGAATTTCATTAAAATCTGATTGCTATGTTTTAACTGTGTTGTAATCTTTAGCAGTAACATTTTAGGAGTAGTTTACACAGAATGGTGTAACACATTAAATATAATATGCTACAAGTGCTGATAATATGCATGTTCCTGTAACATAACCTTCAATTTTATTTATTTTGGAATAGCCTTGCAGTTTCAATGTAAACATGTTCATAGGCAACATCTGTTCAATATGTATTTAGTACTATTACATTTTTATATTAAATATGTGTTCTTCTCTTTGTTCCCCTTTATTGATAAAATTGTGGTGTTTTGCCATACTGTAATAAATTGGATATTAACTTCTTCATGGTGTTATTTTGGTAGCAGCATGATTTTTTTTTTTATAGCATTTTAGCAAGTTTCTGTATGTTTAGTTGTACACATACCCATATATTAATGAGTAGTGGTATAGAAGTATGTACTGTTTTTCTGAATAATATTGAATTATGCTCCAACATAAACTGAACCTATTTCTGAACATGATGTTAAACTGAATGATAACCAATGTTCAATCTTCTTTATTGTGCTGCTGTCAGGTGAGTGAGGCCCAGCCACTGATCATCCAAGCTGAAGTCATGCAGGAGGAGATGGAAAACTGTTCCAAGAGAGAACACACCACAGAGAGTCTACCTCTCATCTTGCATCAGGTAACATTCTCAAGCAATCTTCTTAACAACCTGTTCTTTACTGAGCTGGCATGTGTGCAGGCTGTTTTATTTTTCCCACTCAGATATGAATCAGCACGACTCCCAAAGAATCTGTTGTTTAGACAATATATGACAAGCTATCAATAGACAATACCTTAAAGGACAAAAAACAGGAGGTTACGGCAATTCTATCACAAATTTTGACACCCTATACTTGACCAGGATTTACAGAGCGCCAAAATCTAAATGTGAGCAAGAGGTTAAGCTATGAAGAGCATTACCCATTACAATGAAAGATGGAAATTCACTCCCATTATCTTAAAACAGGAACAAAATTGTGATTACCAGTAGCACAAGAACAGGTCACCAGCCATGCGTGTAGCTGTGCATAACTTACGGACAGCTTTATGAAATAGGGCTCGATACTTTATCCTGTGACCAACTTGAATGTGGAGCATGGTTGCAAGATGTGCTCCTTGTTTTTCCATAGACATGTGTAGTATTTCATGAGAACAAATGTTTCTTATCATTCTCCATGTTCTTCCTTTCTTGGCAGTTTTTCTGTGACAGGATACAGCAGCTGGTCCAGTGTAAGCACATGCACATGCTGCGCTGGAAACGATTCTGTGAACACACCAAGACTCTAGAAGCGCTCTACCCTCACTACCAGAGCCAACTTGGGTAAGAGGAATCTTCTTCGCCTCAAACGTATATATGCAAGTTAAAGCAGTGATATGTAAAGGCTTGCAGAATCTCTCAATGTCCCCCATTCCATTTTGGGGGGTTCTCTTTCCCTCCCTCTCTCTCTGTTCTGATCTCATCCCACCTCTCTCTCTCTCTCTCTCCCTTTGTCTCTCTCTTTTCCCCAACCCTGCTCTCTCTCTCTGTGCTATTTCTTTCTCTCTCCTATTTTGTGCTCTCTTTCTATTTCTATTCTCTATCGTCCCTTGTATTGGTCTGCTTTTCCATTTCTCTCTGTCAGTATGTTAAGCTCTTTATTGTAATGGGCCCATATGATTCAACATATTATATTTTTCACGGGCTAGTAATGTCAAAAATTTGCACTTGGCTTACTCACTTCCCAAGAATTTGTCTGTTGCTTCAGTTATGACAAATGATCTTTTACCTCACATGGTTTATTTCTATCCTTTTCAACCCCCAAGAAAATATCAGAAGTTCCAGAAATTGGCATCAAGTTTATTACCTAATTAATTTCTGAGTATTATTGCACATCACAATGGCCTGATGTCTCATAAATGAATTTCATTCCACTGATCCTGCATATTTTACTCCCCCCCCCCCCCCATGTTCCCACAGAATGATCATGTCAGAGTATAGTGATGCCATTGCACGAGCCAAGCGGCTGTCGGTGGCCCATGAAGCCCTACTGATGGGAAAGCCCCTGGTCACAGAGAACGTGGTCACCTTAGAAGACATGCAAATCTACACACGCTGGCTGGTCTGCCACCAGCATTCCACCAAGCTCATTCACTCCTTCCTCAAGGTAACAAATCTTTATGGTGGATGAAAGCGTGTCTCACCTGCCAAAACTTTGGAAGAGTTAACCCATCAACGCCTTTTATTCATCTTCTTGTAGTTATCCATCATAATAATGTAATTAATTTATATTTGTATGTCTTATACTTACAGTAAAAAGGGTAGAAATATTAATCATGTTTTCTTGCAGATGAATATGAATTTTAATTCTACATATAACATGAAACTATTAATTTCAAATCAAGGTCGTAAACATATTGAGCATGAGGATGGAGAAGTTGTGAGCATAGCTATAAATTACGTCCTGTAACATGATTGCAGAAAACAATGTCAGTGTAATATTGTATGTGAGTTGCGAATTGACAATGAAAAAAGAGAGGAAATCAATCTGTTCCACTTCCATCCTCAGATCCTGGAGTGGATAGCAGTATCGCACAAACATGACATCTCACCGGATGAAATTGACCATGACGACCTCAAAGATGACATTGCCACGAAGAGTGTCCACTCACGTCTGGGGTCCAAGACCCCCAACATCATCAATCAACCAGGCAGGTGGTCTGTCTTTGAGGGACGGCTCTCATCAGGTGAGAGCAAGGTTTTTGTTCTTCCCTCGAATGGAACGTTAAAGACAGCCCGTCCCTTTTTCAGATCACCACAAAACCATCAAAACATTGGCAAAACATATAGAGAAGTGTTAGCAAGCTGTATATTCATAATTTGAAACTGATACGTAGTGTCAAATTCAAATAATGCACGTAAACAACGTCTGATTAATAGTCTTTACCTCAGGCTCCGTCAGTTTGTGTTGAAATATCTGCTTTATTGATTAATCTGTTTATTCAATTATAAAACGCATTATGAAAAAAATTGTTCTATAGAAGGAATCATCTCCAAAGTTTGGTAATTACTCATAGAATTAGGATTTCACACATGCATAATAACCGCATAGATACTGTAACAAAGACTAATACTTTTTTCATAGTACGAAAAAAGTCGGTTTGAAATTTAACGGCTGAAATTTTTACACATACAGAAAGCTTCAACATGCTATATTCTTAGAAATGGTCTTGAATCACACCTTCTTCAATTTACGATCGTGATTTCAAATTTTAAGCTTGCAAAAGGGACGGACAATCTTTGAGTTTGAGATCCTATACTCTATTCAGGTTAAAGACCTCATTTCACTTCTTCATTAAGAGCAGGGTAAAAAACCTATACCAGAAAACAGATGAGTGATGCCAACCTCTCGTGAGGGCGACTCAACTTACAAATCGTATCGCATAGGCATATTTGTGTTGTACAAAATGATAATAAGAATGATTTTTGTGATATGGAGCTGTAATGTAGCTGCAGCTTTACAGTGGTAGGATTTAAACAGTTGAGATTTTGTGTTTTGTGGTGGAAGCTGAATGGAGCATTGCACTGTCATTTCAATTTGTGTTTGAATTGCCTTAGCAACATACGTGATGTACACAAATTTAACAGTAAAATATGTTTTAAATGTCTTCTCATTGTATATTAAAAGGTAGTGTGGTCGTTTTGCAGACACAATCAAATTAGGAGAACCCAATACATTTAATATTTTTCAAAAAATCTGAAGTTTTGATCTGCTTCAATCCTGTACGGCCCTGCAGATGAGATCCCTGTGGCGCCCTCTCCTGGCCGTGTTTCCATGCTGGAGAGCGTGAAGGAGAAGATCAGTGGCAGCGGTGGGATCCAGGAGGCCAGTGAGGTGGGCGGGTCCCTGCTGTCATCGTCAGTCAACGTCATGAGCACCAACACCATCTCACATGCACCGCATGGCATAGCCGCAGCCGCAGCAGCAGGTGAGCACACTACACCGGCATTATTGAATCAGTAAATGAAGTATGCATTCTCTCTTCATTTAAGAAATACAGAACCATTAAGAGATAGTGTAGTCCTGTTTAAAAAGTTCTGAAATAATGATGATGATAATAATAATAATAATGATAACTTTTATTTATATAGTGCTTTTCATAATGGATATATATCAAAGCGCTTTACAATTACATGTATAAAGAAAACAAAACAAAACTTAATGATAAACATTAGATTAAGTATAACAACAATTTAAGAACTACATGTGTACATGTATGTTGAATATGCCTGATCCATGAGATGTGTTTTTAATTTTGACCTGAACAAAGAAATACTGGTGATGCAACGAATTGAGGCTTGGAGAGAATTCCACAATTGTGGGGGGGGGGGGGGGGGGGGGGGGGGGGGGGGGAGCATGAAAAGGACCTGTCACCAAAGTATTTAGTTCTTGCTAGTTTAACAGTCAAGAGGATTTGGTTGGCAGAACGAAGGGACCTACTGGGTTTATATAACTGAACCTTTTCAGAAAGATAATTTGGAGCATGACCATGAATAGATTTGAAAGTTAAAAGAAGAATTTTGAACTGAATGTGGAATTTTAACAGGAAGCCAGTGCAATTGTTTAAGAATGTGTCAAACACATGTGGTTTCATTTTTGGAAGGAAGGAATTTCGCAAAATTATGCAGAGACCACCACCCCTTTTTCCTTTCTGGGGCAGTTTCAGAAGTCTGTAGTCTTGAAGTGTATTCTGTATGTCTGCAATTGTAGGGCCATCCCTGCCATGCCCTCTGAGCCAAGACTCTGTTACAGCTAGGACGTCAAAGCATCCCAAGATGATGTAGTCACAAACTTCAGTTTCTTTGTTCATCAAGGATCGAGCGTCCCATAGTCCTAGTCTAGAAACCTCGCTCAATTGGGTACTTTTGGCTGTTGGGATTTTCCTGAGTTACCGTGGTGATACTTTGTTTAGAGGGCCAGATGCACGTGGTGTTCTGGAAGTGATGACCACAGGAATGTTAGTTTCATGTGGGCTAGCTATATACGCTGTATACTCTGTATGGATCAGAAGTATACCGTAAAGAAAACGTGTATGAAATCTCATGGTCAGATCTTCACAGGCCTTTTCGTGAAAAGTGAAAAACTATACTTGTTTATGTTTGAAACACCCTGTATCATAGCGACCTTAGTCTAAATTCATGTACTGTATTGCATCAGTCAATTTATTGGTCGACGGGGCTCTGCTTGCCTCAATAAATCACTATGGTGTGGAGAGCTGCAATATGTGCAAGTCACATGTTTATGTAATTGAGAAACTTTCATTTATATTATCTTTCTAGTGACTTATTCAGATGAACAAGATATAAACATCCATTGAAATAAATCGAGAATTTGGATTTAATATTGAATGAGTCATATGAGACATTTATGAATAAATGAAATAAAATATACATTGATGCTCAATACTGGACAACAGTTTTAAAATACATTGAAATAGTATGAGAATATGGATTGAATATTGAAAAAGTCATATGAAATCATTTATAAAGAAATGAAATAAGAAGTGAAACATCAGTCAATATCATACTTACTTCTAAAAATGTAGCAAGGTATTATGATTAATGAAGTTTCCCCAGGATCTGTATTGAATGTTTTCACACGATCCATGGTTTATTTCTTTGTCTCTTAGGAGGAGGCCCAGCTTCTAACAGTGCCACCATGGGCATCCCATGCCATGTATTGGACTTACAAGAGCTGAAGCCACTGCTGGAGTTTCTCATGTCCTGCTACTCGGTTCACATGGTAAGCACTTAAGCAAGGAACTCACCTTAAATCCTGGACATATTCCCATTTGCTGTTCCTCTTCGTTGCCTCCCTGACTTTTATAGCATTTTGTTTCGCGGTTGTTCTTCCAAACGGATCTCGTTTATGAGATAACTCAAGAAAGAATTTGTCCCTTTTTTGTACCATTATTTCAGCCGAATCCCAAGATTTCCTATATTTACTGATGATACTTCCAGGGTATGTGTTTTTGATACAAAAGTTTTCTAGTTTCAATGTCAGCACATTGTGAGTAGTTGTAGTTTTTTTTTTTTTTTTTTTTTGGGGGGGGGGCTGTAATATTTGCAAAGTGTGGCATTGCTTTTATGATGAAGTGTTTCACAATTAAAGAGCCCATGGTGATTCATGTGAAATTGTGGGCTACTGTATGTCAGTGTCACTTATTATCATTACGTGTGATATTTCTGTTTCCTCTCACGTGACACCAGAGTCTGGAAGACATTGAGGGTGCGTCCGATGAGATGGAGCTTGTGTCCATCGTGTCTCGCAAGTTCAAGAGCCACTTCTCAAGACAAGAGCAGCAGAAGACCTTCCCAACGTATGACAAATTAGAGGTACGTTCAAGTAATACTTACAGATCAGGCGGATGTTTCACCAAGCTGTTCGTAAGTTACGAACGACTTTATGAACGACTGGTGATCCCTTCTTGTGCTAAATCAGATTCTCAATGAACAAAATGTGGTATTGCATTTAGAACATGAAGGGATCACCAGTCGTTTGTAAAGTCGTTCGTAACTTACGAACAGCTTGGTGAAACACCCGTCTGGTATGGGAGCATTTTGTGGGCACAAAACAGAGTATGATAATACAACAGTACCCAAAGTCTGGAATGTACATCATGTTGTGTGTGACTAATGTTTATTTACCTGTTGCTTGTTAGATTTTCAGGCTATGTGAACTCTTGTCTGGTGAGGATGTCAAAATTTGCCATGGAACTGCAGTAACCAAAAGGATGTGGCTCTGTTGTGCCCTAAAAATAATTTAAACTCATTGTCTATTGTCCATACGGGAGATGATACAAAGGTGCGCTAATTCAGTATCTGACTGGAAAACAGCCAGCCCACACACACACACATGCTCAGTAAAGAACGGGTCAAATCGTGTAACAGTGTATTTCTGTTTGGAAGCCAATAAATACAGAAAAATAGTACCTTGACAATAACAGAGATGATTCTTTCTCCCTTGCAATAAAGAATCAAAATAAGATGAATATTTGTTGATATCCTCACGTGTGAAAATAAACATCTAATGAAACAAGTATATTAAGGCATGTATAGTTATTTCTCAAGAAGAGAACCAGAGGTTAATTTAAATAATGCTCACTGCTATTGGGACATCTCCCTGATATTCAAAAGCCTAATCTTGGATAGTAGTCTATTATAGTAATACTGCCTGTAGATGTCACTGATATATATTAATTTTAACACAATTCCATTTCTCTGTAGTTTGTGTTGGAGTGTTTGTTTGAGAATAGTTTTGTCTCTTACACTCCTGCTGTGTTCCTCATTCAACCCACAGACTGGGAATGAATCCTGGGGAGCAGATACGTCGTCCCATGCGCTGCTGAAAGAGAGCAACTGGACTTCATTCATCAAACTCAAGTAATATAGACATTTCTTCTTTAAAGAATGTTTGTTATGTTTGTTATGTTATGGTTCCATAATTATGCAGTAAAAAGTATAACTTGATTTTTTTATGTTCAAAGAATTCTGTATTCATATCATACTTATAAATTCTTCAGCATTCTTCTTTGGGTTTTAGTAAGGGATGTGTTTTTATATGTCGGCCACAAAGGTATTAGGGTTGTCTATATGTATGTTTATCAATCCGTCCCATCTGTTTATAGAATAGCTCAAGAACGGTAAAACTAAATCACTTCTAACTTGTGTGTAATTGATAAAACAGGCAAACTGTAGAATTCAGGTGAAATTCAATATAGGTTAAAAGTCACTGAATTCTGTCAAAAATGACCCAATATTCATTGTTATGATAACTTAATTGAGATCCACTAATCAATTGAATCAAACATAATATTAAAGTGGACCAGCATAATCTCCTGAACGCATTGATACCAAGCAAATTTCTAAAACAGTCTGTGTCTGGTCAACCATGAAAATAGGATTTTCTCCTTAATACTTTCTGTACCTATAGTTTTTTCTGTCACCTAGAAGTTACGCAGGATGGTTTACTGAATACATTGATGCCAAGTAACATTTTTACAACAGCCCATATCTGATAGACCCTAAAAATGGTTCCCCCCCCCCCCCCTCTCCCCCTTGGGTATTAGGATCACCATTATGGCCAGGGGCTAGGACGAGCCACGTCCATGTGAACTTGCCTATTTACACTTTCTCTCCCTATCCATCTTTGTTTCTTTCAGGGCTGAGAAGGATCCCAAGCAGGAGAAGATGATGATGAAGCTGAGGCAGAGGAACAGCATCGATGAGCTTCTCCGGGCACAGTCTCGATTCCTCTCCGTGGCAGACTCAGTGGTGAGATACCGACCTCACAGTACCTTGCTTTCAATGGAAACCTATTCAAATATTCCCCTTGCTTTCACAAGTAGTTCCACATCCTTATTTGTGATTGGCTATTTTTTCTAAAACTTTGTTGTTGTTGTCCAAAACTACTTGTTATTACTGCCACATTTGAGTGGAGGCTTTTGCTCCATAGGCACAATATGCAGACTTCAGTCCTCATATCATTTCTTTTCAGTACGATTTCAACATATGTACTTAACAGACATGCATAGTTGTCCATGCTGAATAATAAGGAGATTGTCCTCATAAATAATATTCTCTCTTTACTACACCATCATAAATATGTCTATTTCACGGTTATCTGCCGCTGTCACATTTGCACTCATATAACTTTCCAATCCTCGCGGAGAGCATTTCGTATGGCACAGAGATTACTTTGTTTTTATCATAATAAACCATTATCTATCTATGATAGCTTTTTAACACTTTGATTAAGTGCTGCTCTATGGGATTTGTGTGTAGTACCTGTGCAAAATTGCCTCCTTGGCACTTACAGAGTTAAATTGGTTACATTCTTTGACTCTTTGAACTCTCAGAAAGTGATTGAGTCCCTGAGAGCCCATGCTATCTCTGTGAGGGAGCCCCAAGGCTTTCAGGCTGCCTCTGTGACGTCACACCGGACGGCCTACAAGACCAACGCTATCTGGAAGAAGATCTACTGCAACCCCGCCCTCTTTGACAGGTGAGCGTCCGTTCAAACTTGATGGAGGTTTTTCCGTTATTGTACCTTAATACTACCACTGTTGGGTTTTCTTTTGAAATAGTCGATGGCTTGAATGCTTCAGCTATTGCCATAGTAGATTCAAACAATGGTAAGTAATAATGACTGAAAAATCTACATGTCACTAGACATTATTTAGTTCATAGTTTGTAATTCACTGACTTTAAGCTTCAATTTGACAATGTTTTGCAGAGGGTAGTAATAGCAACATGAATTGATGTAACAAATTTCAAGATTCAATGGAGTCAAATATTTTACTTGGCTCTGTACATTGTTTCTCTAGAATGAAACCCCCATATATTTCCTGCACATTATCAGTTTTTGAATGAAAATGTCTTTGTTCATTCCACAAATAAGTTAGTTCTTTAGAACATCTCCATGTGGAGGGAAAGCTCAATATATATACCAGTAAAGGATTTTGTGTTTGACTCTCTACATATTTGTCAACTTTTGTGAAGTACAAATATAGTCCAAACAAGCACAACACAAAAAGTAAATTGGAGTAGTGATAAGAATAACCTCAGGGGAATTACCTCCTTACACATGCTGGCTCACATTACCCTGGATGGGCCATCATGTGGGGATTAAAGGAAATAAGCAATTATTCCTTTCTGTTGACAGTATGCCCATACCAAGGTGTTATAAAAACAGTGTACTAAACCAGAACCAACTTTAAAGGTGATATTCATAGATAATCCAAAAATATGAAAATATTCATATCTACAGAAAGCTTACAAGCCATACAATGAGCTTGGATGACTTTCAAATAATACATCACTTCCAAAAAAAGCGAAATTAGGGTAACAACAATCACCCTATTCGCTGGGACAAATTTGCCCTACATCATCCGAAACGGCCTTTAGTTATGACGTAAGAAACGAGAAGCGTGGCTAGTGTGCCACTTCCGGGTATCGAGTAGAACGCATGTATTACATTGTATTTAAGGCTGAAAACACAGCTTCAACCTATGTGTTATTCTCCCTTACTATAGAATAAATTATAACGCAACATCGTGTGTAAGTTACTTGTTATTAATTTATTTATCTTGATATTCTAAGAAATGTAATATTTGTGAAATAAAAAGGTTGAAAAATGGAGAAAAAAGGTAAAACTATGGCTGTGCATGTCCCCGGCTTTGTACAGCAAGCCTGCATACTATGGGGTGATTTTTACTACCGTGCAGTTTCCCTTTGCATGACATATCAGTCGAAGACTTCGCCTCTTCCAATATGGAAAAAAAAACAGTTGGTTTTGATTTAATCATTATTATGAATAAAATAACATTCAAACCAATCGAAGAATAAAAATAGTCGATCGTATCATGGCTAGATTAGCTGGAGAAATCGAGGCGATTCTGCTGTTGTTGAAAATCACAGAAGTATGAACGCAAGTTGAAAAACGGAGATGTTTCAAACGAAAATGTGCAATTGCCAAATAAGTGCACATTTTGTCTAATTTTGCTTCTGAAAATCTTGCATTTTGTTTACTAATGCGTAAATAGATAATAAATCGCGCATCCAACCTTCGATAACGCGCATTGAGCAGAAATACGCGGGGGCCGGTTTCAAGGGTAGGGGCCGGTTTGTGGACCACTCATACATACAGCTTAGCTGTCAAGCTAAAGCCGGCGAAAAAGTTGAGTTGTAAACAGTTATTTTACGGATATATTGTCACTTTTTCAATGCCAATAATGACATGAATACTGACATTAGGATATTTTTCAGGAAGGGAGAGGACAAATGTATGTAAGATATTGACCATTCAGGAAATATTTCATCGTTTTGAGAGAGTGGAACTGACATCCACTCTATGAACATTTGTGTGTAGATCACAGTTAGCCTCTATAGCTGCGTGAAGCATATCCCGGCTGTGACGTACGCACAAAGCCACCCTCCCTTCAGGCGATTTCGCAGGTCAGGAGGGAGTCAATTTAGTGAAGTTTGATTTTCATTAAACACAAAACTGAACACTTTCATGGCATGTTAGCTGCATAAATTGCTTTAATAACTCATTCAATTATAAAATAAACTATATTTATTTGATTTCATTTCCTATGAATATCACCTTTAAGGGACATCAAATTTAAACAACATGAAACATTATTATTGATTCAATGTAATTGGTTTTGTCCTCGGGATCACTATGGTATGCTGAGTTTGTCCACAGAAAAGAATCCAGAGAACAATTGAAATCACCCACTGTTTTAATTTTGTGATAAAAATCAATGATTTTGTGACAGCGTCAGATGAACTGTTTTGCGTTCCATAAAGTTAGTCTATGTGTAGGATGGTGTCTAAGTCAATGCTCTGTTGTGTATATTTTTGCTTGAACTGGGCATACATTGAGTTGACTTAAACTCTTGTCCTACAGAGTGAGTGTGCTAATATATTTCCACCCATTTGTTATTTGTTAAGGCTGTCATTTCGCAGTGTCACTCCAGCCGTGAGTGAGAGTGGAAGTTGGTAAGATTTGTGATTGAGTGGGTTTGGGGCCATATATGATACATGTATGCACCAATCCAGGCATAAACTGCAATATGCTGTGTCAGTGTTTGAATTGTATTGTAGTCAGTGATGTGGTCATCTCATGATATTGTTGGGTTAAACACTAGATATTCCATGTGTCCCGGCAGTGATTAGTCACGTAAAAGAGGAATGTCCTGAAGCTTACCTGAAAGTTATGTTTTGTTGTTATTGGCAGCATTTACTGCATTATCGTAGTTGTTTTTTAAGGGGGTGTGGAATATGCAAAGTTCTTTTGTGTGATGATGGTTGAAGGCCAACTCAGTTGGTTCAGTTTTGATGCAAAGTTTGTGGTTTGAAGTTAGCACAATGTGATTTGTTTCACCAACATAGCACTTATATATGATTTGCAGGAACTCAAGCTTTGCTCAAACTCAAGGTATCCTGGATATATCACAAAGTAAATCCCACATACAGGTCTATATCATTGTAAGTTAGTTCACAACCCCCTCGGACACCAACGAAAAAGGAAAATTACTTTGATTTTGATGAATAGATTTACCTTCTATTTTCTTTTGTTGTATGAATTGTGTAGTGAAACCAGGTGCATGCAATTGACATGTTTTGTTGTTTCTGAAATTGTCTTTAATCTCAGTAGTTAACTCTCTATGATGATTGTTTTTCTTTGCAGTGCTGGACCGGAAGATGACCTGGCTGTGACAGAAGTCAAGGAGAAGGATGTAAACGCTATTAGATTTGGCACACTGGAATTGTATTTAGTCTCAGATGTTAACTCTCTATAATGTTGCTGTTTCTTTGCAGTGCTGGACCAGAAGATGACCTGGCTGTGATAGAATTCGAGGAGAAGGATGTCAACACCATGAGCTTTGGGACCGGGTCCCGCGCCGGAAGTGCGACGGCCCGGCGGCGCAAGAAGAAGGGGGAGGAGAACGAGTTCACGTTTGCGGATGCCCTCCAGAAGCTTGGCCTGGAGGATGACTCGAGCAGCCAGCAGGACCCCACCATGGTGCAAGGGGGGTACCTCTCCTACCTCTACCTCAGGCATGTCCGGATCAGGGACCTGCAGAGAACAGTGAGTCCAATGAGATACGGATTAGTGACGTGCAAAGAGCGGTCAGCCGACTAATGGTTCAGTTCGGTGGTGTCCTCCGTTGGGTTCAGATTTTTGTTTTGTCTCCGGTCTCCAGAATGAACAGAAAGTCTCACAGCTTTCAATTTCTTCTTTTTTATGCCTCCGCCACGAACTTGGTACATGAATGTATTGCATAAAAATAATGAAGTGTGTAAAATTGGGGTCAAATCTGATTGAGGTCAAAGGTCAATGAACTTTGTAAAAATTGCCCTAAAATGACCTTTTCCACAATAAATCCAAATCCAAGGATGCTATTCTCATTAAACATGGTACAAAGATGGATCACTACTTGGGGATAGACTGGTGACACTTTTGGTAAAATTCCTGAAAGGTCAGAGGTCAAAGGTCAATGATATTTGTGAAAATTTGCCAAAAATTTACCTTTTTCACAATAAATCCAAATCCAAGAATGCAATTCTAAATGAACATGGTACAAAGATAGATCACTACTTGGGGATAGACTGGTGACATTTTTGTTAAAATTCCTGAAAGTTCAGAGGTCAAAGTTCAATGAACTTTGCCAAAATTGGCTAGAAATTGCCCCAAACCCTTAATTTTTCACAATAAATCCAAATCGAATGGTGCAATTCCAACCAAACATAGTGAAACGATGGATCACTACTTTTGGGTAGACTGGTGACCTTGTTGGTGAAATTGCTGGAGAGTTCAAAGGTCAAAGGTCAATGAACTTTGCCAAAATTTAGCTAAAAATTGCCCTCAAAGTGATAATTTTCAAAAAATATCAAAATCCAATGGAGCAATACCAACCAAACATGGTGCAAAGATGGATCACTACTAGACTGATGACATTTTTGGTGAAATTTCTCAAAGGTCAGGGATCAAAGGTCAATGAACTTTGCCAAAATTGGCTAAAAATTGCCCCCAAATAGATATTTTTCACATTGAATCCAATACTAATAATTCAATTCAAACCAAACATAATACAGAGATGTATCACTTCATGGAGGTAGACTGGTGAAGTTTGGGTAAAATTCCTGAAAGGTCAATGAACTTCACCCAAAATTGGCAAATTTTAAACAAACTTGATACAAGGATGGATTTAGACAGACTGGTTAGATTGGAAGTCAAAGAAGTAAGAGGTCAAAAGTCAATGAACATTGCCAAACTTGGCTAAACTTGAAAAAACAGAATGTGATATTTTCATTTCACATAGGAGCAATGGTATATTGCCCACCAAACATACACATTTTCTCGGAATAGCAAAGAGGCGGAGGCATATTTATCGACTGCATGGCAGTCGAATTGCTCTAGTCTTCTTTCTGTCTCTTTGCTTGCTTTGACTCCATCCTGTATATACATTTAATTATTTTATATTACCTATTCCACCACCACCCTCTCCAAACTAATTGCTTGTTATTTTATTCATTTGTTGTTCATCTACATGTCACTCTTACTCTTTATTTTACTCCTGTTTTTCTTTGTACACATTTGCTTTTCGAACTCTCCCTCATTTTTCTAGCAATATCTTGACATGCTTATGTAATTTCTTATTTCTTTTGCGTTATTCTTCTTGGGCTTCATCCTTTGACCGTTTAGGAGCGGGTTTCCGGTTAGTGCGCTGCACTAAACAAAGGGTATTTAAACCCCTCCTTGCTAAAATTTTGTATCACACCTGACGAAGTGTTGCAGTGGCGCACAAAACATTGTGATCTTTTTAGATTCCTTGCTGACCATACATTGCGAGAAAAACGATTATTACTAGCGATTCTTCTTCTTTGTCATATTGTCCATGAATTCTGAGTATGCACTCTGCCACATAAACTTTCTTTTCACAAGCACTCAACACTGTTTTTTGATAATGCAGTAACGAGCTGGAAGGATATATTGATGTGGGATAGTGCTATACTCTGCTTAGTACTGTGCTGTTCACGGGTTGGACCATTCCTCTGCAATTGTTGAGCAGCTCATTCCAGTGTTAATCGCTAAAGAAGAGGCCAACAGACCTGTTCAGGATAACATATGCTGTTCTGGAAAATCTCATTCTAAATTCTGTACATTAATGTATGAAGCAATCATTCCACTGTGTCCTCCCCTCACAGTGCCTAAGTGTCCTAAACTACTTCCACTCCGTTGAGAGAACGCTGACTATCAACGATGGCGGCCTGTCGTTGGAAGGTGACCAGCAGAAGAGATTCAGGTGAGATGAGATGATTGTTAGACGCATGTGATGGTATCAATAAAGGAAAAAACCTATCTGCGATCAACTAGTAGTACTAAAATAACAAAAATACTCATGACAATTATGATAATGATAATAATGATGATGACAATAACAACGCTTATCATGATAATTATGTTCATACGTGTACATAACAAACACCTGTTCACAGTGACTGCTTTTGTTTGCCTTGAGGGGTAGTTATGTAATAATTATCATTTAAACGATAATCATTTTCTTCAAAGCTTACTTTGATATTTTATCTGCGGTCAAAAAAGAATGATACTTTACTTAATCGTAACATAAAAAATTATACGATTTTTTTTCTTCAATTTCCTCTTCTATCTTTTATCAAATACAAAGCCCATTTAGGTATTTTGAGTATATTCTGATCTCTCTATATTTTTATTAGAAAATAAGCCCCTGAGGGAATGTGAGAGTTGCAGTACAAACTTAGGGCGTGTTTATCAACTCTTTTTTTGGTAGAATTAAGGTTTCCAAACGCGTTAAAATTTTTTTAAATGCATTTCAGGGAGTTGATAAACGCAAAGGTGTTTTGATTATGGGGTTCGGAAAGCTGTTTTGAGACACACAAATTTGTGTGATCCTAAATGCGTTTGAGCCAGAAACGCGTTTAAAGAAGCGAGATAAACGCAAAGCTGTTTTGAAACGACTTTAAACCACGTGTTTCCATAAACACATCGATCGCACACTATTGTACTACAGTGCACGTGTAGCGGCGCAGTAGAGCTGCGCAGTGACCGGTTTTCGACTTGGGCGATTGAGTTGATAAACTCACCGTTTTTTTAAACACGATCGCAAAGGCCTTTGGAAACGCGTTTCAAATTCTGAAAAGATGATAAACACGCCCTTAGATTGACACATTTCATGGTATGTTACAAATAAATCACAAGTTTATTTATTGTATGTGCAATTCCTTTGTCACTGGACATTGTTATGTCTTTATAGCTCGACGTATGATATTGATTTCATCTACTTCCATCTCTTTTTGTTGCTGTTCTACAGTCAACAAAACCACAAACAAGGAACCCCAGAGGCAGGGGTGGGAGGGGGAGGAGGACTTGGTAACCATGGTTACCTTCACAACACACCAGCAGAATTTAAGTAAGTACTTTGTCACCTCATTGTGTGTGTATTATGTTTATATATAACAATTATGTCGTGAGCAATAGACTGTCAGCATGAGTTAAATCACTTTCATTCATAAATATTCATTGCATTTCTCTAATGTGTATCATTGAAGTCTCTTATCTCCTTCCAGAAGCAATTGACCATATATGATATATATGTTGCTGTCATTCTTTATACAATCTTGATTTATGTTTTTGTGTTGTGAATCCAAATTCTGGAAACAGAAAGTAAGGCAAAAATACTGTTGTTATTCTTGCTGCACTCGCTCATGTGTCAAAATAGCATTGTAACATACAGCAGTTGATGTATGTTTTCTGCCAGTCTTGTTGCATGTGTATATATACTAGTGCAGTAGGTAGTGAGCAAGCAATATGATTGGGCAGTGTACATGGTCGTAACCAGGGTGTCAATCACACACAAAAAAATTTTTTTTTGTTGCATCCGCGAAAATATCTGTACTCGAACTACATTCTTTTCCCTTGCCAGACTCTCAGAGTCTGAATTCATGGAGTTTTCAGACATTGAGAACCATGATGACTTCTACACCATCGATGAGGGCAGGGTGCATGTGCAGGACCAGAGAGGCTACTACATCATCTACCAAAGTGCCCAGCAAGAATACAAGTAAGTATGCTCCATACTCACCCCACCTTTGCCAAACATGTTGAAATCAACATCATCTCATCATTTCGTTTTAATTGATACATTTAATCACGGCGTACTCGCCTAAGCAGACTGCTGTTCTACCGCTTGTCTGTGAGCACATAAAAATCACATACACATGATGTAATAATGCACATGTGATGACATTGAATATAAGGGTATTAAATAGTAAGAGATAAAGTAAGAGGTGAAGGGGAAACAGAGAAACAATGATTGTGCGTCACCGGGGAATGTGCAATAACGCATAAAGATACGTGTATGCGTCAGTAGTCAAATGTTATTCTTTTTTTCAGGGCTCTGGAGACAGATCTACTCCTCATTGCTACTCACTTCATTGAGAAGGACAGAGAGAACCGCAGCGGCTCAGCCAAGCGTCCAGGTCTGCCTCACGTCAGCTCTGCTAGAAAACAGGTACCGTCCTCTGTCCAGACCAAGAGTGTGATTAACCCCTTCTCTATCCAGATCCATGTGTACTATTGACATTAAAGTACAGAGTGGCACTTTCAGGGCCTTAGTGCTTGCTGTTTCATTAGATCAGCGTGTATTGCTAGTGGAAAATTACACACTTCATCATTAAGACCTTTAGCTCACTCATCCATCATGAGTTGTGTATATTATTATTATATGTATGTGAAGCAGGAAAACAGACTTAATGGCTTTCATGCCATTTTTATGCATGTAATTAGCATTAATGACAAATAAAACATGACTGTAGATTAAGACATTTTGATTTTGCAAAACGGTTTATTTTACTTCTGATCGGCATGCTAAGACTCAATGCAGTCAAACCTTTCATGGTCAAAATTAGGTGAGTTGTATTCATCAGCCTTTCTTTAGATTGAATATGAATATATTTTAAATGCATAACAATACTTGTGATCAATATACATTGGTTACAATTATCATGTTGCACGTTGTTTCTTCTGCTCCAGACCCAGGGAGATGACTCGGTGGACATTCCAAGCTACGGTCACTCTCTGGTTGACCGCTTCGCCATTCTCCTCGACCTCTGGACAAATGAGGCAGAATACCTGGAAAACAAGAGACAGGTCAGTGTCCAAAGCCTGAGCTCAGTGACCTATTCTTGACCGTCCATACTCTTCCCATTTATGGTAGTAATCATCTGTCCTGTTCCCTATATGCTGTATTTCATTCAAGACGCCAGTACAGTATACAAACGGATTGCAGAGACCCATATGTTACACTCCTTTCTTTTCCACTTTGTAGTTATTATTATTATTCATGTTAGATATGCTTCTGATTTCTGTACAAATATTATATGTTTCCTTTACAGTATTCAATATAAACTTGCAGAGTTGCATTAATGATCTTTGATACCCTACCTCATTGATTCTTACTCACTGACCTGTGCCCCCCCCCCCCCCCCCCCCCGTTCTCCTTTTTGTTACAATATATGTAATGAATTTAAACCCATTTGTGTATAATTGGTTCATACATCATCAGTGGGTAATAAAGTTGAATCTTGCATGTTAACTGTTTCTCTGCCAGACCAATCATGCTGCTGAGTGGGTTTTATGTGTCCTACTGGTGCAAGAATGCCTTGGTGGAACACAAAGTTTGAAGTAAAGAAAAGCATTTTAGGAGTACCCCTATGTCTTTTTAATGGAGCATGATTCATACGAATACGGACAGTAGAACTATTGATAAGCTATTAGTAACCTATGGGTTAAATGTGAGTTAACCATTTTACAAAGTTGTTGAACGTTTCTGCATGGAAGCGTAACACAACATGTTTGACGTGTATGAAAAGAGACAAAGAGTAAGGTAAATACAGCCATTGAAGACTAGCAGAATGTATTTATGGAGAACAATCGATACAAACATTGTAACAATTGGTTATCGATGGGTTAACTATTTTCACAGCTTTTGGATGTGTACCTGGAGGCGTACCATAACGTATTTGACATGCATGAGAAGAGAGCCCTCGCTCAACAGATGACGGACATCATGCGGAAGCGGCCTCGCTTCGATTTCAAGACGGACTACTTTGTTCAGACGTACAAGATGGAGTCGCTCTGCCTGAGGTTGCACTGCAGCGTCATCAAGGGAGTCTCCGACAAGCAGGTCCGTGCTCCTAACCCAGGCTCAAAAATCCTGTCAGTCGATTCTATGTGTAGCCCTGAGTACCAAAGCTACATGATATGTGTAAGAAGTCAATAAGGCTTTACCTGGCTTGGTAATGAGAGGGTTAACCCTCCCAGTACCATAGGTGAATGATACGTTAAATAAGACAATGGGCTTTACCTGGCTTGGTACTGAGAGGGTTAATCAACAGAGGTCACCCAGTTTTAAGCATACAATGAGTTCATTGTTTCTGTGTCACACAGAATGCTGCTCTATGGGATTTGTATGTATTACATGTCCACAAATTCAATAATGGTGCACAAAGGGATAAAGAGAGACTTGCTTGAAGAGAAATATTTGTTTATGATATGTAAAACCTTGCTGTTATCAATTGACAGCTCTCTAAAAAGCACTTACTTCCATATTACATACACGTACATGAACACGTTTGTGCAAACAAAAGTTGCACATTGATAGAACCAATAGATATCAATGGCTCTGTCAGTCATAGCAATTAATTGCATGGGGTCACTTTAAGAGTTAATTTCCTTACTCTGATGACTCTTCGGTTCCTAAAGATTGAGAAGCAGCGGGAGTACATCAAGCGAGTCACTCGGGAGGGCAACCAGTTTGGCCTGCCCCACGCCATTGTCCAGAAGCAGCCAATCGCCATCAATCTCAGCCGCCCCGCCCTCAAACACGTCTTCCTGCTGGAGTTCCACCCCTCCCTGGCGCTCATCAGTCGCATCCCACAGGCAGTCAACTATGCCTACAATGTGAGTATGATATTTAAGCAGTATTCACAGTAGCATCTGTAACTTTTACTATTTAACCAAAAGTAGTCATGTCAAACGTTTTCTAGGCAATGTGTTAGGTGCAATGGGTTGTATGCATAAGAAGTGGCAATTGCTTTATGTATAAAGAATCAAGTAAAAGGTTATCATAGCCTTTTACTTGATTCTTTATGAATAAATCATAACAGATTTACAACAATGGGTGATTTCAATAATTTGCTGTGATTATTATATTGACAAATTCTCAATATACCATAGTGGTCCTGTTTACATGATCATGATATTGAATAATGTTTCATGTTGTTTTAATCAACATCCCATGAAGTAAGTACAGGTTTAGTACATGTATTAAGTTAAACCAGCATTGTGAATACGGGCCTATGTGTCACTTATGTTGTGAGTGAAACACTGCTCTACATCCATCACTCCACCTTGTCACCTCCAGGAGCTTGTCCACTGTCACGACCCAGCATCCGTCACTGATGCGGTTGGCATGGAGAAGCTGCTGTGGGAGACCGTGCAGAAGGAGTGGGACCATCTGGAGCCCATGGGCAGAAGCTTTGGTGCCCAGATACAGAGAGATGTAAGTATTGAGGGTTTCCATGGTGAGAGGGCATCTAAAAATAGTAAAACTATTGGTAACATCATGCTATACTTGTATTCTTTTGAGAAAATCAAATTGTGGGGTGAATCTTAAAAGATAGAAAAGGAAGTGAAAAGAAAATAATGAAAATAACTTACACAAGAACTCAAGACATGATGTTTTACCAAACATCACCAAACTTGCTACAATGATTATATATATATGACAGGACAATGAACTGATTAGATTTTGGATCAGATAAGTCAAATATCATAGGTTCAAGTCAAATCATTAAGTTCCACTGTTTATGCGGTAACTTACTATTTAACTGTGCTTTACCAAGCTTGCTACAGTGATGAAATATGACAGGACAATGTAAAATTCATTAGATTTCTGGTCAGATAGGTCAAATGTGAAATCATATATTTCACTGTTTTCATGATAACTCAAGATATATTTTACCAAATATCCCAAAATTTTGGCACAGTTTATAGCCAAATATCAAAGAGTAACACACACATAAAAAGTTTAATAGGCATTGGATGAACTAAACAATATTTCACAGTGAGGGCCCTGTAGGATGGTTGTATGAGTTCATGACTCGTGCAGAGAGATCCTTGGCCAAGCCCAGCCTGCAGTGTACACCCTTGGACAAGGTATTTTGCTCTTGTTTGTCCCTCTCAACCCAGATATAGTAAATAGGTGCCTGGCAGAAATATAGAATTCCTGATCTAATTAGATTAACTAGCTTGCAGTGCTACATTCTTGGCTGCTTGGCTAAAGCCGGGGGAATAATTAAGCACTTTGGGTAATCCTTCGTACTAGGAAAGTGCTATATTAAATCTGATTATTATTATTACCTCCATTGTCTTCTCATTAGGGTAGAGGCATATGAGTCATCTGAGCGTTGGTCAAATTTATCTAGTTAACGCATGATTTGGTTGTGCTGCCTTGCTGCAGTTGTTTGCTGATCTGTTCGTGGAGGATCCTGTGCTAGTCTCGGAGCTGGGAGGAACCCTCATGGCATCGCAGGAAGCCGCAGCGGGCCGCCGGACAGCCAAGGAGAAGCAGACAGATAATCTCAAGCTCTGGCTCAACATCATGGAGGTATGAAGGATTAGAAGGGTGTATTTAGGGGTAAGATACGGGCTCAACATCATGGAGGTATATACGATTAGAAGAGTGGGTATGTATTTACACAATATTGGATGACCTTGAGTGGTATACCGGATATATTGCATTCAGCTTGCATGAATATTTTACAAATCAAAGATGAGTGCAATATTCATGCTAGCTGGTATACCACAAAACAAATCTATTATTATTATTATTACTGTAGCAAACATACAAAAGAAATCTAATATTATGTCTGCTGAATTCAATATATTTGGGTAGGTATTATGAGATTATCAAGATGATAGTGTGACGTCATGAAGATGAGTGACAAACAATTTAAGACATGTAATGTACTAACAATAATGTATGCAATCAAACCAAATCCTAGAAGGGAAAAAAAAATACACAATGTTATTCTCTTGAGAAAGAGGTCTGTATGTGTAATAATGAGAGTTTTTATGAGCGTTAAAGTAATGGGTAGTAGTGGTCAAGACTCAAAAGATCGTTAATATCATTTCAGTGCACTCTTTCTTCCCTCCAGTCATTAATGCATGCGCTGTGTATGATTGTATTTTAGATGGTTAGTCTCAGGCACAGACTTCTGGAAGCCTCATGGGAGACAGAGGTGCTCGCTAAGGTAAACACCAGTCACCATTTCCTTGTGTCTGCATTCCATCATTTCTTTTCTAATTTAAGAGATTTTAGTTTACATCTGAAATAAGTGGTTATTGATTGTACAGCATTCATATGTAGCTTTATCACTTTGCATATTTTCATTTTGAGGATGATTTGAATGTCTTGTGACTTCACCTGTAAATGTGTGTTTTTCCTGTCATTTGATCCATAACCTGTAATTTTATTAGATGTAATTATAAGGCAGGCAGTTAGAGAGGGGCGTTCCTGTGTTGCATCTAGATGGAGTGTGTAACATGTTGACGTCCTTATGACATGTAGATTATGCTATATTCCTTTGAGGCTAGATGTACTGGAAGCGAACTGTAGAGTTTTGCTCTAACAAATTCCACATGATTCTGTGCTCCATCCAGATAATGATACTGATAAACTTCAATATTCTTATGTCGCGCAATTTAACAAAATTAGCTAGCCTGTATGTGCTTGTAAGATCACATAACAAGGGGTGATATCAGTGCATAATAGTCAATAATTTTACATCAAGATTATAAGAATGGAAGCCATAAGGTTTTTACAGTAATCACATTTTACCAAAAATAGTAAATTGCAAGTGATAGAAAAGAAAGAAGGATAGGAAGGCAGAAACATTTAGTTTGTAAGTTTTTGCCCATCCTTCCAACTTGAATATTGTGCCCTCTTTGCTTGATGCTAGATGTACCGTGAGCAGGCGGTGGCGATGGGGTTCGATGACTTTCACATGTTCCTGCGCTGCGTGCAGTTTGAGTTTGCGACCCACAAGGAGGGGGCGGATCAGCCCCCGCCCCTCTTCATGACGGCCCTGCAGGAGGACGACTCCAGTCTGGATCGCTACACCCCCGCAAACCTCTTCCTTGCCATCCAGGAGCTGGATGAGAAACACGTGGGCATGTTCAGCTTCCGCAGCAAGGATGGCTGTCTCAAGGTATGCATATGTGGAATTCAGGATGGACCTAGTATATATTGCATAATATCTACATTGATATACTTGTAGTAGATGAGACATATATGGGATGTTCAGCTTCTGCAGCAAGAAGAGCTAGCTCAAGGTATTCATGCGTTTGAAAGCAGTATATGGTGAATACTTCATGCATTGATAAAGAAGATAATAAACATGTGGGCATCTTCAGTTTTGGCAGCAAGCATGGCTGGTTAAAGGCAGGACCAATTATTTACTTAGTTAAGATGCGTGACTGAGCACATAGTAGGGAGTTTAAGATTTCTACGTCGACGTAGTGAACGGCCGGCGGTGACGTCTCTTGCTAGTACTGTGCATGCGTTGACATCAGCCCTACGTCCAGCTCCAAATATTTGAACGCATTCACCGTCGACCCCAAATCCTGTCGACATGTTCACCCAACTTGTTTGAGCATGCGCATTGAACGTGACTGTGTGCCGCACCAGCAGGCGTGACGTCATTACGTTCACTCGTACGTCAACTAAAATCTTAAAGGTATTTATGGGTAGTCAACAGGAGCAGTTGACGCCGTTGACACATGCACCCGGTGGACGTGAGCGAGGTCCACATCCACGAGATCTTAAACTCCCTAGTGAGGGGCGATATCTCTGCATAAAGATTTTCACACAAATTATATTTTGTCAAACTGCCTATCATACCCTTTAGTAGTGTGTGCACTTGGCACCATCATATCAATTGATGTTATGCTTGAGATCAAGCTAATCACTGATTTAATTCCACATTCTCCTCTCAATCCCCCTAGATCATGAAGGCGAATGGGCAGGCAAACCTTCGGGCCATCCTGATGACTCAGGTGGTGCACAAGAATGCCCTGCTGGCGGCCGTCCAACAGGGCAGCGTGTGCTCCTACTTCAAGCAATCCGATGAGGATGCACCAAGGCCAAGGTAAGATAAAAAATAAACAAAGCCCCTCGTATCTAACTCTACAAAACAGCTGGAAATGAAAGACCCGGGGGGTTGTTTCACCTAGCTGTTTGCAAGCTACAAACAACCCTGTGCACTCAAATTATGCTCTGAATCGCCAGTTGAAATAGCTACACTAAAGTAAGCAGACAAACAAATTGTGTTATTATTATGTGAATTGCATTGATAGCGTATATATCATTCAATTTGATCGCTTTCTGCCCTTGTTCCTTGTTTGTAATCTTCATCCTATGTCCCAAACCCCTCTCTGTGTGTACTGCAGTGCAATGATGTATGTGCAGTAGATATATAGATAGTTCTAGTTGCTTGATTATCTGTGCTGTTTCTGCATGTTTAATTATTTCATCATTTCTTCTATAAGATATAAAATCTTGTGACCCAGATGGGATCTGAAACATCGACCAGAAATTGAGAAGATTATGCAAGTAGGCTATGTTCATGGTTGGAAATTGAAAGCAAATGACCTGTGATAACAAATTCACCCTTTATCATCCTGATTTCTGCACCACAAATTTGTATATACCTGGATATAATGAAAGACCTAAAAAAGAAGTGGATATTATCAGGTAAGAATGCATCTAACAGTTTGTTTTGTTGAATTTGTCAAATCTGCAATGTGATCAATGTCATAATCCACGATTGCCTTTTATTTTCTGTACATTTTCCCAGTGATGACAAATTTAACACAATATTTTTTTGTGCAAGTGAGCACTAAATAACAAATTGTGTGCCTAGATGTTTCTACAACAGTTTAACTATTTTAACATGTGGCTTTATATAACGTTTCAACAACCACTCACATGTACAAATCTGCTGGATTTGAGATTCTACCTGCTTTGCCTATTTGAGCTTTTAAGACACAATTTAGGTAATTCTTTATTGCTTGTATTCAGTATCTTTTTCTCATTCTCTTTCATATCTTACTTTCAGATATTGGCAACGTTCCTTAAGATGTAGGTCATAGCCGTCATGATACACATGCCTTCTAGTTGATTTTTCACACATTGACTTTCTTTGTGGAGAATCTTTTTCCTTGTAATCTTTTGTTATGAGTTGAAGTTATTTTATTTTAAAGTGAAATGTTGGTAACACAATTCAAAATGTTAGCCCTGATTTTGTTCTGTTTAAATTCCACTATGATGGAACAGCACCATCAACAATGCAATGACCTATCACATCCTTTCTTTGTCTATTAAGCTAATGTATTTCAATGTTGACTAAATAAATTTCTTTTTCTCCAAGGTGTATGGGTTCAAATAACATTAATATATTTCCTCACCCAGATGCAATTCTCACGATGGCTTCTGCATGTTCAATATTGCTCTTCGCAAAATGCTGTGTTTTTTTTTGTTTTGTTCCTTTTTTTTATTCAGTGTTCGTTTAATATTGATGTTAGTTGTTCATTGTCATTTGCCTTGTATGTCTAATTCAGTTCAAGGAGCAGCTTTTGATGCAGTAGAAACATAGAAGGAGAGAAAACCTGTGGGTCATCATGACTATTTCTTTGGCCTATTCCAACAGCCAGCGACTTATTTCCCTGTACAAGAATCTCATTGATTGTGTTAATTGTTTTGTACTGTGTGCTTTGTTAGTTTAAAATGTTAAATGAATATGTTCATAATAATAGTAACACAGCTAATATTACCATTTACATTTTTGATTGCCCTGTTTGCTATTTTGCGTTTCATTATTGAAAATGTTGAACAAATATGTTGACAATAATAATAACATTGCTAATGTTACAAATAACGATATAACAAAAAATACTTAAACTTAACATTTGAGCCAGATTTCATATATCTAATAAAGTATATCAATCATTCTTCCTGATGAAAGAAAAACAATTCCATGCCTTCAAATGTACTACAACCAATACATGTTAATCTTGTGATGATAACACTGGGCTTTCCATGTTGTCCGTATACAATATGTGACTTACAATGAACCTGTGATGAAAGTTACTCACATCGTTCTCATGATAATCAACATACAAAGCCAATTCATGACGCATCATATATTCTGAAATATTTACCTATACCTACCTATCCATTAAAAACAACCAACAGGTTGGTAATCATGTCACATGTACCAACTCTTCAAAATCACACTGATATATCAGAAAGCTAGAACAGTAATATAACAGCCAAAAGACATAATGATAATAACAATGACACCTTAGAAAATGATACAGAAAAGCTACCATCACTATAACATAATGACAACCAACAGAATGATACCTGCAATCATATCATAATGAGCCCCAACTCTTAAGAATCGTGATGCTAATCCCCTGCGCCATTCCATCTTTCAGTGATGAGAAGGGTCCATCGGAGGCCACCCGCATGGCCCAGGCCCGCGGCAGACGCAAGTCCAGCGCCGTGGGGGTGTCCACGCAGTCCGTGGTGTTTGCGGCCAAACTCAAGTCAGGGATGGAGAAGCACAAGCGGTCGCCGGAAGCTTTTGTCTCACTTCAGCTGGAGAAGGTGAGAAAATAGAGTATTTGAAATGCAATATCTAAGCAGTGAAACATCATAGTCATGGTTGTTGTCGTCATCTTCACCATCATTTATAATACTAGAAGTCAGCACTTTCCACCTTACTGACTTTTGTCCTTCATCCTGACTTTCATCCTTCCATCAATTGAATCTATCTTCACCATCTTCCTTACACTATCATAATTGACCAGTTCCTCTTCTGACCATCCCTTCTATGACATCTTTGGCCTTTCTCTCCTTCTTTCTATATCTGTCTCCATGCTCTCCTCACACATATATCTTCCTTCTTGCTTCAAGTCACTTTCCCCATGTTTTTCAAAGGCTGTAAATAATGACTTATCATTTACAAATATAGCTTCCTCAAATGTAAATGAATCAGGCACATATTAACCCAATTGTGCTTTGTTATTTGTAGTTTTTTTTTCTTTGTATTACATTCATTTTTTTATCAATATTTATTTCATGATTGTTTATACATGCTTAAATTTAAATAAAAATACATATAATTAGACAAGATATCTATTAACAACAGTAATAACCCATTAATTAATTGTTAGCACCTGTTTTTCATTGGTGGTAGGTGCCCTCGAGGGACGTCATGCTGAATGACTTCCTGCAGAAGAAGGCCAGCATGGGCACCATCATGAAGAACCCAGAAGAGGTGGAGAAACTCAAACGGTAAGCCCAAAGGGGGCTCTGCTCTCTCAGAGGGATAGAGAGAGAGAGAGAGCAGGCAAGGACAAATGTCAGGAAGACAAAGTAGAACTGAGACGGATGACCCACCAGCATAGATTGGATGCTCCTAGAAAAGATAAATGATTATACGGCGCTGAGGGCAAAGTAAAAATGCCCTGTGAATCAAAATGCAAATGATTTTTTGTATAATTTATGTCAAGGAGTTATTATCTTCTACACAAGGTTTGTAGATGCGTCTCTCAATTCTAATGTACTTGACCCCATCTGAACTCTTTGTAGAACACGATTAATTACTTCTTGTGGGAGTCCTTTAGTACAAATGGTGGGTATTTCAGGTAGTTATTCATTGCAATAAAATTCATGTTTCAATCTTAAGTATTTTTGTGTGTTAGATTCCAAAGTTATCACAGATATTTGACACATGGCTTGTGCACCCTTGTTTTCCAGGGAGTTGATCATCAAGTTCTGTACACGGTTCATGCGACGTGTCTCTCAGTATTCCCTGCGAGGTCAGCTCATCTCCTACATCAACAGCATGATGAATCTCCTGGACGAATTCAAAGTCGTCAAGAACACGCACTTTGTCTGCGGCTTACCAAACGAGAAGAAGACGGCCAACGATGACATCAAAGGCTTAGAGACCAATCCCAGGTTAGTGCTTTGTGGAAGTCTGTTCTGTTGGTGTAATCCCCCCCCCCCTCACCCTCTGGGGTTTAAGAAACACCTTCAGCATCTACTTTTCCTCCTATATCTCCACTCTTCTTAACCCACCCAAACCACTATCACCCAAGTCATATGTAATGCCCCCTCAAACACAGCACTTGAATATAGAAGTGTATGGTGTTTTGGAACTAGACCGGATGCGAATCCACAATCTACTGCTTACCGGGCAGTGACTTGACCACGCAAGCTATTTGTAGTTCACGGATCAAGACACAATAACATGGAAACAAATACTAAAGAGTCTCATGGAGTCTGGCTTATTAATGAGTCAGATAAATCACATTAAATGAGACTCGTCTGCATTTGTTTCCACATTATCGTGTCTTGATCCTTTAAGTCGCTGCCGAGTAAACTGTATGGTATTTATTCAACAATCCACCATGTCACTCCAAAGACTGTATTGATGTGGCTTACAATGACAAAGACAGAGTTATTACTACTTAATACAAATATCTAACACACATTTAAGCACACATTATAAGCATTGCAATGATACTAACAAGGAGAACGGGGGAACAAAAAGAACAAATAAGGAGAAGAAACAGAGATGAGAAGACTAATGAGGGAGGAGAATGGTACAATAGACCACGTGGATACACTATGGCAAGACAGATTATTATCTAGCAATTATCTGAAAATTAATCTTTCCCCCCAGGGAGCTGAAGAAGCGCCCACGGCGTCTGCTTTCTCCTGACGGCACCACCCTCCTGAACATGTGGTTCCTACCCCACCATACGGAGACGCTCGTCATGTTCAAGAGCCTGGACGAGGTGACCTGTGTGAGGGCGCTAAGCGTCTCACTACGCATGGTGTCCGCTCTACACGACATCCTGCAGTACCTCTGTGCCCACTCCAAACTGGGCAGCTCTCAGGCCAGGTGAGAAAGCCGTTTCAACTGGCTGGGGGGGGGGGGGGAAACTTGATCACATTACGGCATATTTGTATAGGGCATAGTCTCTTTATGTACTGTACACAAGGATGATTTCAAAATTGATTCCATGTTGGCAGTGCTTAGACTTTAAGAGTGTGACCTTGTGCAACAAATTGAGTTGCCCATGCACATTCGAGTGTTGGAGATAATTTCTTTTGATGACAAAAATAACTTTCTTTTAATTTGTCCAATCAATCTGCAGCTCTGCTTTACCAGCTTCTATTCAAATCAAGGATTTATTCTCCACAAATGAATGCATGTAATTGTTGGTACATGTATTGGGATGCAGTACCTCTTGATGGATTACTGTTGTGTTATATTGTTAAACAAACTTAAACACATCAACAATTTATATTTGAGAATATTCAAAACAAATGTTGATTATGCTTTGTTGTTGCTTGCTGCAGACTGGGGTCCCAGAAGAAGGAGGTGATCACAGCTGACTGGGGAGGCACGGAAGGAATCTGCTCAGAGCTCCGAGAGATCCAGAAACAGATCAGCCACATGGACGACCCCAACGACCCAGAACAGGTTAGGTCATAGCCTGATGTAGGGTAACCCTCTCAGTACCAAGCCAGGAAAAGCCCAGTGACTTTTCACACATACCCTGCACATATGGCATTGGGATGGTTAATCTCAGCTTTTAACGGAGTAGATTATCAACGTGGTGCTGTTATGTCTATTGTTCGGCAGGCTTCTCGCTCTAAACCACATTTCTCAAACTGGTGGCTTGCTGGTTCAATGGCATTCTCTGTTAGAGCCACCACTGTGATCACCATTGGTTGCTGTACCTACATACGACTAATGTAGAAGTAGTTGTATTGACAGTATGCTCAACTGCTCACATATGTTGAGTTCAAAATTTGTAAATTCAGCACTCATTCTTCTGTGCTTGAGCTTAAGGTCTATGTATGGTTTTATACTTGGAAATAGATCTGAACACACCTTTACATTTAAAATCATCTTGGTAAAATTGATACAGTGGAACCTGACTGCAGTTCATTGCAATTTGTATGTGTGTGCAGGTCGCAGACTTCCTAAGCCTCCGCCGTGACATCCTGTTCCTGGAGTTTGACTCCTCGGTACGCTACACGCTCCGTGACACACTCCTGTCCACCAAGAACGTGCAGGGGTACCGGAGTGTGACCGTGAACCTTTCTCAGGCCCTCCCCGCCCTGAGCAATGTGCAAAGGCCCACGCTATATGATGCCTACATGCCGGTACCAGAGCCGCTCCAGGCACGGGATGGCAACGCCAGGGTGCTCTTCCCCCACAGGGCCTTCCTGGGAAGGTAAGTCTCGACTCCTGTTAATCTGCTTTAGACTTACTACTGTGGCCTAACATTTTATTCCAACACAAGTATATTGAAGGGTAGGGGTGTTATGGCTCTCCTATCTCATAATGACAGGTTAGCCTCCACTCCTGTATGACCAACCACCATGGCCTAACACATCATTCCAACATCAGTTGCTCAGTGTTCTCACCAGATGTGACCTGACCTGATTTGTTATATTTATAGAGATCTTTTAATTTATACAAATCCATACATAAGCTTGATATGAACTCCAAAAGTATTCCTGTGACCACAATTGAACTGTTAAATTACGGGATGGAAAGAAACACTTCCTGCTCGTACACAAGGAGGAATGTGTGTGAATTTCACATCATGTAATTTATGGATACTACTTGATTGACAGATGAGTGTCAATTACCAGATACGTGACCCAGGTGCATTCTGAAATAAACTCTTGCAGGGAATCCATTATAGATTGTAACAGTAGCTTGTAACAGTAGCTTGTAATAATAGCTTGTGGTAGTAGCTTGTAACAACAGGTTACAACAGTAGCTTAGAACAATAATACATTTGTGCTGTATATGTTTGATCCTCACAGACGAGGGCCTTTTGCCCTGAGGTTCTGGCAGTGGCAGCAGATTGAACACAACATGCAGCTGTGTCTGTCTGGACTCAAGGATGTCGACAGGTGAGTATAATAGGAAGCCATCTATGCTAAATGAGTAGCGGTGTCCTGCTTTCTATGCAAAGATTAAGCTGGCAACTGAAATCTGCATTCTAACATTTTGAATACATCTACAAATTGGTGTGTGTAGACACCAATTGTTCTCTCCATTAGTTTTTAATTGTGTTTGTTGATTGATTGAAATTCATTAATTACAATGTTTATTGAGTGGTAACGCATTGTAGTGGATAAATGGAAAGTATTGTCTTTCCATCAGTTATGATGATGATGATGATGATGATGATGATATCCGGCCCAGATGCATTTAGAAATATACTCTTACAGGGGAATCCATCATAGATTATAGCAGTAGCTTGTAACAGTAGCTTGTAACAACAGGTTGATAAAGTGGCAAACAGTAGTAATGTGTCAATGGTGTGTATTGTGTTTCCACCAGTTATTACTGTCGCAGATGATGTTGTGTGCACTAACATTGCTACTGTGATGATACCTGAAATACATTCATGAGACTTGTTTCTTCTTAATATCCACTACCCGGCAGGCATGTTGCCAATGGTGAGATCCTGGGAGTGTCTCTGCTGATGGAGGATGTTCTACTGAGTGGCCAGCAGGACATTGTGATGTCGCCCGACGACAGCGACGGGGAGGACGGGGGCGTGGGAGGGGCAGCGCCCCCAGGGAAGGCTCCCTCCCGTCCAAGGAGCGCAGCTAGTGTGCGTAGCTCCACCCACTCAAGGCCGCCCAGTGCCAGAAGTAGTGCTGCCGGTGAGGAATCAAAAGAAGGTATGGAGGAAAACTTTTCTCTTCTTACAAATTAGCCCCCCATATTATCCCAATTATCAACATTTGTTGAAACATGTCAAGAACGCATGCAAACTCCACCTCTTTATGATTCAAGAAGGTATTCTTTAATTCTGATTACTGTGTCATAAAAAATTACCTGTTTAATATTTTAATGTTGCGAACCCAAATTGTATTAAAGATACCCCTTATTTTCACTAAACTGGGAATGATTGTACATACACATTGTCAATGTAAAGTGACATCACCAAGGGATATCCCAAGACAAATTAATCATCGTACTTGTACTTCATGATTTGCTCAAGAATTTTGATAATTTAGAGGAGTTAAATGAAACCACCGAGTCAATTTATAATGTAATTAGCAGTCTTTCATTTACTTCCTGTGCGATACAAGTGTTTAAAGGATTATTATTATTATCATTATATTTATTGTATTTGTAGTTATTGCTGTGATGGGCAAGGCCCTGTCTCGTACCAAGGAACCCGTCAAGGCCTACTCCCTCCTCAAGGACTTCCTGTTGCTATGGAAACGGCTGGAGGTCTTCAAGATGGAGTGGGGCCAACGCAAACTGGTCCTAGAGGAGGTCAACACTCCTGCCCTTTACAGAAAGTTCTGGTGAGTTGTGACTTTCCTTGAAGGAAGGTGTTTGTTTCAAAGCAGGAGACGTGGAGATAGCAAGGGCAGGAGAAAGAGAAAGAGGATGGAGGAGAAAGAGGATGGACAGGTGGATGACTATGAGGAAGGGAAATGGGTTGAAAGAACAGAGAAGAGAAAAGATGAAAGAGAAGGAGAAAGGCGATAAAACTAAAGGGAAGATGAAAAAGAAGGAGGGTAAGATGTTAATATGTAGAGAAGAGGTTAGAAGGAGATGTTGAGAAGGATGAAAATTGCAAAGAGATTGATGAAAGGGGAAGGGACATACATTTGAAGAACAGAATAGAGGAAAGATGAAGGAGAAAGAGGATAAAAGGGAAGAGGAAAAAAAAAGAGGGTAAGATGTTGATGTTGATGTGTAGAGAAGAGTTAAGAAGGAGGAAAATTACAAAGAAAAAGATGAAAGAGTGGAAGGAAAATAGGTTGAAGGAACAGAATAGAGAAGAGGTTTAGAAGGAGAGGTGGGGAAGGGATTGTGAGAGAAGGAAGAAAGATGGAGGAGGATAGTAGGTAAAGGAAGAGGATGACAATACCAAAGAAGTGGATAATTTTATGTGGAAAGTGGAGATAGAGGAGAAGGAGAAAGCAAAATCAGGAGAACAAGGAGCAAGAGATTGATACGAGGAAGGAAGAAATAGGAAAGAAGAAGAGGTGGATGAATAAAAAGGAATGGGAATAAGGTGAAGAAGCAAAGTATGGTTTACATTATATGTTGTATAAAGCAACACTTTGTGTTGTTGATATAATAAATAGGTGCTATGTTCAATGTGAAAGCTTTCTTTGCGTAAAATTTCATTTGTGGCTATATGTGATGTACACTCTACTGAGTAAGTGTGTCTTATTTACTTTTCTTTGTTTGTTTTGTCTCACCTTTAGTCAAACATACAAGATGGAGATCCTGTACCCAGTAGTGAAGAGCATTGCCCGGAGATATGGACAGGTATGTATGTCATTAGGTATCATACAACATGCCACTTGTAACCCAACAGCTGCAATACACTTCAAATAAGACATACTTCAAGGTATACAAGGAGGTATATAAGTATTGGTAATGGAAGATAGGTTGGGCTGTGTTACTATGTTTTTGTACATGGCTACAATAATGCAATGCATCCCATGCACACAGAGAGGCCTGCTAGAGGGACTGACAACTTATCTATAAACACCACTGTAAGAGAAATGGAATGAACTGGGCCATGTTGCATATAATTTGTCAAGTATTGTAACTTACCATCAATGGTAATGCCAATGCCAATGCCAATGCCAATGAGCTCTCATTAGTGCACATGTTGCCATGGTAGCTATTATTGATGGTAAGTTACAATAATTGAAAACCTATATGCAATATGGCCCAGGTGGTCTTTATACATTTTGGACAAATGCAATTACATGCTTTCAAAGGAATTCAAGTTGAGTGGTCTTCACAAATAGTGGTCTTCGTAATCTCATTTGATTGTATTAGTATAATGTTTCATTGACGTGACTGTCTTAACCCTCCCTTTCATCCGCAGGGAGACATGTACGAAGGCCTGGTGGTGGACTCCCAGCCTATCGTAGCTCCCAAGGGAGCCTCAGAGATGGAGCTGAGAGCCAAACAACTGGTCAAGCTCCTGGACAACCTGGAGCATCACATGATCCACGAGCTCCAGCGCAAGGTGGCTCGGGAGCATGCCCTTGTGGTTGCCGAGAGAGCCAGGGACGAGGGAAACCTCCCCACCGACCTCTGGAAGAGACCGGTGTGTTCATTTTTACAATGTTTTACATAATGTAATGTTAGATAATGGAAATGTAATGATATGATATTCTAATATTATTCAGCATATCATAGGAAACATGAGCAAAATGCAGGAATACCAACTTAGGACTACTTAGTATCCTTTTTACTATCATTTTTTGCTAAGATAATATAGAGTGTTAGGAGTTGTATTGTATGTGCATGTTAAAGTTGTAGCGAGTAGCATACTGCATAGAGGAGTATAATCTAATGTGATGTTGAAATTGTAATGATATATAGATCATACGCATTTCAAGTAAACTAGAGAAATATTCAAAGCATTTAGAGAGTTGATAATGATAAGGCATTATCATAAACATCAGTGCATTAATATGGAATCTATGATACACTGCATTAAGTGATTGTACTGCAGCAACCAAAGTTACTTCAGGAATATACATTAATCTTGCAAGCAATTTTTTGTCAGGATCATCACATACAGTAACAAAGCTTCTTGATAAGTTTGGATGGTGTGCTGGGATAATGTGCCTTTGAATATCGTTTTCCATGGCTGATACCTGTTGTTGGATTGTTAATCCCGTCAGGTGATCAACGAGCGCCTGATGATCCCCAAGCCCCACATCACGGAGGACTTCTCCCGCACCCTGCACAACATGGCTGAGCGTGACGGCGACCGGGTGATCTTCAGCTCAGAGCAGCTCAACACCGCCCTCGCAGGGCTGGCCAGTGCAGTCATGTCCAGGGAGAAGGGCAACTACGAGAACTACTCCATGTACTACGAGAACCTGCTCCGTCAGCACCATCAGCTGCTGTACCAGAGGGAACAGGTCAGGAAAACCCTCCAGATTAAGCTCCTCGATTTTCATTAAATGCCTATAGAGTACCAAAGTGTGATGTCACATAAACATGTTGTCAAGACAACAGGATCTGAACTATTTGGGTAGACTAGAGAAAACAGCAGTGATCATAATGAGAGTGCTTGGTACTAGCACACTTAGACAATGTTGGACCAGTGCAATTCTGAATTTAGAGATTTTTTTTAGAACCTGCATAACAATGGATATAACAACACCATTCCAGTGCTCTATTCCTCCACCACAGAATGGCCAGAGTGTGTGGGTTGTCCATCCACTTGTGTCTTCATCCTCCTGAGGCTTCTGTAGATATCTTCAGAAGCATGGAATAGGTGTACACCAAAGCAGATTCATGGATGTACCTCATGAAAGAAATGAAAAATGTGTAACAAATAAATGACCATCACATCAAAGTTACATCTTCATTCAAATTTGTTGAAATGTAAATGAATATACATAAAGAATAACAAACAATGGCTTTGATAATGGTGAGATAACATTAAATGTGGATCACATAGCATTATCGATGTATCGTATCTCTCGGCTTGCTTGAATCGCAGGAAATCAAGCATGTGCAGCAGGCTTATGATGACATCCGGACTGCGGCAGTGGTGGACATCCAGTGCCAGCTAGCAGATCGCAGTCATGACCTTCTTCTGGGTAAGTCTAGCTCTGTTTTCATCAGGTTTGGAATGCATTTGTAATTCTTCAACCATCCATGTGCCAGAAAAAATTCTGCTCCATGGGATTTGTGTGTGTGTTATTGGTAACTAAATGCACGCCGGGCACACAAAGAGTTAAAGGAGAGAGGTAGCAGTGGTTAGCCCAAATTTACCTTGTGAGTTTTCTGTTTCATTTCGGTCCATTCTATAGATCTACCAAAGTGTTACAGAAAAAGAATCACCTTGAATAATATACTGTACTGACTATAGCATCACTGTATCTCTCAGTTGAGTGCTGTCCAATTTTGGTCAGCTTCTATATAAGGCTCTGTTCGTTCATTGTTGCTAACAACTTATACCATATCATACATTTATTATTTTTATACATTTGTTCATGTCTTGTATGTATCATTAACTTTTCTTTGTATGTACACTCCACCTCCAAAGATATTCTGAGGGAAAAATAAGAAGTGTCTCAAGTAAAATTTATCAAAACAATTTTGCTCATTAATTTTTTTTTTTTTTTTTTTTTTTTTTTTTTTTTTTTTGGGAGGGGGGAGCAAAATTTAATTTTGAAAAAGTATTCACTCTTAATTCACCCCCATGTATTTTGATTGCTGGTGAAATGAGTGCTCCATCATCAATGCTGTTCCCTCCACTCCCAGAAATCACGGCGCTGCGCTCCAAGCTGTCAGAGATGAATGAGCAGGCGCTGCACAAGGAAGCGGTGGTGCGGCGGCAGGTCAAGGGGGAGTATGACGCCCTCGTTCAGAACCTCTTCCACAGCGCTTTTGCCCTCAAGCAGAAGTTTGATGACTTTGGGTGAGTCGAATTTGGGCCATTTGAGTTAAGCAGGTGTTTTCCACAAAGAATGCACAGAAACTTGGTTTTGATAGAGACGACATGCATAGGAAAAACACCTATATATAAAGATCAAACTGTTTTGACGCCTTTGGGTCAGTCGAATTTGGGCAAATCAAGTTTTGCAGGGTTTTTCACAGAGAATGCCAATACACAGAAACCTGCTTTTAGCAACAAAAGTCTGTATAGGAAATATTCTGTGAATTATAAATATGCGATTGCATGAAAGAAGAAAAAAAAACCTGCTGTATCTTAATTTGATAAATGGAGAATTGTACATTGTATAATTCCATAAATGATTATGATAAGATAGAATGAGAATGAAATAAAGGAAAATCAGGGCCCTGTCTTATAAAGAAATTATGTTGATAGCAGCTTGCGTTGCGATTACTATCAATCGTAACTCTGTACATTAGAGATAGGAGATTGGACTTGAGATCCAGTTAGATCCATCACAACTCTGCAAAATGGGACCAGGAATGTTATTGTATTTTCAATGTTATTGAGACTGATTTCCTTCTCTATGAATGGTAGTATATTTGTATTGTTATTGAGACTGATTTCCTTCTCTATGAATGGTAGTATATTTGTAATTTTATGGAGACTGATTTCTATCTCTATGAATGGTAGTATATTTGTAATGTTATTGAGACTGATTTCATTGTCTATGAATGGTAGTATATTTGTAATTTTATGGAGACTGATTTCCTTCTCTATGAATGGTAGTATATTTGTAATTTTATGGAGACTGATTTCATTCTCTATGTATGGTAGTATATTTGTAATTTTATGGAGACTGATTTCCTTCTCTATGAATGGTAGTATATTTGTAATTGTTATTGAGACTGATTTCATTCTCTATGAATGGTAGTATATTTGTAAATTTATGGAGACTGATTCCATTCTCTATGAATGTTAGTATATTTGTCATGTTATTGAGACTGCTCTCCTTCTGTATGAATGGTAGTATATTTGTAATGTTATTGAGACTGATTTCCATCTCCCTCTTCCTAACAGGCTGCGGCTTCACAAGGAAGCTTCTGATATTGTCAGCCAGGTTCGGCAGGAAGCAGTCATTGCCATGTCAACGTTCAAGAAGAAAACTGCAGGATCAGGATGTAAGTTTGGTGTTGACGGAGTGACCGGTATATTTTTGGAATAATGAAAGTCATTTATCTATCTATCTATCTATCTATCTATCTATCTATTTATCTATCTATTTATCTATCTATCTGTATATCTATCTATCTATCTATCTATCTATCTATCTATCTATCTATCTATCTATCTATCTATCTGTATATCTATCTATCTATCTATCTATCTATCTATCTATCTATCTGTATATCTATCTGTCTTTCTATCCATTTATCCATCTATCCAATCATACATCCATCCATCTTTCCAATCATACCTCTATTCATACATCTATCTATCCACATATCTATCTATTCATCTACTCATTCACTATATGTGAATTTTAAGTCACTGTCGAGTCACATATTCTACAATATTGACCTTTGTGTTGTACTTGTGGTTGTGGCAATGTTTTTGCAAAATTTGATTTAGTGTGCAAAGTGGTATACAACCTTTAAGCAAAGTATACCCCAATTTGCCCCAAATCTCTTTGTTTAATGCTGGTGTCAGCGTCTTTTGAGACAGGCCCTTGTGATGATATATATCTTTGATAATATTGACTGTGTGATATTTGTGTCTGCAACTATTCATATATGCATTCAAAGTACAACAGATTAAGGAAATATTATGAAGGCTATCACAAACTTGACATGTATTGACAAGAAGAGACTGAAGACCACTTCAATCATTGAGCACACTATGACTCACTATTAGCTTTATCACTTCAAAAGAAACCGCATGACTGATCTCGCGAATCTTTCACTCTTTATCATTTTAACCACTTTCAAAATGATTGTCCACACAATATTATGAGACATCAGATGCATTGTGTAACTTGTGTGTATAGTAAGGATTTGGAAGGTGTTGAGAAGTTACGTTGAGGGCATGAAGAAAGAAAGAATGAAATACATGTAGAACAGCTTAAATATGAAGGTATTCTTTTAAAATCAGAACAAATATAATTTTATACCCCGTTCCTCCCATTGAGACTTTGCAAATGTCAGTAAATGCATGCATTTCCCCCCTGTGTTTTATATATATATATATGACCATCTCTTCCTAAGCTCACACAAAACTGACTTCTGTCTCAGTAGTATTCCAGCTTTATACCCTGTGTTAACGTACGTGAAACAAGTGAAACATGAATGCTTATATCAGTTTGAGGACATGACGTGGAGCTGATACAAAGAGCTCAGGGCCCTAGATGTGTGTAAGTTACGCACAACGTGATGGATGGATGGATTGTTCTTGTGCTAACTGAGAATGAGATGAGAGTGAATTTCCTACAATCTCATTTAAATTTGATAAATTATAAATGTTCTATTCAGGCTCTTGTTAACAACAAGAATTTTAATCTACAAAGATCAGATTTCAACTTAAGCTGATGGGAATCAACATCATTGAGAATCAGATTTGGCACCCAAGAACAGGTCACGAGTCATGCGTTAGGTTGTGCATAATTTACGCACATCTTGGTGAAACACAACTGCCAGGACAGAGAGTTATGGCATTCCATGATCACGTACCTCACAGGGTCTAGCACTGAGATGGATAGTATTCACGGAACCATTACATCCTTTTTCTCTCTGTGTCCTTTCCTCAGCTGACGAGGGCCTGCAGCTGAATCTGAAGCGAGCAACGGAGCTCCACGAGCTGAGGAATGAGAACAACGCCCTCGCGAGGCGGGTCATCAAGATGAAGGGCTTCAGCGGCTGGAAGACCACCAAGCTCAAGAAGGAGTACAATGCACTAGTGAGTTAGGACGAGGCTGAAGCCCCTTTCAAACTGTAACTAGGTCATCTCGTATTTTGTATTTAACTCTAATTTTGAACAACATGACGCATGATGATAGTGACTTGTAAAGATACATGCTTTTTGTGCTAATATAATCCTTGGTAAATGTTGCTGGGCTTGATATGATATACAGTTTCTCAATACTGTCACTAAAATTGCCCCAACCTGCTGGAATTACCCTTATGCGGCGTAATTGACCGTGTTTCAATGATTACGTGTGTGCCAATAGGTGGGGCAGTTGCAGCATGACTTGGACCGCAGCAAGCGGGACTACCTGGAGATCAAGATGGAGGCCAACGAGGAGGTGATTCTGCTGCGCCAACAGGTGATGGCGCTGCGCGGGGCACTGTCAACATCCGAGAAGGAACGGGAGGCCACCAAGAAGACCCTAGACAAAGAGGTATGTGTTTCCATGGAGATTGTGAGTGTGTTTTGTATCTAACATGCAGGTTCCATTGTTTTTTTTTTATTTCAGGATAGAAGGAAGAAATCATATCCAAGTGATAAAATCATTAAAACTAGGACAAAATCCAGATCCATTGATGACGGCAAATCAGTTCTGCCCATGATCATTCCCACTACTATCCCTTGCTCTTGAAGGCATGGTTGCTCAGTCTATGTGCGGATGTTGCACCGCAGCGCCGCATGCAGCCAGCAAACAATTTCTGAATCCCCGCGATTGCTGCTGACGATAACGTCCCTCATATGGACAAGCTTGTGATCAACTTCCCAGTGATTGCAGTCACAGACTAGTATTAAATACAAGCAACTCTATGCGCTTGTACTTATTAATTGCAATCGCTGATGACGATCGATGGCTGTCACCTAGGAAGCATATCCCAGCTAGCCTCCACTGTAGGTGCGCAGTGCTCACACACTGTATTCTCTTTGTTTCTCCTTCCCTCTCCAGCTGAGGATCAAGGAGGAGAGGAAACACAGAGAGGAGCAAGAGGCCAGGAACCAGAGACAGATGGAGCTGGCTCGAGCCGCCACCCTAGACAGACTGGTAAGGATGGTTATATAACCCGTTCTTTCCTGAGCCAATCAGATACTGGGCGGCACGATTCCTGCATTAATCTGCTATACAGACAATAGATGACAGGCTATGAATGAACTTCAAATTCTTAATAAGCTGCAATCAAGCCAAAACCCTTTGGTTACTGCAGTTTTATGGCAAATGTTGACATCCTAACCAGGGTTCATGAAGCCCATAATTCTAACCATGAGCAACAGATTCATTCTTTTTATGCCCTCAGCACCTTAACCCTATCTAGCCCGGGGGGGGGGGGGGGGGCAAAAACAGCCCCTCCCCCTCGACATTTTTCGCAATAAATTTGTAACGCGAAAAGATGACACCGCGACATTTCATGACTTTTTCCCTTGAAATATCACGCAACTTTTGAGACCAAATTTGCGTCGCGGGGGTACGCGGTTCTGAAGTTACGTAACATTTTGTGCGTGCATGTCAGACCAAAAATTGCTCAAAAACGTGATTTCATGTACAAATCCAATGCAAATTCTGTATCTAGCCAAAATTCATAAATGTATCATTATTTCTAGTTTTACTGATGAAAAACAATAAATTTCATGATATTTATGACTGATGTAGTGTTGCCAATGATTTCCATCGAAAAAACAATGGAAAACATAAAGTCGAAAAAACAAGGAAATACATAAGAAATTAAAAAAAACAATAAAATACATAAGAAAAACTTTGATATTGCAATTTTTTTAAATCCCAATTTGAAAATAATCCTAAGAAGAGTGTCTGGACTGAAATGTAGCAGTTTTGGGGCTATGTTTAAAGATTTACAACCAAATTATGATTTTATGCATTTAATTAGCATAATTAATTAATTAAAAATAAATTTGAATAATCTTGGTGCAATTGACAATTGAATTGTGGAGATTACGTCATCTGTGACGTACGTGCCAATTTTCGTCGCGATCAACGGTCAAGACCCCCCCCCCCCCCCCCCGGGCTATGCGATTTCAAAATAGCCTGGGCTATATAGGGTTAAACAATATTGATATTGCCAATACAGACCACCTTTTACTTGCCCTTAAGTAGGTCTCGTTTTCTTACTGATAACTTTTTGTTTTGTCTGCTCGTTTGGCAAGGCCAGAAGTCCCAAAGAATGTTGTATCTGTGACGCTATTGTCAATTTGCAGAAGAGTTACGGGTTTGTGACCCTTTAGTGCTAGGACTGTGTGGTAATATTTGCTAGCTGACTGCAAATGATAATGACAAGAATAATATTGACATACCCTCACACAAGACTTGCTGTTTTCACATTGTCAATACATTTATAAACCTTGCATTATTGCGCTGTCTAGATAGGATGATGCCCCTGATATTTATACATGGGCTTGACGAGTTTCATTTCACCCAGCTAGAAGGTACCTTAATTTTTATCGATGCACACAATACATGATTGTTATGGCGACTATAATGAAGCAGATATATGCAATGCTGTTGTATATATATCTGTAACATGAAAATGTGTAACAAATAATAGTTTTCTATAAAGCCATTACGCTCCATATATTTGTGATTATGCACTTCTTTTTGTTTTTACAAGATTCACTGAATTACCTTTAAGACATATGCAGTATACAGGATGAACTATGCAATTCATCCTGTAGTATCATGTTTTCAACTCAGATTGGGAATGAATTGCAATATGAAAGGAGCTGCAAAAAAATATGGCCATCATGAGAGTCGCCATCCACTTGTTTGAAATGACTATTTACTCTGAAAGCAAGTTCACCTATGTGATAACATTTCTAGATCATAAATTTGTTGTGTTGAAGGTATAGGAACTATAAGCAAACTTATAATACACTGATTGTATTACACAACAATATTGTGCCTGAAAGCAGTTTCAAGTACATGACAACATCATAAATTTGTTTGTTAAAGGTATACAACATACAAAAAACAGTTAGAAGTAATTGTACTACCGGTATACCACAATATCGTGCATGTCTCTATTGCATTGACTTAATGTCTTCTCTATTTTCCATTGTATCTTTTTATTTTTTAGTTAATTTGATAAACCTCAAACTTACCATTTCTCATGTGCTAAATTTAAGCAAAATAATCGGGGAACTAAAGATTATACTTCCATTAGTCTGCATTTCAATAAATGTGAAAAAGTTTTAGAAAAGGTTTGTGCAATTGAAGCATGTCTCACGTTAACTCTTGAACTGTACATTCTCCAGAACAAGATCACATAGATGTAGAGTTTATATTTGTTAATTTTTTTGTCATGTAGATGGAAGAAATTGAGCAGAAAGCAGCCAAGTTGGAGATCATGGAGGACGACTTGGAGAAGACAAATCGTCTTTACAACACAACCCAGGAGAAGACTCGCAAGGAGGTCACTCAGGTAAAGGAGCCATTGGATAAAAACTTCATCAAGCTCATCATCTTAATCAAAAAATACTCTCCTTTGAACGCTACACCTATCCCTCTTTCTCACTCTGCTCTCAAAGCTAATCACAAAAAAATAACTAATTCTATTTTTTGTGCACCCTGGATTCTCAATTTACAGAAAAACTTTGTTGTCAAAGTTCAAATAACTGTACTAGCCTGTATGTGAATGTGTGTGAGTAAAAAAAAAATACATGGCTCTCAGGGAGATTAATTAAGCCCCCACAATGTGAAATGTGCAAAGAGAGCCCCCAAAGATGACAAAAAAGCCCCTGTGAAGAGAATGTATCATGCACATCACAATTCAAGGTTTTTGCTTCGTGACATCAGGGCCTCCTTACATATGCGCTGTTAGACTAGGTCTGCTTGTTTCTGTCGAAGACCGGTGATACACTCTTGAAGAAAGATAAGCTTAACTATTCCATCCCTGCATCTCCTGCTTCTCCTTTGACCAGGTGAGATCTCGTCTGCAGCATGAGCGCACCATGAAGCTGGACGCGTTCACGAGAGTCGACGAGCTCCAGACTCAGGTCTACGACTACGAGTATGCCGTCTCCAATATTTCACGTCCGTTCACCTCAATGAGTAAGTTCTCAACCCGCTATTAACATCCTGATCCATCAGATTCTATACACATTTAGATACATTCAGTATCGCAATTACATGTGTCAGCAGTAGATAGAGATTACATATTTTCAAATGCATTTCAAATTTATGATTCTATACTATATTCTGATCATACTTTAGATGATAAGTTGATTTGCTGTGGGGCCTGCCGGCTACCAAGAAAGAAAAAGTAGTTTTCCTCTTTATTAGATGCTCGTAGCTCCTCATCTTTTATCTGTATAATCTATTGTCATGTTTGATTCCCTCCTTTCTATATCTTCATTTTTTGCTCCTTATCCTGCTCCTATTGGTTCTTTGTTCTTTTTCTTCTTCGCCTGATCTTCTGTTGATTCTTCTTGTTCCTCCTCTTCTTTTCCTTCTCCTCTATGCGGCTACCCAATTTCCCCCCTGCACAGTTCATGCCTCCCCTTCCCTTTTCCCCCTATCTTTCTTTATCCTCATGTCATTTTCCTTGTTTGGCTCCCTCACCCTCTTTTCTTCTTCAACATCTTCATCTATTGTTCTTCTGTTGATTCATGTTCCTTCTCCTGTGTTCCTCATCTCTTCTGCAACCCAACTCCTCCTTGCTCTTTTCAAATTAGTTTGAAGTGCATTTAGAGATATCTTTTGTAGAATCATTGCATGTACAATTCATAGATCATGTTTATAATTGCATTGGTTGCAGAACGCCACGTCAAATTCATCAATGCTGTAGACCAAGAAGAAAACAAAGGCAAATGAAGCTTTAAAATCTGTGTGTTTCACCGACCTTCTGTGAAAAATACACATGCAATTAGTGTGGCGTTGGTATCTGAAAGCATGGTTGTTATAGGATTTTATTTCAAATTGCTGTGTGATCTGTACTTTACATGTTGTGAATGGCTATACTATGGGCTTGATTTCTGGGTATTTAAGGTGTACTTCATACTTTTCATCGTGACTGTTATCCTTGATTTTAACCTCTCCTCTAGTTATTTCCAGCACAAGAAAGGTATTTTGAAATGTGCCATTTTCAGTATGGGATATAAGTTTTAAAGATCACAAACTGGACCTATACCTGTGTGTGTTATGGCTTTGGTTCACATAATGTGTGAGAAAAATTTTTTGTCTGCAAAAAGGATACATCACCTTTGAATTTTACTTCATTTCCCCTTATCCTGCATTCCAACTCCCTTTTTAATTGGTACGGGTCTCTCCTCGGTGAATGTACACATTATTTTTTTGAACGTGTCAAATGAAGTGATCTGATGACCTGGGTATGATGGGTGCAGCACTTGATATCTCTGACCCTACTCCTGCGAGTTATTTATCATATCATAACTCCACTTTATATTACAAAAGATCAACCCCCACCATCTTACCCATTTTTTATTTTGCTACAACATACAAGCAAACTGTATAGCCAACCTTATCTTCATAAAATGGATTGTTGTGGAGCGCATGTAGTTCATCCATAACTTTTTATATTGAAGAAAAAGGTGTCGGTATACACCCACACATACATCCATGTGTGTCCAGTTTCATCTTTTCATTTCCTTTGATGTATGTTCTAAAAACCTTCCTTCCTCTCAACCTTCTTCAACTATATATTGCATGATCTCTTGTCGCTGTACTCAGGTTTTTTCACACCCATCAATCGATTGCCGCGTAAGTACAAACATCTGAGTGTAGGTTAGACATGCTAACACGTACAGCACGCTTTTGCACTGATCACACTCTCATGTCATCCAATGCACAAATACACCAAGCTAATAGAAATCTTGTTGTCATGGCGATCATGTTATACCAATAGTTGTTGTTGGTGAAAGTTGATGGTGATAAAAGATGGACTTGATCTGTGAGGATAGAGACAGTTTTCCTTTAAGAGAGTTTTGTCATGCTTTTACCATCTGTTTTCATGTGGGGCAGATTGATTTGTGCAACGTGTTGATAATACAAAGGGATTAATTTGCAAAACATTCATTTTCATTTTAATCCATGTTTCTTGCTAGTAGTCATAACACTGTAGCTCATTTTCATTTAGGTTTAAAAGTCAACAGTTCACCATCTAAATGCTAACATTTCAGTCGACACTAGCTATCTTAGAACTGTCCAGATTTAGTTCAAATTTTATCTATATTTACACTTAACCAGGTAGAAAGTGTTTATTTTTCAGATTATAGTTCTTTTTTTAGAAAAATATAATTGTGCACACATTCATACATATTTCGTGTACATCTGTACATGTATCTATTTGCAGCTCTAGAAAAAAAGAAATACATTGAGCACCTCATTATATATATTGCACACCAAACAATTGGCCCAATAATCTTTTCCAGAGCTGCATATGTTATACACTTGTGATTGGGGACATACTGTCTATCTCATCATAGACTAGATATAGTTCACAGTTCACTTATTCATCCCAACTTTCCTAGTCACACAGTCCTTTCATTATATTGCATTCCCATTTGGTTTTGTGGTAGATTTGAGGCATTTGTGGTTTGTATAAGGGCATACATTGATGTTCCATTTTTCATTCATTTCCAATTGTGGTTGTACTTTTTCTCAACATTAAATTAAAGCAAGCTTTTGTATGTATGTATGTATTTGGACAGTTTACCCATGTGCTTTTCTGTTTCTTGCTTTTATGCAAATGAATCTGTTACACATTGATCTGCCAGTTTTCATTCATTTAAAATTGTGGTTGGTTGTTTTTGTCTCAGCATGAAATGTGAGCAAGCTTTCAGGACTAGTGTTGTTGTTGTTTGTTAGGAGGGGGGACATTTAATTTGTCTAGCTGTCCTCGCATGCGTACCAATGTGCTTCTGTTTTCTGCTTTGAGGCAAATTGATGTGTTGTAAGAATTGTTTTGCTTATTTCGAGAAATGGTGATTGTCAGTTTGAGCATTGTCAGTTTGAAGTTTCTGTGGGTGCGTTCCACTTTTTAAAAAGACAGTTGTTCATAAAGTGCACTGCGATAGAATTGGGACAAACAAACACAATGCCAATTTTCTTTAGTTTGCCAATGTGATATCCATCAACAGAGAATTGAGATCCTGAAAACACAAATGTGCCTGTTTTCAAATACAAAAATATTATTAAGGTGTGCATTCATAAGAAAGTTGCGCAGACAAAGCTCGACATAGATCTGATAGATACTTAAATTGAACAGTAAGTGATTTTGTAATGTACCGTACTTAATGATACGCATGAACAGAAGTCAACATTCATTTCGATGTCACAGGGCCTTTTACCCACATCTACCATCACAGATGTTAATAATCTGCCATTGTGTCTTTTCCAGCCATGAGATCCCGAACCAGTGGGTCTGGGACCGAGCGCCTGTCTAGAAGCCGGGCCAGTGGCACCCCTGCCCCCTCCACCAGTGGGGGAGGGCTGACCTCCTTCCCCCCTAACTACCAGCAGCGGTCCATCACCCCTGACCCGTACCCGCACCAGCCAAACAATGAGCGAGACCGCATGACCCAGCGCCCTAAGACGGTGAGTTGGTAGAATCAATCTTTACATTGATGAGAGTCAATTCAAAGGTAGGGTAGCCCATTTACAAAAGTCATGAAAATTCTGACACTCTGTCTTTAATGCATCACCACGGTGCAGAGAGCTGTGATGTGCACTATTTGGGCCTCTGGTCTCTCTGCGACAGAAACCATCACTCAGCCGTTGAAAACTCAGCTCAAAATCTAATACTGCTACAATTCTGCCCAAAGGCAATTTCCAGTTCAAATATGGTGGGGAAGTTCATATACAGTATATCTGTCTATTTACACAAGTTTATTTGTTTGACCTGCAGAATGGCTACGATTCCATACTGTATGCTTTGTGTTACTTTATGACTTGCATATTTAAAATGGCAATCAGTGCATTTGCTGTATGTAACCACACATCCAGCTTGGCCTCATTAGCAGATGTTCAGCAATACAAGTCAGTAAATTATCAACTTACTTTGATAGATGTATGGGGGGGGGGGATAATAACACACTTGTCTACATAAATTTGTGAGGTTTTCTCACAAATTTTACCCTTTTTTGTTGCTTTTAGTTGTAACAAGTTCGAAGCATGATAATTAGTAGCTCTTATAATGTGAACTCATATCTGTCGACTTATACTCTTTTGGGCATGAAAGATTATGTTGTGGCAGGTGATTCATGACTATGTGCATTATGATTATGTCTGTGCAACACATACACCTTGTTACAGTATCAGCTAAGTCCTATATAGTATCTCTGCGTTATCCAAGTCAATGGTGTACTTCATTGTTGCTGCTTATTATGTAGGCTTCATGCACAAATCAACGTTCATAGAAGATTTTTGCCTTTTGAGTAGCTAGTGTGCATGCAAGTATCACATTTAATAACAGCTTGTACGTACTCATCTTTTGCCCCCCTACGATAAGTATCTCACCACTCAGAGATTCTTAACAGACAAGCAAATACGGAATAACCTTGAAGAGCTCAAATGATAGCATATCACCAGCAATAAGTAAACAGTGTTGTTAGCACACATGCATTGTACAAGAATCTTAAAGCAGTTAGTTTCAGTGTTGATATTACATGAGATAACTTGTTGTTTGAACTAAGACATTGACATCATGACAATGAAAGCATTGTAAAGCAACAATCGTTGTTTGTTATCAACTGCATGGAAGCTGGCAGTGGTAAGACTTTAGAGAACTACAAAGCGCAATGACAGAACAAAGTGCGTGAGCATACCCAAGAGGAAAAGCCCATCAGAAAACATCACTGATAATAATCTATTCTATTGTAGTCCTACCCTCCATTTCATAACTTTTCATTCACAGGAATCCTGGAAAAAATATTGACTATTAATTACAGAACAGTTTGTATCAGGACATTAAACTCACAAAAACTCACAAAATACAGTGAAACCTGTCTATAAAGACCACTCAGGGGAGACAAGAAATGAGGTCTTTATAAACAGGTCATTTTGTAAAGGTTACTTTAATCAATATTTCATTAATAAACAATGTTCAGAGGATACCAAAATTGTGATCTTTCCATACTGGGGGTCACTCATGCAGCTTGCATTGCATAACCTGTATTTTGTTTGTCTCCATGATTGCTGCAGGTTGGGACAAGGTTACGTAACCGCATCGCAGAGCAGCTGATGACAGACTTGGAGCCCGATAAACACGAGACTATCATGCAGCTGCAGGCTATGGAGCAACAGCATAGTCAGACTAAGTACAAGGTGCCAGCACCCCCGGTTTAACCCTCAAAGGACTGGGGTTAACTCTCCCTCTCACAGTCGGACCAAATACAAGGTGCCAGCACCCCCGGTTTAACACTTAAAGGACCGGGGTTAATTCTCCCTCTCACAGTCGGACCAAATACAAGGTGCCAGCACCCCCGGTTTAACACTTGAAGGACTGGGGTTCATTCTCCCTCTCACAGTCGGACCAAATACAAGGTGCCAGCACCCCCGGTTTAACCCTTAAAGGACCGGGGTTAATTCTCCCTCTCACAGTCGGACCAAATACAAGGTGCCAGCACCCCCAGTTTAACATTTAAGGACTGGGGTTAATTCTCCCTCTCACAGTCGGACCAAATACAAGGTGCCAGCACCCCCGGTTTAACACTTAAAGGACTGGGGTTAATTCTCCCTCTCACAGTCGGACCAAATACAAGGTGCCAGCACCCCCGGTTTAACCCTTAAAGGACTGGGGTTAATTCTCCCTCTCACAGTCGGACCAAATACAAGGTGCCAGCACCCCCGGTTTAACACTTAAAGGACTGGGGTTAATTCTCCCTCTCACAGTCAGACCAAATACAAGGTGCCAGCACCCCCGGTTTAACACTTAAAGGACTGGGGTTAATTCAGCCCCTCACAGTCAGACCAAATACAAGGTGCCAGCACCCCCGGTTTAACACTTAAAGGACTGGGGTTAATTCTCCCTCTCACAGTCAGACCAAATACAAGGTGCCAGCACCCCCGGTTTAACACTTAAAGGACTGGGGTTAATTCTCCCTCTCACAGTCAGACCAAATACAAGGTGCCAGCACCCCCGGTTTAACACTTAAAGGACTGGGGTTAATTCTCCCTCTCACAGTCAGACCAAATACAAGGTGCCAGCACCCCCGGTTTAACACTTAAAGGACTGGGGTTAATTCTCCCTCTCACAGTCAGACCAAATACAAGGTGCCAGCACCCCCGGTTTAACACTTAAAGGACTGGGGTTAATTCAGCCCCTCACAGCTACAGGCCATGGAGCAACAGCACAGTCAGATTAAGTAAACGTTTTTTTATGGTTCATACAATGTTTTAAAGATAGAAGCTTTCTATGCAAAGGGGATAAACTACTTGGGATGGGTGTACTTAAATGTGTGTAGAAGCTGGCCCATTTCCTTGTATTTTGTCATAAAAATTTAATCTTCTGTAGAAAGTGCCATATGTATATAAAAGATGTAGAAGTTTTAGTCTGTTCTTCTTTGATTAGTTAATTCTGTATGTGACGCTGTCTCATTTCTGCACAAGTAATACGCATATAACATTGAATAATGATTTTGCTTTGCACAAAGAAAGTTCATGTAGGATGTATTTGTGTAAATGATTTTGTACTTTATGCAGGGTAGGCTGAATAACGGTACTCATGGTGGATGTCACAGTGTATGTTCTACTGGGTGGGATTCTATTGTGATCTCATGCCAAATAGTGCTTGGGTATAACATGCATTTACCCTGTCTCTTTTGGAGATCTATAAACAAGCACAGGGCTTTGTTTTAAAGTTCATCTGTCTTCATAAAGTTTGTTATCCAAAGAACAATTCTTTATATATTATGTAAGTGAGAAATGTATTGTCAATGTAAATGTACTTTGCAGATACCAGATGCCGTCCACTAATTAAAGCATTTGTACTTGAGTATACAAGGATGGAAACTACTATTCTTGATCAGAAAGAAAACAAGAAGCAGGATATTCTTCTGTCTTAGGCACAAGTCACGGAATGGGCGTTTGGAGCAAATGTGAAGAAAATAATGGTACATGCATGAAGAAACATTAAACATGCATGTTGAAGAAGGTTCATTGGCAACTTTGTCAAAATTTCTACTCTGCTAAAAAAAAATAAAATAGCACATTTTGATAGACATGCAAGGGATAATTGTTTGATTCCGTCCATTTCATACATGTACCTTGAAATTGTTTACCAAAAGCCGTCCAGTTGCTACTTGAGTATTTTTATGTATGATGCATATGTTTCAGACAAGATTGAAATTTCCTTTCTGCCTATATAAGTGAGAATTCACTAGAATGATAAGCTGAACGAAAGATATGTTGTGTAAATAGATAGAACCTTGATTTTGTACAGAGCACTTTAATATATAGACATGAGGAGAAAATGAGCAGCTATGTGTCTGCATGAAATGTGAAAAGAGCATTTGCAATCAAAATCACATTTCAAAAGTACCAGCATTGTTTGTTGTAGATTTTAGAAATGCAATCAATAGATCATATGGTGTGTGTTTCTATGTATATGTGCAAAATAGCATTTTCAAATTCTGTATATGAATGTGTCAGTGAGATACTGGAAAGATCAGTCAGAACAAATTTCACCTTGTAAAAATCTTGAACAAACTTTTATTTAACTTCAGCTCAGGAACAAACACAAGAATAAAATTGATAAGAATTATATTGTTATCATAAGCACATTGTCACAGCTGTGATTCATCATTTAGAAATTGCTGAGATTTTTATACTGTAGTGTACATGACTGCCATATATGTGTATATTTGAGCTTCCAAAGAAGATGATCAATGTCAGTAGTTGTCTGAACGTATTTATTGAAAAAAATCAGGACGTGAATACATGTTTGTATCAATGTTATTCTTTTTATAATCATTATATAAAAGAAATATTCAACATTTGCACTTCTGTTTTCTTTTTATCTTGATAGAAAGCACCACTGTATTTAAGATCTACACAAACTGTGTAATAAATTTGCAACAGAACAAAAAGCTATTGAATTTTCGAACTTGTTTTTATGTTGGTCTTATCATAAAATTCCCAGAATCTCATAAGTCATGCACACTAGATATCTTCAGATTGAAGTTGAGCAATAGACAATTTGACAATTTAAAACAATTTGTCTGTTCACTTAAAGCATGTTACTTAATGATTTTATAAAGGATGTCAGCACAAAATATGAAAACTTCTTAAATGTTTATCCCTTGATTACATAAAAGAAAACTTTAAAATAAAAATTCTTAAAAGAATGCCCCTCGATAGAATAGGAGAATGTGATCTTTCACATTAAATAAAAACTTTTTATTTCCACTTTGAAACTCGCTTCATGATTTGTTGATTCATGAATTGTTGCTTTTTTCATTAGAGGAAGACTTGAGATTTGGACTCTTATACTTCTACATTCACCTTTGCTCAGGAAAAAATAAGATCTGTTTTTGGTTTACTGGAGCCAGACTCTTGATGCAGCAAAAATGGAGAGTGAAGCCAGGCTAATGAGGAGGGAAGGAGCTAAAGTGGCTACCCCACCTGTACCGCACAACTCCAGTGGCTGCTTGGGGGTACACCCCTCCGTCACCTCCTCCACCGTCAACCCCACCACAAACTCTGTGTCATTGGCGTACGAGCAGGGGCCGCAGGTCGTGAGGTCAGAGCATAGGTTGTCCGGCGTGCACCAGCCGTAGACCCCGACAAAGTAGTGTCCGGGGTAGAAGTCTGGGTCGTCGTGGGTGAGACTGATGCTGCGGATCTCGGTGGTGGCTAGCTTCCAGGAGTGGCTGTTGATGCTGGGTTGCTGGATGGACCGTGACACCAGCAGCTCTGGGTAGGAGTAGCTGGTTGGGCATGTGGCCGGGTCCAGGCAGTTCTCCAGACGCACATCGACGTTGTTGCAGCTGGACGGCACGCAGAAGCGGTAGTAGCGGTAGCCCTCAGCTGCAATGCTGCCATCTACCTGACCGTTGTGTTGAATCTCGTCATGAGGGTGGTTGGTCTCTGTGTGCTCAGCTAGGACGGTGAATTGAGCAGCTGGATAGAACCACACAAAATAATTCCCCACTTATTTTTTAAGATTTAAATACATGTAATTCACAAAGCATAGTCTTCATACCATTTACTGTTGTACACTTTTAAGATAAATAATGCACAAAGCATAGTCTTCATACCATTTACTGTTAGAAATATTGTACACTTTTAAGATAAATGATGCACAAAGCATAGTCTTCATGCCATTTATTGTGGGAAATATTCTACATTTTCATACAAAAGAGCATTAGGAAAATAGCACATTGGTAGCAAAATCAGAAGATATACATAGTGCATCTATTTAAGGAAATTGCTTTGTAACTTAGGACTTATTTTCAGAGAAAATATTCACACGCATAAAATTTCAGAGATCTACCCACCATGAGTAATGCCAAAGAGTTGGATGACAGTTTTGTCAACACAGAATATTTACCTCTGGTACTTTATCATTCTATAAGGCTTGTTTACACGTGATTGCAAAGTGTGACTGAAGGTTGGGATATTTCTTGGTTTAGAAGTGTGCTTTGTTGAGCTTAAAAATACTACATATTAGGCCTGTTGAACATTAAAAATACATGAGCTTTTGCTCAATTAGTGAAAGTTATAAAAAAAAAAGCACATTTCTTCTTGGTTCTGTGTTAAGATATGATTATGAATGTTAATATTAAGGGATTAAGGGATTAAGGGATGATTTCGTGGATCACATACTCCATTTGCATTATCAAAGGGAGATGGGCCCGAGAGGCAAACTCCAAAGAAGTATTTTCTTCATATAAATTTTACATTACTGTCAAGTTTCATCATTCACAAACTGGACCTATATGGTGTACAAGTACTAGAACTTCACACATTTTTATAGTTCTAACTCCATTTTGTCTGCAAAAGGGATTGAAAGCTAGTTTTTGACAATGCAGTCACTGCAGCCTCAATGCATGCCAAGGCTGATTACAAATGCCCATATTTTGCACTCAAGCACACTCATTCAATTGGCATGACCTGTTGGTGGATTTCTCTGTCCTTGAAAATTGCTGTACATTCCAGCCCATAGTACAAAATCTGACAAGAGAATAACATTCTAGTGATTTTTATCTAGAGTTTAACAGGCTGCAGTTGTAACTTCTCATCCTTTATACTATAGATGATTGCAGTATAGTCAAAAGTCCTACAATGCCAAGCAAAATACTGCTTTCAGATCATAACTACACAATAGAGAGCGGTAAAACTTCACCTCTTTCAACAATACTCTTCATGATTTTATACCATTATGCCCATATAATGCTTTTCACTTTTCGTGTGTTGATATCTTCCATGACTTGGCACGACAACATTGTTGGCTGCAAAGTTGTTCTCATGCTAATATAAAAAATTATAAATAATAACAAAGCAGTTGGAGTGGTAAATATCGTTCTTTCTCTCTTTCTGCCTGTCACTCTATCCTCTATATAATGTAATTATTCTTTTTCATAATTTTTCATCCCTTCAAGTTTTGGCTTATTATGAAAACCTTTCTGTTTGGTCTTCCTTCATTTCACCTGATGTATGATGTACATTGGGGTTTCATTCAATGGGAGTGCAAGCATGACGATTCCATGTTAGGTCCTCCATCGACACTGAGCCAATTATGATAAACCTGATTTTTGTCATGAAGAACCAGCTAGAGGCCTGCAGAACAATGGGCATTTATGCATAACAATTAACGCCATGTTATGTCTTCTACATTGAACCGATAAATATATGTAAACTCACGTGTGCTTCCCGTTCCGACATCAGTTCCGCAGTAGGCGAGGATGCCGATGTAGTACGTGCCGATGACGTACTCGGGGTCCCAGCTGGAGATGACCAGGCTCTCAGAGCCCCACTGGTAAGACGACCAGGCCAGGCTGTTGAACTTGGGGTACATCTGAGGTCCTCGGGACACATAGATGTCTGGCTCTCCTGCTACATGGGTCACCTACACACAGACAGGGTAAATAACAAGGAAAATGTCTTCTAATGCCAACACAAGTAATATGACTGACTTACAATGATACATTACGTACACAACAGCTCAAAGGAATTGGCATAGGGAAAGGGAAGAAAGGAAGGGAGCCGCAGTTTTAAACCACGGTATATTTTGTCCAGTTCATGAAACATTATGCTTTGTAGGCTGAAGCATCGTGTTTCATGCTGAACTGGACAAAATATACCACGGTTTAAAACTGCGGCTCCCTTCCTTTCTTCCCTTTCCCTATGCCAATTCCTTTGAGCTGTAGTGTACATTCTCCTACTTAGACAGCCAGGGAAAATAACAAGGAAAATGTCTTTCAACACTTATACAAGTCACATGACTGACTAACAATGATACATTTTTTACATGCTTCTTTCAGTTGCTTCTTCACTTTTGTTTTGCATCATGATGCAGCTTACTTAAGCCATATAGTTAAAGAACCACGATAGGTTAAGTCACTCTGTGGTTTCATCTATAGCCAATTTAAGTGTTCTTTAAATGTTTCTGTCGTGAGAGTGTATATGTACTAATAAATAATGGATTTTAGTAATAAACAAATTCTATCCATACAATTTCTCAAAATGAGCCCCCTTCTTTTTCAAGGTGCAGACATTTATAACAACTCCTTTTTTTATGTGACCAAAGATTTACCACAATCAATAGGCAATAACCAGGACTGAGGACTTTTCCATGTGATTATACCCACAAGAATGGATTGTTGGGAATTTGACCTCAACTTGACCTTTGACCTATCTGACTCAACAGTTCAATGGATTAAACGCATTGTTATACACTCTCATTGTACCCATTTTATTTGATAGAGTTGGTAAATACATCTCTAAGCTATCACATAAACAGTGCAATATCAAAAGTTGACACTGACCTTTTCTTATAACCCCACACCTAACCAATTACTGGCCCTTTATATATATCATCATTGTACTCTGTTTGGTGAAATTACAGCAAATACTTCTTGGAGTTAATTGTGAAAAGTGAAATTTTACAGTGACTAGCTATGATTTCAAACCCAATTACCCTGTCATATCTGATCATTGCACCAAGATTGATGAAATTCAGTCAAATATTTCTTGAGATATCGCGGAAACAAAGTGCAACCGATCCCTATAACACAGCATACAAACAGTTGATAACCCTGCAATCGTACCACCAGCTGCACAGCTAATATGGCATCCTATGGAATCCCAACCCTCTTTCATTTTTGCATAGCGCTGCAGGGTCACTGCACTGTACTTTATATTTTGGCAGAGAATACTGTTGTGACATTGAACATAAACATAACAGACAATGTGTTGTGACACTTGGCAGTGCACCGATCTTTTCACACCCGAAGTCTGTGCCCTTTACATAGATCTATCACAATGATTGGAGGAAGAGACAGAGAAAGATAAGAGAAACTAAAGATTTATAAAAGAAGAAAACAACTGATAGAGAAGGGAGAAGAGATCCAAATACAGAAATGAATATAAAAGAGAAAGGAACTGACAAAGGGAGAGGTGGAGATCAGAAAATCTGACAGATAAAGCTAGAAAGAAACGGAGAAAAGATAAATCAGAAAAGATAAAACAAAGGAACATATAAAAGGAGAAGGGATAGATGGGAATCAGAAAATCAGAGAGAGAGAAAATAGAAGGGATCATATGAAAAGAAAATGGAGAGGCAGCTGGAGGTCAGAAACTCGGGCAAATTAGATAGGATGGAACAGATGAAGAGAGGGTGGAGGAAAGCGTAATCAGAAAAGAAGATAAAAGAGAACATACAAAAAGAGAAGGGACAGGGGGAGATCAGACAGATATCACAGGAAGAAACAGGTAAAGAGAGAGAGAGAAAAGGAGAAAAAAGAGATAAGAAAAACAGACAGATCAAGCAGAAAGGAACAAATTACATTATTAGATAAAGAGAAAAGAGGACAGGTAACAAGAAAGGAGATCGAGAGATCAGATATATAAGAAAGACATAAATAAAGAGAGAAGGGAGGAGGAAAGAGAGATAAGATGAACAGAGAGAAGGGAGGAGGAAAGAGAGATAAGATGAACAGGAGATAGTGTACAAAGAAAATTAGGGATGGATGGGTCAAGGTGATAAGTTACACATCTCAAATAGAAATTAACAGTTGAAGAGATGATAGAGACAGAGAAAGAGGAGCGAAATTAATAACCATGCTACACAGAACAATTAGGATCACCTCATGTTATTAACTGTTAATGTGTTTAGGTCTATATACCTGTATCCTGAGATCTTCACATGGTTCCACCGCATCCACTTTGAAGTACTTGTACTCATTGCACGGCACGGTGTATTCCTCCGTCACTTGCCCTAACGTCAACTGTACGTGGTCCTGCCCACGGGCCACGCACAATAGCATCACAAACAGAAGCTGCGCCAACAGCATTGCCGACGAGCCGGCTGTAGCAGACGCCATCTCACCCGCTGCTATATAATCGAGGATGGTCCGATGATCGAAATGCCTCTTCTGCGCTCTGCTGACGACGTTCCCGACTGACCTAACCCTGTAGAAATCAAAACGCGGAAAGTTGTGTAGCTTTACGGTGTGTATATCATCCTCATCTAACATATACCATGACTATCCAGGGCTCGGGGTCGGGGTTGTGCAACACGCAGACGTAGTTTCATCATCAGCAGTAGACGATCTGAAGTAGTACCGCAACGCATCGTACGATAGCTAGCTGAACCGCACGTGGAGGCGAGGATGTGCTTATACCATACACTGTGACCGTGCAATCGGCGCACGCATGCAGCACGTTTATCAAATCGTGTTTTACCCTAATCCGAGTATTGTTGACATTTGATAATACGATCATGACCCCAGCTTTCGCATTTGTATCTTCTGAACATCACAACATTCCCTACAGATGGAAATTAATGAAAGGGGGGGGGGGGGGGGGTGGAGGAGTGGTATTCCTAGTGCTGTCTCTCACAGTCTATTCCCGCCCCTACCCCCTCTCCCTCCCCCCCCCCCCCTCTCTCTCTCTCTCTCTCTCTCTCTCTCTCTCTCTCTCTCTCTCTCTCTCTCTCTCTCTCTCTCTCTCTCTCTCTCTCTCTCTCTCTCTCTCTCTCTCCTCTCTCTCTCTCTCTCTCTCTATTTCTTCCTCGGAGCGCAACTACATTCCCCGAGGATAAAGCTGAACCCCCTCCCGTTCAAGCAGATATTACAATGTACAGTGTATATTATTCTGCGTCTCCCCATTCAAGTTGTAACAAGACGCTGGTAGACATGAATATGGTAGCAAGGGTATCACGGCATGTTGGCTCAGTGCCCTTTTGAGATGTCAGCTAGGGGCACTGGTATCCCGTGGTGTGTGCCTAATTCACGGGATGCCATACGAAGGTACAATTTCAAGATTGGGTCTATATATGTTTAAAGGGTGATGCCACCCTGATAACGAACCATGACGGAGTTGAATCCGGGAGTTGAATACAAGTAGAAAAATTCGGTGGAACAGTTTGGAATATAAACGTATGAAGTTAGACATATCATAAATACGTTATGTGTATTCGTATTTGAAAAGTGTAGACCTTAATTGCGATTCAAAGTAGACAAGTGAAATTGTGTGTTGTCTTCGCATGCATTGGAACATACCAATGACATGTCCATACAATTACCTTTGGCGGACCAATGGAGTTGCCTATGTTGAGATTTCAGTGTTAGTATGATTTTCATATACGCTGCCAAGTCCGGTATGTTTGATTTTATTGTTGTTCTGATTTGTATAGTATCCCGTTCAACTCGTCACCAGACTTGAATTGCCCTTTAAGCAGTCTACAAATAACGCAGGACATGTATGGCATGTATGAGATGGAGACCCCCGCCCCCCCCCCCCCCCCCCCCCCCCCATCTCCATCCCACGCTCACTCAAAAACGAAAGCATAAACAAAAGATACCGTGCGGCCGGTTACTACTGGCCTACATCCTGGTATCGAAGCGAATACAAGGAAGTAGCAACTAACCATAATTTACAACAGGAGAAACTCTATTTTGAATGGAACAAATGCGTTTTCATGCTGTCTGACCATATCCAGCCATATACTAGACTGTGAGGTGCATGCCACAACCCAGCATATTAACAAATACCCAGTCTATTAACGTCTGGTAACACAGACTATGCCCTAATCCAAAGCCAGAGGAGCCATGGCGTAAGTAGGGCGTAGTCTGTATTACCAGACATTATTGTTAACAGACTTGGTTGTGTCTATGCACCTCACAGCCAAGTACAAAGGCTAGTCTTCACTGTATCTCGCTGACGTAGAATGTTGTTGTATAATGATTCCGAAAAATAAAGACCCCCCCCCCCCCACACACACACACACAGTACCCCACACACCACCCCTGTTCCGCTTTCGTCTCATCGGTTCCCCAGATCCGCTTACCGCTAAAACGGTAGTATCTTCTGTATGCCCCAAAATGAATGACATGTCACGATCATTTTTAACCACGGTAGTGAAACGGCGATGACTTCTGATGATAACTTGAAAATCTCGTAGTTTACTTATCGTTAATCATTAGCTCGGCAACCATGAATTAAGGCTTCGGTGTGTTTTTTTATTCCACGTGGTTTAACAACAGCAACAAAAATCGGACTACATTGATCTATCACAATGAGTAATGAATTATACACCCAACTGATGTAATTCTAGTTGAACAACGATTAATCACGAATAAATAATAGTCTATATGACAAATTGGTATGCCAGATCGCCTGACCAGAAGCTTCGAATATGATAGAGCTCACCTGCCCTAAAGTGATGCACGTGTTGTACAGCTTCGTCTTGCTCCGGGCTGGATATACCGCTAAAATTGATAATAATCACGAAGACTCCCGTAGGTGTGATTATCATGCAGCTATAGGTCGTGGGAAGATCCGATAGGTCCAGAATCCAGCAAACATGACTCATTGAACAGACTCATCAGACCATGGAAAAGCTAAGCTTCGAGCAGAGGTTTATTGTGTTTCTTAACATTCATGGATTGGCTGTAAATATCACAATATCAATCTGGACCCTTCATTAAAGGGAAAGTCAAACCTGAACTGAAGTTGGTTTAAATAGAGCTTAAATCACAACCAACGTAACTTTAGGGTGGGTTTTCCATTTAAAACATACAGTAGGCTACAAACTTATATGGGGCTGATATGGTATACCATATCATATTTATTTAACATGTAGGCTGATGCTGATTGCTTATTCAAATGGTAATGTTTATTTAAGTGGCTACGCAACCGATGTCAGCATGTTGCGTGAAGAAATGGGAAAGTCGGAAAAAGTTGATCTTGTCTGTAAGCTTTAACACCCATGTTCCTCTGTGATCATGCCGATTCTAAACTTTGTTGTGTCTCATCAGTAATTCTGATACCTGCTCGGATGGAAATATACCATATTAACAAGATTTAAAAAGCAGCAACAAAAACTCTTTTTCTTGTGTTACTCTTGTCCAGGTCTGTGAATTTTTAATTCTATTATAATGCAATTTTTGCTTCCTGTGGACAATTTCACAATGAAAACAAAGTCAAGCCGTGGTAATAAAAGATGTATTCCATTGAATTGAAGGAGGTAATTCACTATCTCATTTCCTTAGCGCGGCCTATTACCTCTAAAGTTGCAATCTAGCCTATAGGGTTTTAAGGTGCTTGCATTGACACAACCCAGTCTGGTAACACAGGCCATGCCCCAATCCCATCCTCATTATGCAGAGGGGAAGAAGACATCCGAGAGCGTAGTCTGTGTTAGATCACTGGGGTTTTTGGTATTTTCCCCTTACTACCCCTTATGATTACAAATCCAAACCTAATTGCCCTGACATATCTGATCAATTCACCAAGATTAATGAAATTCAGTCAAATATTTCTTGAGATATCGCAAAAACAAAGTGCAACCGATCCCTATAACACAGCATACCAACATTTGATAACCCTACAATTGTACCACCAGCTGCACAGCTAATATGGCATCCTCTGGAATCCCAACCCTTTTTCATTTTTGCATAGTGCTGCATGATCACTGCACTGTACTTTATATTTTGGCAGAGAATACTGTTGTGACATTGAACATAAACATAACAGACAATGTGTTGTGACACTTGGCAGTGCACTGATCTTTTCACACCCAAAGTCTGTGCCCTTTACATAGATCTATCACAATGATAATGAAGGAAGAGACAGAGAAAGATAAGAGAAACTAAAGATAATAACAAGATTTAAAAAGCAGCAACAAAAACTCTTTTTCTTGTGTTACTCTTGTCCAGCTAGGTCTGTGAATTTTTAATTCTATTTTAATGCAATGTTTGCTTCCTGTGGACAATTTCACAATGAAAACTAAGTCAAGCCGTGGTAATAAAAGATGTATTCCCTTGAATTTAAGGAGGTAATTCACTATCTCATTTCCTTAGCGCGGCCTATTACCTCTAGTTGCAATCTAGCCTAGGTATTAAGCTGTAAGGAGCATGGACACAACCCAGTCTGGTAACACAGGCCATGCCCCAATCCCATCCTCATTATGCAGAGGGGAAGAAGACATCCGAGAGCGTAGTCTGTGTTAGATCACTGGGGTTTTTGGTATTTTCCCCTTACTACCCCTTATGATTACAAATCCAAACCTAATTGCCCTGACATATCTGATCAATTCACCAAGATTAATGAAATTCAGTCAAATATTTCTTGAGATATCGCAAAAACAAAGTGCAACCGATCCCTATAACACAGCATACCAACATTTGATAACCCTACAATTGTACCACCAGCTGCACAGCTAATATGGCATCCTCTGGAATCCCAACCCTTTTTCATTTTTGCATAGTGCTGCATGATCACTGCACTGTACTTTATATTTTGGCAGAGAATACTGTTGTGACATTGAACATAAACATAACAGACAATGTGTTGTGACACTTGGCAGTGCACTGATCTTTTCACACCCAAAGTCTGTGCCCTTTACATAGATCTATCACAATGATAATGAAGGAAGAGACAGAGAAAGATAAGAGAAACTAAAGATAATAACAAGATTTAAAAAGCAGCAACAAAAACTCTTTTTCTTGTGTTACTCTTGTCCAGCTAGGTCTGTGAATTTTTAATTCTATTTTAATGCAATGTTTGCTTCCTGTGGACAATTTCACAATGAAAACTAAGTCAAGCCGTGGTAATAAAAGATGTATTCCCTTGAATTTAAGGAGGTAATTCACTATCTCATTTCCTTAGCGCGGCCTATTACCTCTAGTTGCAATCTAGCCTAGGTATTAAGCTGTAAGGAGCATGGACACAACCCAGTCTGGTAACACAGGCCATGCCCCAATCCCATCCTCATTATGCAGAGGGGAAGAAGACATCCGAGAGCGTAGTCTGTGTTAGATCACTGGGGTTTTTGGTATTTTCCCCTTACTACCCCTTATGATTACAAATCCAAACCTAATTGCCCTGACATATCTGATCAATTCACCAAGATTAATGAAATTCAGTCAAATATTTCTTGAGATATCGCAAAAACAAAGTGCAACCGATCCCTATAACACAGCATACCAACATTTGATAACCCTACAATTGTACCACCAGCTGCACAGCTAATATGGCATCCTCTGGAATCCCAACCCTTTTTCATTTTTGCATAGTGCTGCATGATCACTGCACTGTACTTTATATTTTGGCAGAGAATACTGTTGTGACATTGAACATAAACATAACAGACAATGTGTTGTGACACTTGGCAGTGCACTGATCTTTTCACACCCAAAGTCTGTGCCCTTTACATAGATCTATCACAATGATAATGAAGGAAGAGACAGAGAAAGATAAGAGAAACTAAAGATAATAACAAGATTTAAAAAGCAGCAACAAAAACTCTTTTTCTTGTGTTACTCTTGTCCAGCTAGGTCTGTGAATTTTTAATTCTATTTTAATGCAATGTTTGCTTCCTGTGGACAATTTCACAATGAAAACTAAGTCAAGCCGTGGTAATAAAAGATGTATTCCCTTGAATTTAAGGAGGTAATTCACTATCTCATTTCCTTAGCGCGGCCTATTACCTCTAGTTGCAATCTAGCCTAGGTATTAAGCTGTAAGGAGCATGGACACAACCCAGTCTGGTAACACAGGCCATGCCCCAATCCCATCCTCATTATGCAGAGGGGAAGAAGACATCCGAGGGCGTAGTCTGTGTTAGATCACTGGGTTTTTTGGTATTTCCCCCTTACTACCCCCTTTATCTTTAATATGAAACTCACTGTTTGTGATTTAGGGTGTGCTAGGGGCATTTTTTTCCTTCACAATATAGGGTTTTAATGTTTACATCGAGCTGGTGAAATGGGTGTCTCCACTATTTCCGAACTACATTGAGGAAACTTGCACATTTAAGTGAAAAAAGGACGAACATTCGGGTGGAAAATGGGTTTTTTTCTAAAAGAAAAAAAAAAAGAGGGGGGGGGGGGCAACAATTGGCAGCCAAATTTGGTACTATTGTAAAGCATGAAAATAAAGGCAATCATGATATTTTTTGTAGCGCAGGAATCGACGGGAATGTGGACCACTTTCGAGCATGAAAAAGTATATGCTATCATTCCTCCCATTATTTTTGGTGGCATCATGACTTACTTCCGGGAGGAATACTTGTTTGCCTCTAAACTGTGTAGTGATGTGAGATAACTATTCTACAACATGCAGGCAAATGCAATATCAAGGGGATTGAATTATTCGTTTGGCAAAAAACTTCAAAATAACGCAGAAATACATTTTATACACAATGTACTTAATAATCCAAATATAATTGTTTTGATAGCCAAATCCCTGTTTTGGCACACTTTTGCTCACGCTAGGCCCACTATGCGACATCTATTGACACTCTCTGCATACCGTCTCTCTTTCGAGAAAGAGGAACATGATTTGGCTAAATATGAATTAGGTGAGTGCACTCTACCAATACCATGATATAGGGGATTGCCAGGAAATCTTAATGCTCTTTACATTTTGATGTATTTGTCTCACCTATGTTACGCCAATGCCCTGCAGGCTTGCGTGTGACCTCCTTGGCAAAATACATTTTGTTACTGAGTCTGTAAACAACTATGTCTGGTAACACAGACTATGCCCTTATCCACAGAAATAGAAAGACGTCTTTCTATTTCTGTGCCCTAATCCCATCCTCACCATGTAGGGAAGAAGACGTCCGAGGGCGTTCACCTTTGCGTTTATCAACTCGTTTAAACGCGTTTAAAAAAAAATAAATGCGTTTGGAAACCTTAATTCTACCCCCCAAAAAAGAGTTGATAAACACGCCCATAGTTGTTAATAGACTGGGTTGTGTCCATGCACCTCGCAGCCTAGTAGTACATAGGCTAGTTGCAATCAAGAGTTCGAGAGGACTTTGCAGTGTTGATGACTCAGAAGAAGCTGCCCGAAATTGCAACAAGTATAGGCGTAGGTCGACCAATGTTGAATCAATTATGGTATTTATTCATGCTGATATAAAATTGCAGGTCTTAGCTTTCTTCTTTTTTTTTTTTTATTCATTCATTAACCCATACATGTACAACGAGAGAGGGGAAGTTTGGGACCACTGAAGAAGAAGAAAAAAACCCTCTTGGACAGCTGGTGCCCGGCGCCAGGCCCAGGGATCGTCGAATCTTGATGGCCTGCCCTTGGCGTGGGACGAGCGAGCTGGCGCTATGTGGATGCGGCCTGAGGCAAGCCAGAGCGTCTGATCACCAGGACCAATTTTGCGTATTTACCATAATTTGGGGCTTTATATATCACTCATTCATTGCGAGCAAGCTGCAACAAAGCGTAAAGAATTATATTTTGGCGCTACACAATGGTCAGGCTGCTTGTTTCCACAATGAATTACCGCACGTCACCGAAATTTGCGGTGGCAGTCGATTAGTGCACGTAAACATAAACATGGCAAAGTTTAGCGATGTTTTTGTGTTTTTTGTTGGGTCTTTGCACATTGCTGTAATTCTGATGATTTTTTCAGAAGTAGACAAAACGCAGCCAGTACCTTACATGGACGAGATTTTCCATATTCCTCAAGCGCAGCAGTACTGCAATGGATCTTTCAGCGAGGCAAGTGTACTATTGTATCTCACATTGATATTGTCCCGTGCATTAGGTTTAATGTTATGCGAAGTTGGGTATTTGGTATTATTACCGCATACGATTTGAGACGAAAACATGTACGAATTTCATTATGCACTTAAGTCTTAGCCTTAGGCTAATTCACCCTGGTTCTGGATCTGGATGCATACACTGTTGGACCAGACGGTAGAGAGCAGGAAATAAATTAATTCAAAATTTTCGGGGGCTTCTAGCTTTTTGAGCACACTGGGCACTTACTGCGACTAGCCCCGGGACTGCTCCCGCGCAGCGGGAGCGTCCTGAGGGCTCGCCCCCGATTTCCCGGCATGTCGGGTGCGATTTATGAATAATCGACCCGTGCACATGGATGAATCACTCATTTCAAGTATATTTATCACATATGAATGGTTGAATGTAACTTCCATATGTCTGAAGTAAGAAAATGATGGAAAATATTGAGTAACGTTACCAATTTCCCCTTCATGTGTCTGTCTAATCATGGTCTAACAAAATGAGGTCCCTTCCATACTGCCATCTTGGCTGTTTAATGACTTCGTAGGCATGCGCAAAATAATATTCATGATGATGACGCTTTCGCTCTGATGACCGTAATTAGCGCTATTGATGAATATGCATGAGAAAAGTGATTTTTTATTGTTTTGATTGTGCACATTATCAACCTGATTTTCATTAATTGTGTCATTTAAAGTGACCAAAATATGATTAAATTCTATGTTATAAACTTCAGTGGCGGATCAAGGATTTTGTAAGAGAAATAGTTCCGAATCTTCCAACTTTCCTAATACCGTGCACCACTGCACCATCACTGAAATCTAGCTTAGCGGGATGGCGTTATTGGGTTGAAAAAAGTGGCTCTTAAAAACAAAACAAAACAAAAAATACGGACAAACATAAATATGCAAAATAAAATAAATGCTCCATAATAAAATTTCAAATATAATGAAATAAAAATTGGAATATAAAATCTGTTCCAATAATAATGAAAACAGAAAAAAACAACGATGTGAAAAGAGTGCTACGGTAATGGATTGTTGTTGAAAACGTAACACACACGAATCGTATAGAGAACTGGCGCATGCGCGTAAACTTCAAAAAGTCGGCAATCTTCATTCTTCTTCGAAGATGAATTTAGTCCATGATGGGTTTTTTTTCTTGTAAACGAACCATAGTACGGCGGTCAGAATTAATGCAGCTGCGATACATGTATATGAAGATTGCCGACTTTTTGAAGTTTATGCGCATGCGCCAGTTCTCTATACGATTCGTGTGTGTTACGTTTTCAACAACAATCCTTTACCGTAGCACTCTTTTCAGATCGTTGTTTTTTTCTTTTTTCATTATTATTAGAACAGCTTTTGTATTCAAATTTTTATTTCATTGTATCTGAAATTTTATTTTTGGGGATTTATTATATTTTGCATATTTATGTTTGTCCGTATTTTTTTTGTTTGTTTTGTTTTTAAGAGCCACTTTTTTCAACCCAATAACGCCACCCCGCTAAGCTAGATTTCAGTGATGGTCGTGCACGGTATTAGGAAAGTTGGAAGATTCGGCCCTATTTCTCTTACAAAATCCTTGATCCGCCACTGAAGTTTATAACATAGAATTTAATCATATTTTGGTCACTTTAAATGACACAATTAATGAAAATCAGGTTGATAATTTGCACAATCAAAACAATAAAAAATCACTTTTCTCATGCATATTCATCAATAGCGCTAAATACGGTCATCAGAGCGAAAGCGTCATCATCATGAATATTATTTTGCGCATGCGTACGAAGTCATTAAACAGCCAAGATGGCAGTCTGGAAGGACTTCGTTTCGTTAAACTATGGTTAGACAGACACATGAAGGGGAAATTGGTAACGTTACTCAATATTTTCCATCATTTTCTTACTTCAGACATATGGAAGTTACATTCAACCATTCATATGTGATAAATATACTTGAAATGAGTAATTCATCCATGTGCACTGGTCGATTATTCATTAGTAGTCGCACCCGACATGCAAGGAAATCGGGGGCGAGCCCTCAGGACGCTCCTGCTGCGCGGGAGCAGTCCCGGGGCTAACTGGGCACTAGACCAAAAAATCAGTCTCTGTAGGACGTTGGATCTGCTGAGATTGCATCTGGCTCCTCTGAGTCTGAAAGCCATTCGGGAGGTATGTCCAAAAATGTCATTTCGATTAAAGAATGCCCTGAATGAGACGGTTATTCCCGTCTACATGGGCACTGGCCATTTGGCTCCAATTTTACATCGTGTCTGTAGGAATTTGGGGGGCTCTTTTAACATTTTCCAGGGCTCGTTTAAGCATTTTGGGGGCAAAATCGCCCTGAGCCCCCATGTATTTTTGTCACTGGGAGAGAGTGCGCGATGACCGATTAATCTTAGTGGAGATAGGCCGAAAAATCAGACTCTGTAGGACGTTGGATCCGCTGAGATTGCATCTGGCTCCTCTGAACGCCCTATCTCATTTAGCTAGAGACTGAACATTGCACCTGTACGCTGTATGGCGATCGATGCAGGTCACCATTTTGAATATGAAAACGCTAATGCTAATGCATATATGAATGAGTAATTTCACTAGTAAAATGTATTTTGGGGTTGATGATCTCTATTTTTATATTTCTTTCTGGTGTTGCTTTTACGAGGCCATTTTGAAGGAGGGTGATAGTTTGAGTACTTGCCTCCTTGATGCTAGGGTGGGCAGATTGTGTTGATGACTCTTGCTGGTGATACAGCCTGCGTCTCTTGATTTGTAGTTGATTAATGAACCATAGAGCGCTGCGCTGGACTGGCTCAAGATTGTCAATATCTTTTTGAAGATACGGGTCCCATACGCCAGCTCTGTACTCAAGAATTGAACAGATTCCAGCAATGTATGCTGTACGCAAAATAGACCTAGAACTGCATTCACTTTCTTCATGGTACTATTGATGTGTGAGGACCACTTCATGTCGTCAGACAGAATAATTCCCAAATATTTTTCTTGAGATGTGTGTTTAAGAATGTATCCATAGATATTGTAGAAATGCTCTTTACTTGACATTTAGCAGCATTGAACCTCATTCCCCATGTACATGCCCATTGATGAAGGCTGGATAGATCATCTTGTAATTTGACATGGTCTTGTTGATTTTTAATTGGCATGTATTAAACACAGTCATCAGCGAATAATCAAACTTGTGATTCGACTACGTCAGGCAGATCATTTAAGTGACGTAAGAAGAGAAGTGGGCCTAACACCGTTCCTTGAGGAACTCTTGAAGTGACTGTTGATGAAGAAGAGAGTGTGCCATCCACCACAACCTTCATCTGACAATAGATAAGGAACAAAGAGAGCCATTAATAGAATAGGCCTTCGAAACCGTAGAGATTGAGTTTGTGAAGGAGGAGTGAATGTGGTACAGTGTCAAAAGCCCATGCATTGGGAAACAAACGATTATCACTAGCGATTAAATCTGCAATGAGTAACATATTTAGCACTAGGTTGCTTATATTTATAAGCCTACCATTTCTCTTCCCCAGTGGGATCCCAAGATCACCACATTGCCTGGCCTGTACCTGGTGTCGGTGGGGCTGCTGCAGCCTCTGAGTGTGCTGCTAGAGACCAGCCTGCCGGACATCTGCACGGTGACCGTTCTCAGAGCAGTCAACGTCCTCTTTGCTCTTGGCTGCCTCTTTGCCATTCACCACATACTCAGGTTCATCCACCAGCCTCAAACGGTATGTACAACATAAAACCTGTATCCTAGTGTTCTCCTGTGCCATGTATAGTCCACCGTTACAGTATATTGAGGTGCTCTCGACCAAACCAATTACCGTGTTGTAAGAAACTCTCGTTAAACTTCACATATAAGATGAATGAGCACTGATTTCAAATTGGGACCTTGAGAATTGCCTCATTATAACAGAAATCTTGTTATACGTATCTGTGTTCTTCATAATGCATGTAGACTGAATATGTTCATATAATGTAGTGCATTGTTTATACGTTTCATTGTGATTATGTTAGACAGTGCCTTCTACCTGTAGTAGAATAGTGTTGTAAACCACTGAAGGAGCTTCCCTGTCGAAAGAATACCAAACAGATACATAAATTGTTACTATTGTGAAATTGAATTGAATTTCATAGTGGTTTAGTAAAGGTAGTGTGCACGCGTAACAAAAGTGATGAAACTCGCATTGGATTAGCGGTATACAGCCATTGCTTCACATACCTTTTCAAGAAAAAGTAAAAAATGAATGTGGTATTTGTTTGAATTTACCTTGTTTCATAGTTTACACTCATGGATGGTATTCTATCCATGATATCTACTTGCAATTGTATTAAAATCTTAAGTTTAGGATGCTTGTGATGAGAACCTGAAATTAATTTTTCAATATTTGTTAATGCAAAGCTCTAGAGGTATAGCTCATGATAGTTAACGCAGAATAGCTTGATGACTACCATTAGGAATGCCGTGTTTCTTTTAAGGTAAATCTGATTCATGTCCTCTACGTTATGAATCATCGGTCAAAAGTGGTAAGTATGCCAACTGGGGGGGAACATACTTGTAACTCACTACAGACTAACTATGTGCATTTGACTCTCTCGATATTCAATTCTTTTCATGCAGCGCACTGAGGAGATGAAGGTGATCCTGACTGCAGTATCGCTAGCCTCGTTTCCTCTGCTCTACTTCTTCATCTTTCTCTACTACACGGACGTGGGCTCCACCTTCTTCCTCCTCCTGGCCTACCTCTTCAGTCTCCGTGGCAGCCACTTTGTGGCAGCTGTCATGGCAACGGATGCCATCCTCTTCCGGCAGACAAACATCGTGTGGGTGGTGTTCATGGCGGGAGCTGCTCTCGCTCAGACAATGGAAGCCGATGCGGGACCGAACCCTCCAAAGAGCGACAATCTTTTTGGCGCCGTTTCTTCCGCCGTGCAAAGAGTTCTCACATTCTTGCTATCCCCTTCCAACATCTTAAAGCTACTAGGCGTCCTGTGGCCATATGCTCTTGTTGCTGTCGGCTTTGCCACTTTCATCTACATAAACGAAGGAATTGTGGTTGGTGATCGTAGCAACCATCAAGCCACTCTGAACTTCCCCCAGCTGTTCTACTTTGCCGCATTTACAGCTGGCTTTGCTCTCCCATATTCCGTGTCTCCGGACAAGGTCTTAAGGTTTGTGAAGAGCCTTCTGTGCTACCCACTGACATACCTTACCATTGTAGGGGTGATGGTCATCTTCATTCGTTACTTTACCCAAGTCCACCCATTCCTGCTGGCTGATAATCGGCATGTCGTGTTCTATCTCTGGCATCGTATCTTTATGCGGCACCAGTATGTCAAGTTCGCTTTGATCCCAGGGTACCTCTTTGCTGGATGGACAGTGCGTGACTCCCTCTCTCATAAGAGCGAACTATGGCAGCTAGCCTTTTTTGTTTGCCTCCTTGCAGCCACCGTGCCCCAACAACTGCTTGAGTTCCGCTACTTCATCCTGCCCTATTTGGTTGTAAGATTGCACTCACACATCCAGTCCTACATGCATATTGTAGTAGAGTTCATGCTTTACAGTGTGGTGAATATTGGAATGTTTTACCTATTCCTTCAGAAGCCATTCTATTGGCCAAATAGCCCAGATGTACAGAGGTTTTTGTGGTAAAAGACATCCACATCTCTGCTTTTCAGAACCATTGAGTTGCAAAATTATGGGTAGAAATCATTACTTTTCTTCTTTGAAAAGGCATCCATAAGCCTTCAGCAGGGTAAGGCACAATTATTTTTTTGTGGGAATTAATTCCTTTTTTAAATGTTATTGTATTGATGTGATGTACACTGTTGAAACAGTGTTGAAAAAGTGAAAAAGTGAAATGATAGTACTCATATTTTCTTTTGAAGTACATTTACATGCACAGTTAAATGTCATATGCTCCAAGCAACATTATAAATAATTTATTTTCCATATGTGTAAATGTCACCCCATCAACATTCCAGTGTAAAACTTTCCAGAATTTTTTGCATGACGTACCCAATATTTTGTCGATATTATTTTCAACTTTGAATTTGAGCTGCACAGTCATGATTGGTAGACAAAAAGTGAGTGTGTGTATATCGCATAAGTAATTCAGAACACAACCATGCGCTTTGTGCATTACCCCAGTCAATCCACTAGCAACTACCATCACAGTGTCGTGAATAAATTATGATGCTTCTGGCAGTAAAGACCTTGTGGGTTGCCCTGTGTGGTGCACTATGGCATTGTTGTGTTCTGAATTGATTTACTAATACACCGAAATTTTGAGCTTCAGATGTGTCCAAAAGTGGACATTTCATAAAATATTAGGATGATCACAAGAAAGATAATCGATGAAATTGACTCCATTTGACCATATGATTTGTATATTTTAGCCTGGTTTGAGTTGTGCAACTTTTTGAAAAGATTTCTTTCAAAAGTATGAAGAAAACCCACCTAGTACTGGTAGTTATAATGATTACGGGACAAAATCAGAAAACTTTTTGCTGTTATCGCCAAGTACAGGTTTGGTTTAATTTCAACTATTTTATCATTTTGAGATGATTCCTTCTTGGAAACCAAACAAGAATTGGACCAATGGACATGGCAGAACGGCCCTCCATAGATCACTTGGTTTCTTGGTATTTTCCCCTTACTACCCCTTATCTTTGATATTTAACTCACTGTTTGATATAGGTTTTGCTATGATATGTGAATGTATGACGCACCAGTCCTGGCGGTTGAATAGTGCGTCATTATACCGACAGCTTGCAGTAGGGCTAGTGATGACAACTTCTTTTCAAATTTTCACTATTCTGCTTCAAATTAAACCATTTTGTACCCCCTGATTGTTGCCGCATTTGGCAGTGATTTTCTTGGTTGGGAATGTTCCCCCAAAACCCATCTTGGCTTTTGTACAAATGCATATTACAAGTTGATGTACAATCGTGACAATCTGGGAAACATTGGTATGAAAATAAACCGACGTAAGATATACAATGTGTGGACCTTTGCTTCTTTTTGTCATGTTTGATTGATGAACCTATTGATTCCTAGATTATCTCACTCCCATAGACTTTGCGCAAGGACCAAACAGTTCCAGTTTGCTATGGGCTACCGATAAGTAGTTACAGTGTATGAGATATGAGCTAATTTAACAATTTACCAAACTTCATATCTGAAGGGGAAAACATCATTGAATACCACTTGTGTGTTTCCCCCTGTTTCAGGAAATGTTTTCTTTCCTTTTCCTGCCAACACATCCTGTGTGTCAGCAAAAAAGAGAGAAAGGAATGAGGTTTGTTTATGATTTTAGCTCGTCTGGCCCAAAGGTCTGATTTTTCCCTCAAAGTTACCCAGGATGCTCAGTGCTGTGTCATTTCTCAATGGATTTTCATGCATAATTCTGACAACTGCTCATTCTCCCTCATTTCTTGACTGGTGTTTGTTCTGTTTGTTGCAAATAGTAAAGCTGCCCATTTGGCATTAAACTTTTACACAGAATTTTGAAGGATACAATATTAAACTTGTCATCTTGATGAAAGGGATAGTTCACCCTGAAATTAAGTTTATTTCAATAAAAGCAGACACATGAAAGAAACATATGTGTGTTAAATGAAAATCCTTCAAAGGATAAGAAAGTTACGATCTTTTATAATTTTTATTTTGTGACTTCACATGTGAGGTGCTCTCCCATACATTTTTTTAAATGCATTTTTTAAAAAAAAATATGCATCTTTTTACCTGTGAATTTGATGCATCTTTAAACACTGTATGAAAAAATATTCCAATGTCAAAAACAGAAAAAAGAGTACTTTGTGTAATTATACTGTACACAACATATGGGAGAGCACCTCGCATGTGACGTTACAAAATTGAAATTTCAAAAGATCATAACTGTCTTATCCTTTGACAGATTTTTATCAAACCTTCACTAATATAAAGTTGTGTACAGCCAATGTATACTGGTAAAGTTGAAGAATTTCACATGGAATATGTTAACTAAAAAGTGACTTTCATCATTATTACAGATGGCATTTCCCCTTCACTCCTCAAATCTCTCTCACTAACACGCTCTCCACCCTAATTAACACTCTATCCTCCACCTTCAATCACACCCTGCTCCTATCCTCTCCATCAGTTGACCACTTTCCACCCTGAAAGCCAACCTCACCCACAAATCTCAACATAGAGGATGCATTGCCAAGGGAAAACGTCCAGAAAACAAGTGTCACATATTGACTAATAGTTTTATTTCATTCTAACATGGTAGATAAAGATACACATGTACATCCTACATAATTATATCAGTCCAAGTGAGTAGATGACATATCTATAAATGCTGCATGAATATCAGGCAAAGAGAAACACTAAACTGAAGGCAATACACATTGACATTGTTTTTTGCAAATGTTGAGTACCCGTCTAGGTTTAATGTAGACCTAAGGCTGCTGCACGAAGCAGAACGAAGACTAATATCAACATATTCTGACATATCACTCATCTCAATTGCAATAATTATGAAAATATCAAAAAGTTTAAAAAACATAGTGTTTAAGAAGAAAATCCATGTCCTTTGCAGACCACTCGTGTCATGGTTATACTTTTATGATTCTTTTTTTTTTATAAAGGCCACAAAATACAATTTGATCAGAAAATAATGATGACAAATGCAGATGTTCGTTTGTGCAATTTTACCTGTCTCTCACAGAACCCCACCCCCCCCAAAAAAAAAAAAAAAAAAAAATCCAGACTAAGTAAAAAAACCTTTTTCATCTGGATTTCTTTTAATTCTACAATTCCTGAAATCATAAAAAACAAGAAATATGAAGCATACAAGAACAAATTGATTAAAGTAAAAACACATAAAAAGTGTCTTTAAACTAAAATAGTTAAGTGCACATATAAAAAAAATAATTTGAAGGATAGATATTCAGTACTGGCTCTCTTCTTCTGCAGGCAGAATATGACTCTTTTTTTCTTGTTTAATAATATCCTTTAATGTCATCTTTGGTAGATCTCTACTTGTCTTTAGGTTTCTGCTTCACTACTCAAAGCAGCATACAGCTTTATGTTTTCCCTGCTAATTCATACACATCATATCCTTTTAAATATATTTCAAGTAAATATCATATTTATAGTCTATTGGTAATTTCTAAGTTAATGTACAAATTTCCACAATAATAAAGAGGTCCAACTTCTTTGATTGAGATTATAGAATGTTAAATTGAATGTGTCCCCAAAATAGATTCAATCTATTGATCAATTGGGATCTCTCACAATGGTTACAGGCAGTTACATGTATTTGTGTTAATTATTACAGCAAGAGATACTTCTAAAACTATAATTATGAAACATGTGGACACACACAAACAATATGCAAACACATAAGAAATGTTGTTCAGCTACATAGTACAGTGTATTACAGGCGACTTTCAAGTTACATATTCTTGCTAGTAAAAATGCTAACAAACTGTAATCCCAAACAGTATTATGAGTACAGATTCAGCAGAGATAACCATAAAATGACCAAACACATATTTCATCACATTGTGAAGAGATACCTATTACATGAACAAAGAAAGAAATGACACTGATTTTAATTTGTTGAATTCTTAGATTCACAAATTTCTATAATCAATATCGAATTGCTAATAAATTTTCATGAGGAATATATTCATACTGCCATTCACACAGCTACATACGAAAAACTAAGACTATTCAATTATCAGTCCATTTTATATTTTTTGATTACAATGGAGATACATGATATTTGAAGCATTAGAGATACAGGGAATTTTCTGTCTTACTATGTTGAAGGTATTTATCTAAAATAGCTACATGTATTTATCTAAAATAAAGATATACCTCATCTTAATATTTGTTGTGCTTCACATATCATCATTGTCTTAAACATTACTAGATTTATTTTATATATTTGTGCTATACAATAAAGGCAACAAATATGGTTACATACACTTCAATGTTGATACACCAGACATATAAAATTGTACATGAAAGACTGGAAAAAGGGCTGTTGTTCATATTACGATAAAATATCCAAGACACAAAGCTGAATATATAAAGAGTCAAAGGCTCATTAGCATACACCTAACATACAAAAACTAGAATATGATGCAAAAATGCAATCATTTATGACAAATCACATTATGTAACATTTATTAAACAAAATAATCCTTGCATTCCAAATCAGGAAAGAACAATGTCAGTGTCACTATCACCATAAAAGTACAAAGTTGCTGTTACATACCTGGTAAATATACATGTTTATATTTTTCTTTACACAATTTAACCTTTCTTGCGTTCTTCTGGCATTCATAAATCTACACTGTATATCAAATCAACATTACTCTTAGCTTTCTGCTTCTCTCTATTGCATAGCCCAAGATTTTCCATTTAAATATATCTTGGCAAACCCTTTAACTTCCTATATGTGTTAACAATTGTGGTATACCAGTTCACTCAGTTTAATTATCAGCTTTATCACTACAGTTTTAAATGCATGCTTTAAATTAATTACTCTTGCTAACTTACTTCATATCCAAGCCTATGATGAATAATGAATTTTAAAGGGCATATTCTGTACTGGGAAGGCAAAAAAAGCCTTCAAAATGTAATTGTTAGCAATCTTCTTGCCAATGGTCTTAAATTCATGTATTTTCTATTTTAGAAGCATACTGAAAGTTATTTGCCCTCAAATGATCCACATATGGAGTAACTAATGATTAATGATTAAATCCTCAAACTCTTCGGGCCGAACATTTTGAGGATTTGTGATTTAATCACTCATTACCCCAAATGTAGATCAATTGAGGGCAAATAACTTTCAGCAAGCTTCTAAAATAGACAATATATGAATTTAAGACCATTGGCAAGAAGATTCCTAACAATTACCTTTTGAAGGTTTTTTTGCCTTCCCAGTACAGTATATGTCCTTTAAGCAGTTTAGTGATGCAAATATATTTCAAAGTACCGGTATCTCTTTTTTTTTCAGGCAGAAATTTGTGACATAGGAAGTGAATATTTTGTATACAAAACAAAAATAATTAAAAAATGTTACTTAAAAAGGCATAAACACCTTCAAGGCATGACATACAAAAATACCCTGAGTAACTGCATACAGCCGAAACGTTTGATGAAAAAAAATCAAGAGGACTATAAACACAGAGGTTATTATCTGATGATTGACTTCGCATCTGTTTTACATCTCTAAAGATGTACCACTTTCAGACAGTTTTTGATAATAGAAAAACCCACGCACACTATTGTCCCACATTAAAAATGTTAAACTTTTCAACTATTTCTATGCCACATTTTCCAAAGCAATACACTCAAAATCACAAATTCCATAGAGCCACAGTTTGTCAAGCACACAAAGGGGTAAAGTTTAGATGAAAAATAATTGAAAGAAGAAACATATATGAATCATGTTTAATATAAAAAAATGTTCTGTGGGATTTATTAGATATTTGTGATAAATGCTGATGAAAGTTAATTAGTACTGAATTCTGTATAATTTTTCTTACATTTAACTTCCATTTATAGATGAAGTTAATACATATCCTGATCTTGAAAACTTGTAAGAATGATAACCAAAAAGAGTGATAAAACAATACCAGTGACATTTACGGTGGAGACATGAAGAAAATCAAAATAACTGATTTTTTTAACAGACCAACAGACTAACAGGAAAACTGACTACTAGGTCTCTGCCGAACTTTGTTCAGGCGAGATAAAAATAAGTTAGATGTTTAAATTTCAAAGCACAATGTTTGGTACACTGATTTAAATTCCCTCTGTCACGTTGACTTTTTAATGCTTGATAAGAAGGCAGTAGTGAAAGAAACATCAGTCTGAATTCTACTATTATTTATATTTCTTGTGAGTCCAGAGACTGAACAAACATATTTCAGGTGTATAAAATAGTATCACATGTGAGGAATGGATTCATGCAATCAATTGCATCATTCATTCAACCATAAGGATCATCTTTACCCAACTTCATAAAAAGGAACATGATGATGGAATGCACTAAAATGACATCCACCATTGAGAGAGAAACAAATATTATAGTGTGAACAGAAGAAAATAAAAATAGATGTACTCTGGTAAAGGTACTTTAACCAGTTCCCAGGCCAAATTTGTTCTCAATGAAAGCTATACAAACAATCGCTATCGTAACAGTTGAAGTTACAGTTGTAGAATATATGAAGTTGAAAGACCAACAGAGACCCACATGCATCACTTTGAGGTAGTACCGCAATTGCTTGCAGTTTACCTTACTTGCTATGTCACCAATCAATTATGACGGTGCCTTTTGGGGAGTTGTTTTAAGAAATAACATTCGGTCCTGTCCCAAAAGAGCTTCAAGTACATCAGCTATGGTGACAAGAACTAATGAGTGCTTGGGAATGTGATGGTGAACAGGTACCGGTATCAAGTGGCCTTTGTGCCTGCCTTCAAACACGACATTGTCTTGTACATGTACATTATCATGCATAAAGCATATGACATGCGGTGGGGGAGGTGACAGAAGCTGTAGAAGCTGTAGAAGCATGTATATTTGTTCTCACTTCTGAGGTACTACTTTATACTGGGAGGAAAACCTCACATTATTTACGAGCTATTTGTAAGAAATGGGATGAAAAAGACAAGTTAATGGCAGAAAATAAATTTGTAGGCATAAGGATAGCATGCTTCGTCTAGTAAAAAATGACAAATGGGTTAAAAAAAAGATAAATGATACCAGAGGGATTTGATCCTGCTTACCGGGCAGCATCATCAACCACCTGGTCATTTTCTGTTGACAGCAAAGACACAATGACATAGTAACAGATAATAGAGAGTCTTGTTTATTCTGACTCAGTAATATGCAGAGGAAAGAGTAATTTGGCTAGATTTTTAGTGAAAGGGGCTTCCTGGGGTCATTTCAATTAAAAAAGAAATGCATAGGTTTATGGTCATTAATCACAGAGTTGCTGGTGAAATCTGCACACCCATGTCCTATACCGTATGCACTGGGGTGCAAAGCAGGCATCCAGGGAACTAGTCAATAAGAAAAGTATTTCTAACAAGCACAAGGAGAGGGACTAGCGGTGATGGATTTATGGTGGTGGAGCTGATGGTTGCACGGTACTCAGTGGTTGGTGTGCCACTGGTCCCGGTTGGATACCTTTGCTGTTCATGAATGCCAAGACCTGGTCTGGCACCTCGGCTAACACGTCCTTGGCAAGTCTGGCCTGGCTCAGCTCCGTGTTCCCCCCCGACGAGTTCACATAGTCACGGAAAGGCACAAACTAGACATAAAAGTACACACAAAGAGCGTTAATCCATGTGAATGATGAAGATTAAGAAATAACACAGGTTTATATACTTACTCCTAGAAACATACAATGTATTTGGAAAAGGGAGGACACAAGATAGTTGTTATCATTACCATTTCTTTTGGTGCTCTTAATGCCTGTTTGCTTCCATTTGTAGGCTACAGAGCTTTCTGAGATGAATCACACGGGGTTGGCATCTCTCGCCCGTTTTCCAGATTAGGGTTTTTGCCCACCTACTAGATTTTCACCCTGCTCTTAAACGAGAAGTGAAGCAAGGTCTTCAATGAAGGGGGAAGGAGTGCTATGTCTTAACCCATAGCCTGCCCCAATGAATAGAGCTCAGTGCCATGCCACTAATCCCAAATGTGCCCGCCCCAAACCACCCTGTGCCAAGTTTACTTTGAGGCCTTTTCAGTTGCGCTTTATTTTCTGTGTTGGCATGTTTGAACCACTAAAGTTTGAAACATATACACTTTTACAGAGAAACGCATTTTTATTGGCTTTTCTATGATACCACAATTGTACGGCAAAGTTAATTTGTTGAACTATTATAAACTAATAATCAACGTTAAGTTGCACAAGATCAGGGTCGATGGAGCCACGCCGTTTCTTCCGAGGGCAAGGCATATTGATGAAATAATATCAAATATAACACTCTAAATTACTTGAGGAAAGCCTATCTGACTGGTGTAGATGAAGATGAGTGACCGAAAGCTGATTATCTGGTACACGCAAAGCGATGAACAACAGCGCATGCGGAGCATTCAGTAACAGTGCAATAAGCATGAGCAATAACTGCTATTACGAATTCCAGCAAGCACGCACATGGCGCTCGCATGTACGAAGCAGCCGATCGACAGCGTGCTAGCGTGTATATAGCACCATAACAATAGCGTGCATGCTGCTCATTGGCACGGTGAGAGTTAAAAGGATAGTCTACCCTGAAATTAAGTTGATTTTAATTAAAGCAGAAACATGAAAGAAACGTATTAGTGAAGGCTTGATAAAGATCCGTTAAAGAATAAGAAAGTGACAATTGTTTTTATTTTGTAACGTCACATGCGAGATGCTCTCCCATATGTTGTTTACTAATATTTTTAAAAATGTTGATTTTTTCGAAAGGATATGCATCATGTTACCTTTGCATTTGATAAATCATTAGAAACACATTTTTACACACATGCCTTTATGAAAAAAAATATCCTCTGTCAAAAACACAAAAAGAGCAATTTATGGAATCATATAGCACAAGTGACATATTGAAGAGCACCTCGCTCATAAGATCAAAATTATAACAGATCATAACTTTCCTATCCTTCAACAAATTTTCATCAAACCTTCACTAATATGTTTCTATCACTCTTCTGCTTTTATTAATACCAACTTATCTTCAGGGTAGACTATCTCTTCAAGATATACGAGGGGAAGCAATGTTAACGAAGAGCTCCAACAAATCTGATTGATTTAATAAAAATTCCAGGGAATCCATAACTCCCACACTTACTTGCACAATGTCCCTCTGGGCAACTGCACCCCTAAATGACAGAGCAGCATTGTCCGCATCAAGCTCTTCCATTGCTGAGAAGGACAGGACACAAAAACACACAGATGGGAGCAGGTTCATAAATCAGCAAGGCCATTTGTCTATTACCTATAAGGGTGTGTAAAACTCTTTTGGGGTACTAATAATTTGTAAAAATGTGGGTTAAGAGCATGACAGAGGTTCTCTTATAGATAAGAAAAATACAAAATCCTCTAACTGCAGTTGGGGACACACCCCAGTTAATTAAAATTGCATGTCATGTTTTGTGCAGATATCAAGTGAGACATAAATAAATGACAAACCTTCCTTTGATAAACAGCTGAGGCCAGCGGGCATGCCATCAATCTCTGACGTGGCTCTGATTCACACTGTGTGCTTTTTTATTCAGATCAAGCACTTACGATAGCTCCATTAAATACCAATCATGATAAAAAACAAAAGCATTCTTTACAGCACACAAACCTTCTAAGGTCTCTTTGCACAGGTGGTGAAGAAACAATATAAAGAGGAGATGCTACACAAATAAAGGAGAGATGCTGATTTCTGATGTCACAAATTCTGTTGAAAGGAATATGTTTTAAACCCTCTCTTGAAAGTAATGGTCGAGTCAACCATGTTAACATGTTTGGCCACTTTTACATAGATGATGGAATCTAGTGACCATCTGAGCCATTGAATGGCTTCTAACCATGATTCATAAATGTAAGCCTTGCAATCAATCATGATTTCATATCAAACACTCTAGTACCACTTCATATGTTGGTGGGACATTATGTGTCGCTGCAACATTACTGGTTGTAACACGCCCTACCCCTTATACCGTGTGACAAGGCTGTCAATAGGCCATAGTGAGAAGGCAAACTACTCACCATCAAACTCTGCAGGACCCACCCCTACAATGATGATGGACATGGGCAGTTTGCTGGCCTGAGAAAGAACAGATCAAATCAGCAAATATCAAATTTAGATATCAAAATTAGAATATAATATATATAGAATATAGGATATAAAATATAAGATATAAGATATGATATAAAATGTAGAATGTGAAATAACAAATGAAAATATAAAATATGAAATATAAAATATACAACATAAAATATTAAATATCAAACATGAAATATATTGAAAAATATAAAGTATTTAATATAAAGTATAGCATATTAATATTTCTTTCTATCTATATATCTACATCTACTCTATATATCTATATACAGTATCTAACTACTGTATCTACTAATCTATCTACTGCATCTATCTAATTATCTTTTGTATCTATTGATCTATCAATCTATCTATCAAGAGAATGTCACTTACAGCAATGACAGCCACCTTTGTCATCTCCATGTCTGAGATGACGCCATCAGTGATGATAAGCAGGATGAAGTAGTTGGACCCATCAGGATATTGCTTGGCAAACCTGGAGGGCAATGATTCATCAATATAGCTTTGTATTTTGCCATTTTGCCATTTATTTGCCATTTGACATTTATTTGCAAACTAGTACATGCACAAAGAACTGAAAACAGTTAAAGTGTTCTTTATATGTTTCTATAGTGAGAGTGTACTAAGAAATACTATTGATACAAAAGTAAAACACTTGTAAAATAGTGAAAACAGATTGTTCCAATTGACCAGAGCGAACTTTAACATTTTTTTACTTGGATCACAATTTAGATATGCCTTTTGATGTAGTGACTTGTTGATAGTTTTCTCACCACAGGAGATCTCTTTAAAATGATAACACATTTACAAGACTATTTCACTTGTTGAGCACTTTGAGTTTAGACTTACAACCCCTAGCACCTCTCAAGCTGTGTGTCATTGGATTTTGTTCCATAATATCAACCCCTATCATAATGACTATAAAGTAATCCATTAATTTTCAAACCTTCCATTCATTAGATTATTCTACTTTTAAATCAAACTTATCATCAAATGTGGCTTCATATTTCCAGAAAGAACACTAACATCCTACCACCTGCTATAATTTACTATCTTTATCTTTTACCAAAAAGAATTTTAATGCATTCATATCTGCTTGATTAATACAAATACAAAAATACAAGTTTCATTTAAGCAACACAACAACACAATAAAATATCCAACACACGTTCATTTATTGTAATTAATCAAAACTTTCCATTTTTGCAGCATGAACAAAAGAAAGAATTACACACAATATATAAATCTACAGCTCATCAATATAACAGATGTTAATTATCTAGTCCCTAACATAACATATTGAATCTTGAATCTTGAATCTTGAATATTACATGATGACATCACATTCATCTTTGATTTCATGAGAAAAAATATGGAGCTGTGGAATTGCTAGAGAGACATAGAGCATGCCTGCCTCAGGCTCCCTCCAGCTAGTGACAGTGAGAATTGAGAGCTTGCTCCATACCTTGCTACATGGTTGATGACAGGAGCAAAGTTGGTTGGGCCATACAGCTGCACCTGACTGATGCAAGACTTGTAGGAGTGCAGGATTCCCTGCAGGCCCATCACAAACGGGTTCTGGGCATTGAAGTTCTGTAAGGGAGGGATGGAATAATACTGCTGGTAATAGTAACTGGAGGATAATAACAGTTTTCCGATTCGCAAATAGGGGAAAGTTCGACTATAATGCACCGCGAAGTAACATCTAGATTTTGTTTGCAGTCATGTCTGCTGCTGGCCTCATATACTAGTACACTAGACCTGAATCAGATAATCAATTAATTGGTGTAGCTCGTCAGAATATGACGTTGCGTGTTAGACTGAATTCCTCTTTTTCCTGGCAGTGGCGTATGATATTGAGGGGCCTTGTGCTAGTGGCATCTCTAAGCCAAGAGAGGAAAGTCAGCCTCCGTCGTCCTCTTGACCTACGACCCTGAATAGCACCAGCAAGGGCTACTTTCTCAAGAGTATTCTAACCAAGAACATGGCCTAGGAAACTTATCAGAAGCAGAAGAAGATCTAGAAAAAAAATAAAAATCTAGATGTTGCTTTGTGGTGCAATATAGGATAACTTTCTTCTATTTGCAAATTAGAAATTGCTATTATCCTTCAGTTACTATTAGCTTTGTGCAAGAAAGTGGTGTCACATTTCCAGACAATGACCACTGAAATTCTCACTTAAGTGATGTTTACAACCAGGAACATGCATAATAATGTACATGATGCCACCATTTTGATATTCTACACGCAGAGCTACCAACATTGAAATTCAACAATCAGAAAAATTTTGGGAAATTTCATTAGAAATCAGGGAGATGTCTATGAAATGCATATAACCTAATGACAATAATCTATCAATAATCAGGAGATTGTGTGATGCGATGAAATCCAATGCAGTATTTTGGTTTACTCTCAGGGAGTCTCCTGCAAAATCAGGGAGACTTGGTAGCTCTGTATACAGGTTGCTGCAAAAGCAGATCTGACTGTAGTGGGACCAGACACTGACGACATAACCAGACTCACCACAGGGAATTCATGGGAGATCTGTCCTGCCGGTGGGATCTTGGCTCCGAAGCCCAGCACGGGGAAGAGCTTGTCCGAGTCGTAGTCCTGGATGATCTCTCCCACAGACAGCATGGCCTGCTCGTAGTGGTTGGGCACATAGGGGTTGATGTAGTGTAGGGAGTTGGTGTGGCTGGGGTTACCTGGGATGGAATGCAGCAAGCGGCATTTAACTCATTGCTTGCCACATGGAACCCTTTTTCATCAAGAAATGAGCACAATTCCAAAAGAGCAGTAGTATATCTGGAACAAAAATTATCAAGTAACTCAGGGCCTTGTAACTCTTGGCTTGCCACATGGAACTTTTTTCACAAGTAATACATGTGGTTCAGTAACTCAGGGCACTGACACACATGAGCATACTATATAAGTGATGCGCAGTTGTGAGTTGTACCAAATTGTACCAACCCTACAAAAGCACCATTACTTCCCACCTAGTGAAGAAGACGAAAATAACTCACAATCAACCAAAAAAAAAATCATGAACCACAATAGAAATTGACACTTCTTCCCGGGTGGATGGGACATAATTTTCTAATACAGAACAATTTTTAACACCTCCATCACAGTTGTGCTTTATCTATGAACTTTGCAAGAGCACACAGATGTTTATCAAGTAGACTCCTCACCATTTGACGCTGTGAAGTCGATTGCCACGGTGAAGTTAATCTGCATTCCTCCAGTGATGTAATCCAGGAAGCTTGCCCTCTTCTTGATCGTCCCACTCAAAAGTTCAATTGTGCCAGAGTTCTTGTAGCTCTTCTTCTTCTTAGCCTTCTTTGGATTGATGAGCTGACCAAAGGTACAACCAGATCATACGAAAAATTAGTAGTGATATCAATATGCAATAACCCCTTGATTGCTTATTTTGTGATGATTTTTTTATGTTCTCCTGCTAGAGTAAGGAAGGTAAAAACATTTCCAGAGAATCTAGTGAATACACTGAAGTCACCATCTTCACCATCGCCACCATCGTTACCATTATCATCATCATCATCATCATCTTCATCCTTCTCATCTTCCTCTTTCAGCCAATTATTCTGTTTCTTCTTCTTCCACTTCTTCCTCCCCTTTTCTTTTCTCTTTCACTGAGACATTATGAATCAATCAGGGTTAAATGTATTTACAATTGCTAAAGTTGGAATGGAATGAATAATTCAGAGACTTCCTTTTCTCGTTTTGAGCTGGAGACATTGCTAAGATTTACTTTTCAAGAAAAGCATTCAATTGCTACTTACTTCAAACGTTCCCCTGCCCTCACCAAGCTGCCTCATATTTGTCTGGAATTCTCCGATCAAGTCGTGGCTGCTAGATATGAAGATACCCCCAAAGTAGAAAAGAATATAAAAGGAGGAAAAGCAATGAAATAGGGGATCAAACAAAGGGAACATGCTCTATGCAGACAATATGCAAGATCTCTATGAGCAAGGTTGAGTCTTATGTCATCAATATCTGCTGTGAATATTTACCACTATCCTTGCAAGAGGTTAAACTCCACAGTAGCCCTCTCAATACCAAGGCATTAAGAGACAATTGATTTTTAACACCATGAATGAGCCCACAGTATTGAGAGGGTAAATGGGGAACTCAACTGGTATATGGCAGAGAATGGACATCACCTGCTTGTTTTTATGTCAATGTACCACACCACTGAGGTTCCAAGCCAGTGAGACTTTGTAACCCAAGCTCGGCGATTACTCTGGGAGAGCAGAAGTGTGGCTCATTGATAGAGAGTTTCACACAAGTCCTTTGCAAAAGAGCCAGCGGTGTGTGTTTTTGTGTCTCCCCATTCGTGGGAAAACACTCCGCCCCTCGGATAAGACGCTAAATGGAGGTCCCGTGAAAACAACAGCCGCACTCTATGCACGTTAAAGAATCCACTTCACTTCTCAATTAAGAGCAGGGTGAAAACCCGGTGGAGTGGAGCAAAAGCCTTTCATGGAAAACGGGTGAGAGATGCCGACCCCTTGCAGTTCACCCTAGAAGGCTATCCAGCCTACAAACTGTATCAACCAGGCATTAAGAGTGCCATAATGAATCATAATACTCTGATTGCAGAACTAATAACAAAGAGCACACACAGTGTGTTAAGAGATGCTCCTTTGAGTTTCTACCAGTGGCCCAGTACTACCATAAATGTTCTGATCCGCAAACAAAAGTGCTATTGACATCAATGCGATTACAGTCAAAGAAATTGGGTAGAAATTACCAAATTACACAGAACCATGGTGCAAATTGTTGTTTTGTACTATGCTTTTTGAGGATTTTTTTTTTCAAAATGGCTTTTTATTTTTTATTAGCACTAGGAGGGATAAATCACCCTGAGCTCCCATGTGTGTGTGTGTGTGTGTGTGTGTGTGTGTGTGTGTGTGTGTGTGTGTGTGTGTGCGTGTGTGTTCTCACTGGGCCCAAACATTAATCAGACTAAACCCCAAAGATTCTTGAAACATTCATAAAAAAATAAACTCTTTGCAAGAAAACCTGACGCAATGTTAGATACTGTAGACTACAGAGATATGTTGTATACTGTTAATGGTTACCAACACGAGTCTGCACCATGTCCCATTCCATATGCTGTATAAACCTATACCACATTATGAAGTGCAAATCAGTTGCATTTGTATTTGTATTGGTATTGGTATTAGTATTGGAATTGGTATTAGAGGTAGTATTGGTATTGATATCAGTACAAGTAGTGGAAGTAGTATTGATATTGGTAATGATAATACTTCTAGTATTGGTACTGGTATTGGTATTAGGAGTAGTATTCAGATTGCTATTGGTATAAGTAGTAGAAATAGTATTGGTATTTGTAATGGTATAAGTAGCAGTATTGGTAGTGCTATTGGTAATACTTCTAGTATTGGCACTGGCATTGGTATATAGTTAGTAGCATTGGCATTGTTATTAGTACCAGTAGAAGAAGTAGTTTTGGTATTGGTATAGGTATTAGTATTGGAACTGGTATAAGAAGTAGTATTGGTATTGATATCAGTATAATAAGTAGAAGTAGTATTGATATTGGTAATGGTAATATTTCTGGTATTGGTACTGGTATTGGTATTAGTAGCAGTATTCAAATTGTTATTGGTATAAGTAGTAGAAATAGTATTGGTATTGGTAATGGTACAAGTAGCAGTATTGGTAGTGCTATTGGTAATACTTCTAGTATTGGCACTGGCATTGGTATATAGGTATTAGTATTGGCATTGCTATTAGTACCAGGAGTAGAAGTAGTTTTGGTGTATTGGTATTAGTATTGGAATTGGTATTAGAAATATTATTGGTATTGATATCAGTATAAGTAGTAGAAGTATTATTGGTATTGGTAATGGTAATACTTCTAGCATTGGTACTGGTATTGGTATTAGTAGTAGTATTCACATTGCTATTGGTATAAGTAGTAGAAATAGTTTTGTTTTTGGTAATGGTATAAGTAGCAGTATTGGTAGTGCTATTGATAATACTTCTAGTATTGGTATTGGTATTAGTAGCAGTATTGGTAATAGTTCTAGTATTAGTAGCAGTTTTGGTATTGGTATTGGTAATAGTTCTAGTATTGGTCTTGGTCTTGGTAAAGGTATTGGAAAAAGTAGAGGTAGTAATGCTATTGCTCAAACCTATCCTACGCTGACTCTCTCTCTCTCTGCTGCATAACGTACCTTCCGTCACTATCCCAGTCGAAGCACTCCACCTTGATTGTGCGATCCAGGTCACCGTTGCACAAGACTCGTGTCATGAGGGAGAATGGTCTCCAGGTGGGATCCAGTGTGTTCTTGATCACTTCAGTCTTGTGACAGATTGTAAAACTGCTCCATGATGGTAGGAGAAAACAAACATAGGAGAGGAGTGGATAAGGTTATGTTCGTTCTCTTAACCCTCTAAATACTAAGCCAGGAAAAGGTGCCTAACTTATTACACACTTCACACACTTATGGTACTACTGGAGTTATCAAGCTTATAGAAGCCCTTCACACATAACCTGGATTTGTTTTTTAATGGTAATCACACAACAACAGACCAAGTTGGTTGAAGAAAAGACCTAACGATATTGGGTTAGCTAGTTACTAATATTTAGATATTGCATGCACATACCTGAATCCTCACTAATTACTTTGTAGGCTTGGGCAACTCATTTATGTGGTTTCTTATAAAATTAGTAGAATGTAATCTCACTTGATCTAACGAGCTAAAACATGATGACAAAATTAGCTCTGACCAGCCCAAAAGTCGATATAATATTTCACACTAACCTTCTATCCTCATTGCATCTGTGAAAAACAAGGAATGGATCCGATTTGCCCAGAAAGTCTTTTTTGTCCAGTTTCCTGCCACGAAAGTGCAGCGTTGCCTCATCCTGTACAAAGAAGAGCAGGAGAGAGGGAAATGTTAGGGTGGGGTTGGTTAGATCATAAGGCAGGGAATAAACTAATTTAAAATTATCGGGGGCTACTATTTGAGCACATTCGGCGATTTAGCTCAAATTTTACATTGTGTCTATGGGGATTTAGGGGGCTCTTTTAAGCATGTCAGGGGCAAAATTGCCCCAAGCCCCCATGTATTTTTTCCCTGTTATAACAGTACAGAAAAAGAGCAGGCCCATCACATTACCATAATCTGGTTCACAGCTAACAATTATATACTTCTTCCTAGACATTTATTTATTTAATGTGACAAGAACCCCAGCATCCTAAAGTGACAGAGAGAGCACATTGTGTTTTCAAAATTTCCTGCACGTATTTTAACCTTAACAACTGACAGTATACATTACAATCTTTAACAAAATGTTGAAAGCGAATACAAAATGAATACAGAAAATAGTCATATTTACAGAAAATATCTAATTGGTGATATTGTACTATTGAATGATACCTTGCAATCACTGATTTCTTCAGCTGAAACCATTATCTTTCCACATGGCTTGTTATCTTTGTCCCTGCAAAAGAAACCAAAAAAGAATGAAACATAAATTATGTATCATAAGATGAGACTTTAGTAAGATAATGTATATGTTTATGTATATGGTCCATGCAACCTGTTCAATCTGAAGTGTTTATCCATTCATGTTTTATAACACAACAGTTGTACACACATTGTAATATACACAACTAGATGTGACATTATTCATAGAAGTAAACAATATATCTAAAAGAGAAACTACACTTCAATACTTTATGGAAAAACCATAATCGTCAATAGTGCAATATTTAATTTTCTATATATATCTATAATATTTATTTCAGCCCAGAAAGATGCAAAAAGTGTTCTACATAGTACATAATAGCAGTAAGATGGGCCAACATACTAGCTGTTAATAGTGATGGAAGACCAAATCATATGAAGTTAATATGTTTTATATTATCCACTTGTACTCACACAAGATTCTTTTTATGATAATATGCTAGCTGTAAATAGTGATGGAAGACCAAATCATATGGAGTTCATTCAAGAGAGATGAAGTTGATATGTTTTATCTAATCCACTAGTACTCACACAAGATTCTTTTCTAGTCTATTGTTCATTGAACCAAGGATTTCTCCAAGGGTTGTCTCAAGCGATCCCAGGAAATCCTGCAATACAAACAGATGACAGATATTGTAAACAAAATACAGCATGCATTGAACTAGACGGGTAGAGGACAAAGGTTAAAGCTCCACGGGCCATGCTAAAAATACAGAAAAATTGTACCTGAATAATTTGGGCGGTGCTCTACTGTGTGTGTAATGTTTAGAAGTTTCAATTGTCCAAAAAATTATCAACACACCCATGACGTTTGTAATTCCCTCCTTTTGGGTTTACGCTGCAGAATAATGCACTGAATGCACTGCAGACACAGACATTTTTCACAGGATTTTTTTTTTAATGGAATTCCAACATTTAATGAAAAACTTGAAACACAAGCAAGAGTTGACTACTGGTAACTTCTAGAAAATATCTGTCAGGAAATTGGTGGTAAACTGCAATTTTCTAGGATAAAATTCATGTCTATGAAGAAGAGGGGAGCAGGAAGAAGGAGAGAAAAAGAGTGTGAGGACTGGAGATGGAAGAGGGAAAATGGGAAGGATAAGAGAAATGAGAGGAAGAGAAAGCAGGAGATGGAAAAAGGAGGAGAGTGAGATAAAGAAGGAGATGGACATAAGAATAAGAAGCAAGAAAAAAGGAAATAAGTATGTGGGGGAGATTGATTTTAAAACTTACATGATTACTGAGTGTTGCTTTTGCTGAATCAACATCATAGCTGGCAGAAAGATGATAAACAAATCGATAATGATTATGATGCTTACAAATAAAACAAAAATCAGCATCTGAGATATTCTCTCATGTCTACACTTCAAAGTAAAACATCTCCCTCGTGTTGATTTAAAAAATAAACAAGTGACAAGTGAAATCTACCTTACATCTTGAGATTTTTAAATATATCAACAACAGTAGGTTGTCAGCAACTTCTGAACCCTTTTTTCCTTCTCTCTAATCTACTAACTTAAGGGAAATAAACCATTATAATATGTAGAATTGCATAAGAGCAGAAAAATCAAAGAAACAGATTTCATGAGCAAAATCTTTTCTTTTTCTAATGCTACCCTCATATTGTACTTCATTTACATTGTAGGCTTAACTTTTATACTAGTTGTCAATTCTACATGTAGGGTGAGTAACTCTTCATAACTGTTCTGAATTTTACATCCAAATCACTTCTAATAGAAATTGCCTAAGGTAAAATACAACTTTTTATATGTAAGAGACTCTGGGGAGATTTTTGAGGAAAGCACGGTCGAGTCATTGAATTAAACAGAAAGACATTGGTGCATAAATCAGGAAAATACAGCATACTTACAGTTCAAACTTGAGTCTCTGACATTCCTCAAATAGGTAGGTTAGGTGGAACTTTGTGACGAAGTCTGGGTCCAGAGTGTTCTGGATTTGCTCCGTCCTCGCATACTGGATTGAAAATCAAGCAGGAGTTCTGTGTATTACCAAACACTGGCTGAGTTTTGTACAAGAAACTAAACAAATGTTAGGGTTATTTATATATCTGTATCCTGTTTAAATGTAACCATACAATGTACATGTTTGTATAGTTGTACATGCTGTAACTTGGGTTTTGCATGCGCAAGTAGAAATGGGTTCATACATCCTTACAACACAAACTATATATAATGAAATTTTGACGGTTGCCAATCTAAGGAGTGACCACATGTCAAATCTTTGTAACTTTCTTTATTTGTATATCTGTATCCTGTTTAAGTGTAACCATACAATGTACATGTTTGTATAGTTGTACATGCTGTAACTTGGGTTTTGCATGCGCAAGTAGAAATGGGTTCATACATCCTTACAAAACAAACTATATATAATGAAATATCGACGGTTGCCAATCTAAGGAGTGACCACATGTCAAATCTTTGTAACTTTCTTTATTTGTCTGAATTTGTGTACTGGGTAAATTGTGCTGTGAACAGCACTCTGTGCATTCTTGTCACTAACTAGGCTTTGTAAGGTTAATGAACGTTCACCTCAGGATATAAATGTTGTTATAGGCCACAACGTATACAAGTACCCATTATGAGCCTAAAGGCACACATTTACTGTAGATTATCAAGAACAGTACCTCATGAAACTGCCTTGATCCAAGCTGTGTGGTGTAGAGTACACACACTGTGTATGGAAGAAAACAATATTTTTAATTTTGATTTACATGTATGAGAATGTAAGACACATTAATGGCATAATAAACAATTATAAGGGAGAAATACATATATAAGTACAATAATTTTACGTTGTATCAGTGGGCACATTCAAAGATATGGCAATTTATTATTCTACTTAAAAAATGTCACATCCATGTTATTTTCCCAAAATATGTATCAATGACAATGGAAAGTATGTATCACATGATATTAAAGTTCTGCTCAAATACAATAAATTGAATCTAAAACCAGACTTTATCATCTAATCATGTATGGCTTTTATAAAATATCTAGTTCTCAACTTCATACACCAGTAACTGAAAGTTAAGAGTGCCAAATACTCCACATATACTGTGCACTAAAAAGATATTACCATTTAAAGGGATAATTCAGGGTGAACTATCTCTTTAATAGACCTGTGTAGAACAACTTGGAAGTGAACTCTGTGGTTACTTATGAAACTATGTCAAAGACAATAGAACAATTGAAACAATTTCTGCATGGGACATCTATGTATCCATGTGTCAATTTCAAAAATAGTTTTAGTTTTGATACATTGTAATCACACATTACATTTGCACTCACACATGTAGATATCAGAGTAGCTGGAGTATAGAAACTAAAAGCACTTACTGGGATCAGACTTTGACAGAACATCCTTGTCCTTGAGGTTTCTGGGGTGGAAATTGGCATGGTCAAATAATGTACAATAGTAATAATACACATATCACATATAAAACATGAAGACAATCCTTTCAGGGACAGACTTTTTCAATCAATCAGTCTTTAAACATAGTACATGTATTTTGTTTTTAAATTATTATGGTGGATTTTTCTTTGTTTTTACCTGTCTATTGAGTTGATAGATTTGGGTTTGCCTTGTTGCAATATCAAGTATGTGATGCGTGCATTGCTCCCACTGAATGCATACACTATGGAGCAGACAGATGTGAACCATAGCGCACAGCTGTCTCAAATTTCTGGGCTATATAAATAGGTTTCAGACGACCCACCTAAAACCACCTCAAAAAGTTACATTTTACATGGTTTTTGCAAAATGCTTCTTTTTTGACCTGCAAAAGGGACACAGTCTTTAACTTCTTCTCTATAAAAAAAAATATCATTTTGAAAAGGATGAACAGATAACTTTGATTTTAATTGTGACCTTTACTGATATTATCAGTGTAGCCGGGTCCTAGAATCTTGAACAGATCGAGGAGAAAGTTTGGATACAGTGCGGCTACGGCTTGGCAATTGCTGTGAAATCACACATTTACATCACTAAATCGCACCCTTCCCTATCCCTAACTTAGTCTAAGTCTCTAAGATTTTAATGTTTAACGCAAAATAAAAGCTAAAATAATTCTAGACAAGTCTATAGACTTTCCGTTGTTAATTCACAAAAGAAATCATCAAAATGAGAACAAAATGAGGAGTTAAAACATTGAACTTAGGGTTACACGCATTATAACGAGCGGGACTGTATAAAGATTTCTTAAGGCAGCTCAAGCTCAATTATCAGACATCAGCGACCCTTCAGAATCTTCAAAACATGAACTTACACACAATGGTCTCATAGAACAATTGGAATGTCAAAGAAAATAACGAACCTGCATGAAACTGAAATTTCAACCTGCGTTGCGGCGAGTGCTGCAGTGCCAGGCTGGAAAGTATTCGTTCCTGCCATTTTCCAGATTTTCGTGATGTATTGTTTTCGACGAACTCGCTAGAACTCCAGATGCGGTTGCGTATTAAAGCGCCGGTACAAGTCCTTTGTACACGTATGTAAGCGATAAATACCCTTAATGCGCTATTTCGTTGCAAATTAATACCAGTCGATGGCATAATTTATTTAAGAAATAAGCCAAAGTTGGCGTTGAAATAGTGTTCATAATTCTTTTGGCACCGACACCAACATTGTTGATGGGATGGGATCATGATGACCGCGCCCATCATGATAGGATTGATAATTTGGACACCGCAGTGGTCGTGGTTCCGAGATACACTTCCGAGAACATCAACCATGTCAACAGTTCACAGAGGAACCGTTAGCCGTAACATCTTTGTTAATACTCCGTATCACCTTTTTATTAAAAAAAAAATACATGTACATACAATTCTCTCTCTCTTTAATCTCTCTCTCTCTTTAATCTCTCTCTCTCTCCCCCTCTCTCTCTCTCTCTCTCTCTCTCTCTCTCTCTCTCTCTCCTCTCTTTCCTTCTCCTTCTCTCTCTCTCTTTAATCTCTCTCTCTGACTCTCTCTCTCTCTCTCTCTCTCTCTCTCTTCTCTCCTTCTCATTCTCTCTCTCTCTCTCTCTCTCTCTCTCTCTATGTTTGTATGTTTGTCTCTCTATCTCTCTCTCTCTCTCTCTCTCTCTCTCTCTCTCTCTCTCTCTCTCTCTCCCTGCCCCCCCCCCCCTCTCTCTCTTTCTCTCTCTCTGTCCCTTCCTCTGCCTCTCTCTGCGTCTCTCTTATCTTTCCACCTCCTCCTCCTCTCTTTCTCTCTCTCTCTCTCTCTCTCTCTCTCTCTCTCTCTGTCTCTCTCTCTCTGTCTGTCTCTCTCTCTCTCTCTCTCTCTCTCTCTCTCTCTCTCTCTCTCTCTCTCTCTCATTTACCTAGAATTCAACCATTTGATCGGGCTGATTTCCTCCATTCCTTCATTCGGCTTCATTCATCGTTGATACTTTGCAGGAAGCAGCAAGTAGGCACGATTTTATGGATGTATATCAAAGACAGGGTGTCCCATTTGCAAAAGTCATGAAACTCGGCAGGAACCAGCAGTATACCCTAACAATATCGTGTATGAAATTTCATTATCATAGCTTCACGAATATTTTCACGACAGATGCGGACCATATAGCGCACAGTGGTCTCCGGTCTCTGGGCTATGAGTTTCGGACGGTCGGCGCCCAAAACCTCCTCAAAATGAAGGGGGGGGGGGGGGGGGGGCGGCTTGCACATCGTGATCGCAACTTTTCTTTTGAGACAAAGTTTTAAAAAATCGGCACTTTGTTCAGAGGTGACGCAACATTAGGTAATCGCATGTCAGACCAAAATCTGACAAAAAGTAACATTTCGTAAAGTTTTGTGTACAAAATACTGCTCTTCCTATACTGCTCTATCAGTATCAATAGTACAATCTATGGCTTTTTCTTGATCGCATTGGATCTTGAAACTTCAAAATAAATAAAAAATCATAAAAATAGACAAAAATAGGGGAGAAATAGAATACATAAGAATTTTAACAAGCATTGGTTTGTAACTTTTACTATGCCACTTGGCATATTAAAAAAATGTTTGACCTTTATTCTTTTTTAATGAAATATAAATAAATTGGTAAAGTATGCATCTGATCTGCATGAATTATAATTTAATAGAATAATTGTTTTCCTACACAAAATATGCGGCCACGCTCTGCACATGTTCTTTTATTTCAATGCAAAATTTTGTGTTGATACAACCTTTCATGGCCAAGAAAATCTGCTCTTAAAAATTCCAGTCAGTATAGGGTTAATTATAGTCTTTGTCCACTTCTATTATTTGGAGGGAAGTTCTGTTACATTATATACTTCGTTTTTTTTTTCGTTTTTTTTCTTGTTTTTTTTTTTTTACAAATTCGTACTTTTACGACCTCCAAAAGAGCTATTATTCTGTTTTAAATTGACGATTATATCACGATATCGGTCACTTCAGCTACAAAAAGCTTTTTTAAACTCTAATTGCTTTGCTTCACTTGCGAAATCATCACGTCCTCTGATGCTGTCACCATGGTTACGGAGAATCAACATCGTTCATTATCTATAGTGGGCTCTGTTTTCTGTATCAATTGAAAATGGCCAGGTCGATTAGTAATTAATGGTGTTTCGACCCCGATCATGGTAATTGAACAAATTCAAACGGACGGTGCACTCTCTCCTGAGAGATTGCACAATTTGGGTAGTATTCCGAAAATCTCGATAAGTGATGTATCTTTGGGCTTACAACAAAGCGCATTAGATGTAGTTTTGATTGGCTGACGGACCTAGGCACCCTATTTAAAATTCATTTTAATTGGTTTCAAAGATAACAGAGGTGATATCCTTAGTGAGGTACAATTTCCTGAATATCAACTTACAGAGCTCTACTATCTCAGAAAGATACAACAGATAATACGATTTTTACAACAACGCCCTGGTGGCTTTAATCATTGTTCGACCCGATCAACCGCAATGCCAATGGTAAGTAAAATGTCGTTCACCTGAATTCGTTGCTTTGTCAGACTTACTTCATTTTATGTTGTAAATTCTTTGTGCATTTTCCACAAGAAGAGCCGAAACATTAAGCAGTACTAGCTTTAGTGTTTTGATCAGTGCCATAAAAAGATTTTTTCAAGAGTTTCCGTATGATATGATACCACATTTACTTGATCTATACATATTGCATATTTTCATTATGTACCCTTATCACAAAGTGTAGACCCCATACCTCTAATGTACCTGTGTGACTAAATACTTTACTACATTCTTGTCGAACTCCGATCTTCCGGAATCAATCTGTATTAAATCTCACTCCAACAGGATTTGAAGGTGATATTCCTTCTGCTACTATTACGCCATTTCGTGTTTGGTAAGTTTTTATCAACATTATGATCACTCTCCTAATTATTGTGTTCACAAATGTCTAAGGAAAATGGCAGTCGTGCGGTACTGTTTGAATTTTTATTGATTTAACTTGTTTCTGAATACATTGTAATGGAAACATGTCTGATGTCCGTTAAATCATTTTATGCAAATCTGTATAACGGTGTATGTGGCATTACCAAAATAATACATGCAAATCATTTTGGACATATATAGTTTCGCTGAGATAAATCATGCAATTGATATGATTCGTACGATAATCTTAAAGAAAATAGAAGGCGACTATTATCAGCTACACGCCTTAGAGGGTATAGACAAACTGTGAAATTCGTTTTCATGGGATGATTATTATGATGATGTGTCAATGTGGTTGTTGATGTTTTCTCAAATGGCTGATATAAGAACTGTTCTGAATTAAAGGTATTCGTGGCATTGATATTACTGACAAGTCATATGATAAGAAAAGGTTAAATGGTTATCCTGTCTTTAAACGGAAACTAACAAGAAAAATAAGTCGAGTCAAGCGACAACAATAGTCATTGTTGCTTTAATTGTTGTCATTTATATTTCAGGTGGTAACTTAAGCCCAGGTTGCCCGAACATCTGGGCTTGCCCTGAGCATGTTTCAGAGACGGGTGAGGTAATCAAGTTGACCCCAAAGGTCATGGAGGACGCCCTCTTGGCTGACCTGACAAGACTCACGTTTCCAGGGGTGAAAAGATTAAAACTAATTACCACATGGTTGTTCTGCGTTCAGCCAGGTGACTGCAAATAACCAACCACACAATCTTTATTAGGTAGTCTCTTCCTATTTAATAAATGGGTCCGATATACGAAGATCATAGTCATGGTCATCACAACACACTCGATGTCCAGCTCTCTCGTATTTGGTAAAATACATCACACAACAAAATAGTTCAACGTAATAAACATGAAGGCAAAAACAACAAAAAAGCAGATGGAACATTTCTTTAAATCGATGTTGACATAATCTAAGGAATAATTATACCAAAATATTGCCCTACATTTATAAATGAGATAGGATATTATTCATTTTCGAAATTTGTCTTGCTATTGATTCGTTTTGATTGTTATTTGTTTGTAGAAAGTATTTTATATAACGAAAAGCACATTATACACATTATTTTTTGTTTGCCCACAAAACTTATTAACCCGAGAAGCCCGATTTCAATAACTGAGCGTGAACCGCGCCGTACGATTTCATTTCCAGGAAACAGTAGCCATCAGCCAAGGCATTCGGCGCTGTTATACCCCAAAATGTGCCGAACGAGTCTGCATACATAAGACTATCATGCGAGGCGCTTCAGCGCCGAGGCCTTTACGAACTTGCAGTTTAATTCTTTTGTTTCGTATTATACGTCCGCTACCAAATCGGTAGATAATGAGATGCAACGTAGCTTCGCCAGGAAGCCAGCCAAACCACACCTTCTAATCCAATAAACCAATCAGAGTAGACTATTTGAGTAAAATCATGAATATGCATTTTTTCAGCCTTGATTGATCGATCATCTTTGCTCGCTCGAAAAACCGAACATGGCTGGCGGCGAATTCGAAGAAGACATCGTATCAAAAAGCATTGAATATGCAGCTGGAAGGTTAAAATTGTCAAATATTAAGAATTTGCAGACGAAAGCTATACGATCAGCATTTTTCGAAAGGTGAAGATGTTTTTGTCAATCTTCCAACTGGCTATGGCAAATCTGCAATTTTTCAAGCCATTCCGCTGTGCAAGGACTTTGTACGCACAGGCACTGTCGCTGCCAGTGCTGCAAGCACACAAATCCCATCGGCATTCCCTGGCGAAACTGGCCAGACTTCTGCGGGAGGCCGAGGTACTACCATAGAGTTAAATACGTAACTCTATGGGTACTACTTGCAGTCGCGCTGCTCTGTCAATTGAAGTGATCCATTATACGCAGGGTAGAAGGAAAAACTAAGGAGAATATTTTTTTCCAAAGTTATCTAGATAACAAATTTATGGATACGTTAGTCATACTTTAAATATATTTATGTAATAAAGTTATGTTTTATTGAAATTTGTACCAAAATTAATTGATTATTAAGTACATTAGAATAACAACACCCCCACTACACAATGAACGAATCTACGTAAAACATCACGATGAAAACAATTACGATTGGTCGCGATCGTCAATAGCTGCTGCATATGTAATACCCTCGTACATATGCAAATATATAATGAGCTTTTCAAGTTAGCAAAGGCCTCGCTGCCAAGGCAGCTCGCTCGCGCGATCACTACCGTAAACGCACACTGCTTTAGTCTTTTTTCAAACCTTGTTCGGCGAGCGAGGACTCGACCAAAGGCTAAGGAAACAGAAGACCGCGGCGTTTCCATCAGTAGGCGGTGCTTAGCGCGCGTTCCGCCAATAGAAAGAAAGCGCTCTCCGGATGAGCGATTTCCCTTCTTTCGACGTCATTATGTAATGAATATTCATGAAAAACGACTGTCATAGATGAATATTCATATATTCGTCTTGTTTGACCAATGGCGTGCACCTCACGATCTCCGCATCGAAATCCATATTCATGAAGAGCGGAGTTATGTCATCGCAGCGGTCGTGATCACGGGGGGAGGGGGGGGGGGGGGGGGGTGAAGAAAGAGAAAAGGGCAAAAAAAATGAAAAGAAGAATGACAAAAGAAGGAGAAACTAGTAGGAGAGGGGGTGAGGGAAAAAAAGACAAAGAAAAAATGCAGAACAACGAAGTAGAAGAGGAAGAAGAAGAAGAAGAAGAAGAAGGAGAAGGAGAGAAAGGAGGAGATGAATAACGAAGGAGAGTCAAAAAAGAGAAGTAGAAGGGGGATGGGAGAAGGAGACGTGAAAGAAAAGGGAGGGGAAGAATTAGCAGAAAGAGGAGGTGAAGAGAAATATTGGAAGAAATGATGAAGGATAAGAGGAGAAAAAAAGGAGAAGGAGGAGAAAAAGATTTTTAAAAAAATACGAAGCAGACGCAAGGGAACTAGAAGAGGGGGAGGCGGGGGGGGGGGGAGAAAAAAAGGAAAACGGAGAGAAGAGAGAAGAAGAACGAGGAGAAGAAGAAGAAGAAAAGCAAGGTATAAAGGAAGAATAACGAAGAAGGAAAGCAGGAGATGTAGAAGGAGGGAGAGGTAGAAGGAGCAGAATAAGAAGGAGAAGGAAAAGAATGATATCAAAAGAGATGACGAAAATAAGAAGAATAAAAAAGAATGAGAAGAAGACAATAAAGAAGGAAATAGAGATGATAAAGAAGAAGGAGTCGATAAAGAAGAAGGAAAAGCAAGAGAAATAAAAGATGGGGGAGTTGATGAGAAGAATATCAGCAAGAAAAGAAAGGGAAGGAGAAGAAGAAGAGGGGGAGGAAGGGGAAGAAGCAACAGTAAAATAAAAAGATAAATAAGTCGATTATTCATCTTCCATTGGGATAAAGTTAGGGCTCATTTACGGAATAAGTATCCCTCCAAACCGTTTATGTGTCAAAAATGGAGGAGGGACATTTATCTGCGACCCCCCCCCCCTCTCTCTCTCCCTCTCTCTTTCACCCCCTGGTTTACTGAAGATCAGATCTATTATTATTAGGTGGTCTGTCGTCACCGACAGATCACCTCTTAATTTCGTTAAACTTTTCTTTATCTTCTTCTTCTTCTTCTTGTTCTTTATTTTTATTCCTTCACCCCCACTTTTTTGTGCCGGGCATAACTCATAATTGCCACATCATTTTTATTGAAACTTTTATCACTTCTTGGTATTAATGTAATCTTTTAGGAATAAGCTTTTCAAGGTCATCACATGATCATAACGTCATCAACGAGCAATTTATTGAAAAACTATTACTTCATCCTACTCCAGAATGGATAATTGGATCAAAATGAAATTTGACATGAATAAATTAAACAAGTTGACAAATAATTTCATTACAAAAAAACGCGCGCGTACGCGTACGTTATTGCATTTACAAGCGTGCAAAATTTAAAAATGCTCTAAATCAGCTAGAATTTTTTTTGCATATGTTTAAGGCTATTTCGAGCATTTCAAAAATTTCCGCGCGTACGCGCGCGTTCGCACGTTTTTCCGTGCGTAGCACAAACGCAGCGTCAAAATTCCGTGTTTTTACTGGTTTCATGTTTCTGACACTCCATAAATTACATTCTGCAATTTTGAGCCATTTTCATGCAATAGTAAGGTCGTGCGGGTGCGTCAAAGTTCAAAGTCCGCGCGCGCGTCAATACGTTTTTGTGTGCAAATATTGCAAAATACATGACTATATTCAATCGGCTCCTCAAAATAGCTCCTCAGAATGGCTGGTAACCCCCAATTTTTTTTTCATATTTTGAAAGAGTGGGAACTCTAGATGCTATTTCATGTATCATTTGGTCGTTAAATACATCGTGACGTCATCATATTGCCATATGAATCGAAAAAAAAAATCAATTTTCATGTATGACGTCGTAAACTTTTTTACCCGTTCTTGCGTATCTCAATAATCCTTTGTCAATTTTCTTCCATATTTCAGTATGTGATAGCTGAGACATTGCTCTATGAAATATCAGCCCTAATTCTTAACAGGATTCCATCTTCATGGTATAAATTTGATTATAGACATTAATGTCAAAATCGGTCGCATGTACGTGTTATGTCAATGGAAGGGGTATTTATGAAATGACGTGACGAGCTTCTAGGAGCTGTATCTCGCTTATGTTCAATTCTGTTACTCTGAAATTTTAGTATGTTGTAGCTGAGTCTACTAGCTTTCGTGAACGTAACCTTTATTTTTTAATCAGATGTCGCGATCATGGCGAAATTTCAGCTTGAATATCAATTTCTTAATCATCCTAGCCCCTGCTGGGCATTACGTGTTAAGTGAATGGGAAGATGTGTGGCTCAACGGGTAAGGCGCTGCTTTAAGACCATGGTAAAATAAATACTGCAACTACACGTGGTGAAAGATTCCCGCCTGAAGTTACACTGAGCGTTGGGTTGGGCCCACGAGCAGTCAGATCTTGATCTTGCAAAACAATTATTTCTGTAAGATATTTGCATGGAATAATGCCGTGACCCCTGTTAGTACTTTGATGTATTCATAAAGAAATAGGGTGAAGCTTGTCACCAAATAAGGCTTGAAGAATGTGCGCAGACATCACGTGATGAGGTGCGTTATGTATTCATTTCATTCATCATATTCAGTAGAAGTCTATAATAGCATGTGCTACGTGGCATGTATTATCGCACATTGGCCTCCAACGATGGTATACATTTTACAAAGCAGACGGACTATGCAGTCTCCATACGCAAGTACAAGGCATGGAATGGCCGACTCTGTGTACGTTCATAATGCCTGTCAAAGTGCTGTTCCTTTTATTACCAATTAATGTTGAATTTATGATCGAAACATCATCAATGATTATTGTGATATCTAGCTCCAAATATGGGTTTCCTTTTTGTGGGACGCACTGTATAATCAAGGATAATATATGAAGAGAAATGTTAAAAATAATATTTTGTTTTACTTTAACCAAAATAAATCAACATTATTTTTCACAAAAATGTTAGATAAGAAAACGCATGGCAAATCATTAAGATTTTGGTCCCTCATCTAGGGGGAGGGGGAAGAGGCTTCCCAACCTATAGTTACTTCAGACAAAGGGAGTACATATGCCCTTGAGCGATCGCTGCCCGTGCTAAAAGAAAAAGGATACTTACGAAATGCAAACTTTACTTGCCCAGCAGCAAAGTTTTACATTGATCTTCAATGATAGGCCTGCAAATATTGTTTAATTCGGTGAAAACCATGTGGAGTAAATGTCGAAAAACGTACAAATTTAGATGATCAATGCAATCTTTTAAAATAGTGCATACTAAAATGACCTTATGTTAGAACTGATATTCAAAATATGTCGACCGATTGCTTGTATACTGAAATGAATAGAGACCCATATGTATTTACCGTGACTTTATTCCCCTTCCCTTTTTGCTCACTAATCATTTATTTTGCAGCTACATACAAATATTTTGTATCAATTGATATCCAATTTATATTTTCTATTTGCAAACATGTTTATGATAATTTATGTTTGATATCTGCAGTGATACATGTGGGGGGGGGGGGGGGGGGTATGCTTCCGAGCAACAGATCCCTGACACTCGTATTGTCTCATATCACCTCTATTTGCATATCTATTGTAGACATTCAATTGATGTGCAGCGTAGCGTGAATCTCTTGACTGAATTCTGTAACCGGAGATATATTCTTCGGGATTGAGCTAACACACATCAACCCACCAGTCCGTACAGATATCTAGTGCGATTTATTGTGTACATTGAAAAGAGGAAGTTGTGTTTCAAAAGAGACATCTTAAAGCATATTTTGTATAACTGATCTGTAATTACTCCAGCCTTCTCATATGGTGGAAATAATCAAATATTTATAAATGACAATATGCCGCTGTAGCAAGCCCCCCCCCCCCCCCCTCTGTTTGTCTGTCTGTATGTCCCTCTCGTCTGTCTCTGTCTCTCCTTCAATCTCTCTCTCTCTCTCTTTCTCTCTCTGTCTCTCTTTCAATCTCTCTCTCTCTTTCTCTCTCTGTCTCTCCTTCAATCTCTCTCTCTCTCTTTCTCTCTCTCTCTCTCTCCTTCAATCTCTTTGATATTCTCTTGCACTCTCCCGTTCGTTCTCTACATCGTTATTCCCAGAGCCAGTTTGGCCAACTCAGTTTCAATAGGTAACAATATGGCGCATATTATTTTATTGTCTGCTTGCTTGCCAAAATCTGTGTATAGATGGCTGTAGTTATCCATATGTTTAGCCTATCACCATTATCAGCTCTGTATGTCTCTCCTCCTACATTTCTCTTTCCTCTGTTCTCTTTCTATGTTTCTCTGTCTATATTTCTTTCCATTTCTTTTTCTATTTCTCACATACACACACGCCTACATACAATTACGAACATACACACAAACGCATTGACCAAAGAAAGAAGCTTATTTCCCCATGTGTTCCCTCTCTAAGTTCTACTGCATTTACATAGTATGAACGTATGTAATTGGTATATGTTTATCTGAAAATGGCATATCTGTTTCATGAACACTTTACAGAAGGGCCTCTGAAAATAGAGGCGGGTGAGTTTGAACCATGGTAAAATAAATACTGCAACTACACGTGGTGAAAGATTCCCGCATGTACTTACACTGAGCGTTGGGTTGGGCCCACGCGCAGTCAGATCTTGATCTTGCAAAACAATTATTTCTATAAGATATTTGCACGGAATAATGCCGTGACCCCTGTTAGTACTTTGATGTATTCATAAAGAAATAGGGTGAAGCTTGACACCAAATAAGGCTTGAGGAATGAGCGCAGACATCACGTGATGAGGTGCGTTATGTATTCATTTCATTCATCATATTCAGTAGAAGTCTATAATAGCATGTGCTACGTGGCATGTATTATCGCACATTGGCCTCCAACGATGGTATACATTTTACAAAGCAGACGGACTATGCAGTCTCCATACGCAAGTACAAGGCATGGAATGGCCGACTCTGTGTACGTTCATAATGCCTGTCAAAGTGCTATTCCTTTTATTACCAATTAATGTTGAATTTATGATCGAAACATCATCAATGATTATTGTGATATCTAGCTCCAAATATGGGTTTCCTTTTTGTGGGACGCACTGTATAATCAAGGATAATATCTAAAGAGAAATGTTAAAAATAATATTTTGTTTTACTTTATCCAAAATAAATCAACATTATTTTTCACAAAAAAATTTATGTTAGATAAGAAAATGCATGGCAAATTATTGAGATTTTGGTCCCTCATCTAGGGGGAGGGGGAAGAGACTACCCAACCTATAGTTACTTTAGACAAAGGGAGTACATATGCCCCTGAGTGATCGCTGCCCGTGCTAAAAGAAAAAGGATACTTACGAAATGCAAACTTTACTTGCCTAGCAGCAAAGTTTTACATTGATCTTCAATGATAGGCCTGCAAATATTGTTTAATTCGGTGACAACTATGTGGAGTAAATGTCGAAAAACGTACAAATTTAGATGGTCAATGCAATCTTTTAAAATAGTGCATACTAAAATGACCTTATGTTAGAACCGATTGCTTGTATACTGAAATGTATAGAGACCCACATGTATTTACCGTGATAAATCAGAAGTCATGTCGGTGACAGCTTCATGGAGTAATTTGATTATAGGTATTTATGTCAAAATCACACGCTTGTACGTGTTATGTCAATGGAAGGGGCATTTTTTTCTCATCATGAAATGACATGTCGACCTTTAATCTATAATCTATTTTTCGTGTGAATCAACAATGCCCAGTCTGATTGTGATTAATTGATACATGATTCTCATACATGTATTTCTAAAATGAGGTATTGAGGAGACTATGAAGTAAGCAGCTACAGTTTTATATTGTTGTTTATGTTGTCATTTGAGCCATTTCCTTGCAATAAATAGGTCGAGTGCGTCAAAGTTGAAAGTCTGCGCGTGCGTCAATACACGTTTGTGTGCAAATATTGCAAAAAACATGACTGTCTTCAATCGGCCATAGCTCCTCAGAATGGCTTGTGACCCCCAATTTTCTTTTAGTATTCTAAAAGATGATGGAATGTAGATGTGATTTCATGTATCATTTTGTCCTCAAGTACATCGTGACATCATTAAATTGAATGAATTAAATGAATGTTCATGTATGACGTCATGAACTTCTTTAGCCGTTTTCGTGTATCTCAGTAATCCATAAATTTTCTCTCAAATTTCAGTATGTTGTGCCTAAGACATTGTTCTATGGTAACATTGCCATTATTTTTCATTTTGATAACGCCTTCATGGTGTAAATTTTTGATGATAGGCATTAATGTAAAAATCGGATGTTTGTACGTGTAATGTCATTGGGAGGGGCATTTATTTCAAATCATGAAATGACATGACGATCTTTTAGGAGCTGTACTCACTTATGTTTAGTCTTTTACTCTGATTTTTTTTTTTTTTGTAGCTCAGTCTATTAGCTTTCTGTAACGTGGTCTTTATTTTCTAATCAGACGTCGGGATTATGGCGAAATTTCAGCTTAAACATTGATTTTTACATCATCATTATAGCCCCTTTTTCTGCTTTACGTGTTAAACGAATGGGAAGATTTGTGGCTCAATGGGAAAGGCGCTGTTTTAAGAACGCGAGGCCCCCGGCTCGAATCCTGGTGTGAGTAGGGTAAATTTTTCATTCCTTTTGCAATGCAAGTTTTGCGACCTTCTTCTGTTCAATCCCTCACTTTGTCATTCTCTGAGATTTTCTTTCCCTTTTTTTACTCTCTCCCCTTTATCATGTTGCTAACACATACATTTGATCATTTAGGCAAATCTTTGCAAATAGTATGTTGTAAGTGCGCTATGACCTATCGTGAGCGTTGCCCTTGATTTCTTATGAATAGATGGTGTCACCACGGAAGGTCCATGGTGTTACCGTGCATTACCGTCCCATGTCTGTGCACGAATGTGCAATACAGACCACCCTATACTTGTCCACAAGTATATCTCGTCATTAACTTGCATTACGGTCTACTACTTAAGTCCTTTTGAATTTTGTTTAGAAAAGTGTTTAAAAATTTACATCACGGAAAAGGACGACGGGAAGAACCCAACTATGATTTATCAGTTTTCTATACCCATTCTCTCTCTATTTTCCTCTCTTTTCCCTTTCGCCAACATTACCCCCTGCCCTCTTTATTACTTACCATGCTCAAACAGATGTGGTAAATTATTCCATACAAAAGTTCCTTGTATCTCATTTCCCCTTTTCGCCAACCTTTCTCTCTGTCAATTTATTTGCCTCTACCAAATTTCCAAATTGAGGGGACGAAATTGCGAGCGAGCAAAATTTTTGATATTTTTACTAGAAAATCAAAATTTGTGATAGATTAAAACATAATATTCCGAAAAAATATCCTTCACTCCTCTCGTGTTTGTTTTCTTTCTTGGTCGTGAATTATCTTGGGGGAAAGCGCCCCAAGCCCCTTCATCTTTACAGCACTGTCTTTACAGTGTATGATTGCGTATAACGGTGTTAGGACAAACATAAAAAGGGATGGATTAATGGTATAAAAGTTTGACAATTATTGAAAGATAAACAGGTTGCTATTTGCATACCCACAACAATACATGTGTAATGGTATTTATTAACATTCTCGACGCCAAATTGCACATACGTTACTCTACCGACACGCACCGATTATCGACATCATTTATATTCGAAATTTCTGAGAAATTCACGATTTTGAGGGACAGCTGGTCACGAATGAGATGCCACCTCCCCAGAAGAAGCCTCGCTTCGTCTTTGTGGAATATGTACTGGACATGGCAGATTGTGGGCTCTGATAGTGAGATCGACTCTTCTTTTACCCAACACAAAGATACAACTTCAATATTTTTAAACACTTGTTACAACATTATCCAGTTTTATATTAACTCGGTGCAAGCTGCTCATGAGGTTCAGAGTAATGTTTATAATATATTCATCATGTGCATAAAGAATTAAAGGTGGCTTTATTAATTTTGAGAAGTTCAGAGTAATGTTTACAACCCAACCATCATGGTGGCTTTGATCGAAACACCCAGGGATCTCTTCTATAGAAATTAATTCCTGTCCTGTTTATCGTGCTACATGCTTTGTCAAGTTTTCAAAGGACCCGCTCCGTAATTGACTATGATTTGAAAATGGTTTGGGTGCGTCACTTCCTGTTCTTTCATAAAGAAAGTGCCCTTTCACTGGCTCCACAATAGGTTTTTCAAATTCAACTGATAATGGATCGTAGCCCTGCAGATACCAAAGAAAGATTAGAGCCTATGGCAGGCGTATTCGTGCATATACATATGTAACATTTCAACATTACCTGGGTAACACCCAAGGCCCACTTCTTCAGACATTCACCCCACTCCTAAGGAGCTCATTAGGCGCGCATGACCACACATCCTGCTCTTTTGTAAAGCAAGGAACGTACCTCTCATAAGCTATGAAATGGGCCCCTTTCAAACTGAAAATGAACTTGGTACCATAAGAAAGCGTAGATCCCCTGCTACACACGACCTTCATACCGTTATTACCAGTCTATAAACAAGAGCGTTAGATGTGCATGCAAAATCATGTATACAGGAAGTGAAAGAAACATAGGTTGAAGGGGTTACTAAATTCGAAAAATAAGTTCCCACTAATTTATGTAAAATTATCCACTAAAAACGAATTTCACATTCGTTTGCCGCACTTAAAGATCCCCTGTCATCAAAATGTATGTTGACTTATGTCGATGCAAAATAATATGTACATAACAAAATCACTAACTATTCAATGAAAATATGCGTGCTATATTTTGAAACAATTTTTCTTTATTTTTTCTCAGCACTGATAAGCCCCGCCTCCAAAATATCCTCCAACACAAAATTCCCCCTGTGACAACATCAAAGGTAGAAATTAGCAGGATGACAAGCAGAATTTATGCACAAATTTAACATTGCAATGACTACCTCCACCTGCCCACAAGAGCATCACATGTCTTCACACAATTCATCTAACAACCTTTCATGTGGGAATAATCGTTTCCTTATGTCAAAAATGTGCTAGCTATGTGAAACTATTAGAAGCACTTGCAGGTAGACATTGCAATGTTTTGGTTGTGCATAAATTATGTCTATTGTCCTGCTAATTTCTACCTTTGATGATGTCACAGGGGGAATCTTGAGTTGGTGATTTTGTTAAATACATATTATGTTGCATCAACAGAAGTCAACATATATTATGACGACAGGGGCCCTTTTAGTCTCATTTTGACGAAAATTTGACAAAAAAAAAAACCCCGCACACCTCCAGTGACGTCAGAAAAGTCAAAATGCCATCAATGCCAACGGCGTGAATAAAATGTTTTATTCACGCAGTTCAAACAATATGTTACCCATGGGAACCCCAAAGCTTGTCCGAGGTTTGTCGAGTAGCAACAACTAAAAGATTCAAAGTGCATCCATCCATTGAATATGAATGACAAGATACAGGGGAATGCAATAATGCGTTACTACGCAGTTAGGGGGAAAGTTGTGAATACATTACGAAAATCGTCTATTGTTGACTTCCGTACACGCCGTTGGCATTTTTACTTTTCTGACGTAACTGGAGGTGTGCGTTTCTTCAACTTTTCGTCAAAATGAGACCTTATTGCGGCGAACAAATGTAAAATTCGTTTTTTGTGGATAATTTTACATAGATTAGTGGGAACTTATTTTTCTAATTTAGTAACCCTTTGAATCAGAGAGATGTAAGGAATGGATTCAGCATGAAGTGTAATTTATTCCTACAGCAGTCGCGTGCACAATGGAATATTTTACGCGTTTGGCTCTTTGATCGAGGGAGATCCGCCGCCAAACAATAATGACAAATTTTGGATGCATTTAGAGGAATAAATATTCTGTTTGCGCAGAAGATTTTAGAAGCACTTCATGTACTAAAGTGCATGTGCAGTAGTGGAACATCGTATAATGATACAAATATCTTGTAAATCGTTTATTGCGTGTTTCACCTTCCATGGAAACCACCTCGATTTTATGTGCGGAGATGACCGAAAAAGTTACGGACCAAATCATTTCTACAATTTTATAAAAATTTCCCTCCGCTCACCCCCAATCTAATTTAGTAACCCTTTGAATCAGAGAGATGTAAGGAATGGAGTCAGCATGAAGTGTAATTTATTCCTACAGCAGTCGCGTACATTGATATCACAATGGAATATTTTACGCGTTTGGCTTTTTGATCTAGGGAGATCCGCCGCAAAACAAGGATGACAAATTTTGGATGCATTTAAAGGAATAAATATTCTGTGAACTTCAAATTATATTGTTGCTTCGTTTTTTGATAAATCGAGAATAATGTCGAAAACATGTCAGAGAAATGCCTCCATATCGCACATTGGGCAATCATATTTCCTTACAAATATCTTGTAAATCGTTTATTGCGTGTTTCACCTTTCATGGAAACCACCTCGATTTTATGAGCGGAGATGTCCGAAAAAGTTATGGACCAAATCATTTCTACAATTTTATAAAAATTTCGCTCCGCTCACCCCCAATCTAATTTCCAGTGTGTGTAATAAAATCAGTTGTGAACTCCCAGCGAAGGCTGAACGGTTGACATATTTCTCAAACCAGATTTTCTTTTGTTATTCAGAGGCATTGCCTAATGAGAAATACGACGTATTGTTTGAAACACCTGAATATCTTGAATTTTATGAGGCGGCGGTCATCATAGATCAAAGGAAGTCTTTCCGAGTGCAATCCATCCATGATCCCTCTAAAGAACAGTTGTGAACTCCCAGCGAAGGCTGAACGGTTGACATATTTCTCAAACCAGATTTTCTTTTGTTATTCAGAGGCATTGCCTAATGAGAAATACGACGTATTGTTTGAAACACCTGAATATCTTGAATTTTATGAGGCGGCGGTCATCATAGATCAAAGGAAGTCTTTCCGAGTGCAATCCATCCATGATCCCTCTCAAGAACATAAAATTCCCTGAAACTTATATAAACAATATTTCTTTGTTATACCATCATATCAAAAGTTAAAACGATTTGAAATGTTTATATCAGCCATTGCTCAAGTACGAGTCTTGGGAAGTGCGCAAAAACCTGGCACAGAGAGCAAAGCGCGGGGGCACACAAAGAGTTAGCAAACAGAAATGCATTATCTTTTCTTCGGGAATGTTCACAACCCATGCAATACTTTTGTTCAATTAATGAATGCTTTCAAAGTTATGATATGGAATTATGTGCCTACAAAATCATTTGTATCTGCTTATCGTTGATAATGATGTTTCATGCGAGATATTTTATGACACAAGTAGATGGTGTTGATTTCCAATAAAAAAATATATATGAACTTCCTATTCCTATTATAACGGCATATTCAAATAGCATAAGGCGTGTTACATGCACGTTCCTAACATGCCTAAATGCAAATGAGGACAATTCATGCCGAGGTCTAGTGCCAGCTTCGCTTTGATTGGCTGATTTTTCTTACACACAGGGCTGGTTACTAGGGGCAGCTTTCGAGACGAAATTCTGGAGAAATAATATCTTCATACGAAATTTTCTGAAGGCAAATCACATCTTTTGAGACGGAAACCGCCTTGAATAATAAGAAAAAGGTTTAGACTTTTGACTGATGGAAAAATTATGATCATTTTCAACGCAAAACTGTGTTAAATGTTGGATAGAAAATGTCCTTAGCATTACGCACCCGGTGCACGAGTTATCTCGTTCTTCGGGTGTGAGTGTGGAAAAGCTAAAACGAGTTATCTCGTTCTTCGGCTGGAACGGGTTAACCAAAAAGTACTTACCATTGTTTATAGACTTCTTCGTCATAATAATATTGAACTTCATGCCTAAGCTTAAGAACTTCATGCCTAAGCTTAAGAACTTCTTGGTTCATTTTGCGATTAAGGTTGTATAATGACTTATGATTATGTTCAGAGATTAAGTTAGATATACTTTTATTGAATAGTTAATCTAGTCACTACGAAGAGTAACAGCAAAAAAAAAAGTTTTCATCAATATAAAGAGTTTTTCTTATTATTCAGTCGGAGCCTATAAATTAAAGAGATAGTTTACCATGAAGTTTGTTTAATGTTCTTTGATGAAGGAATACATTCTTTTCATAGTGGTATGTGCGTAAAAACATGTGTCTAAATATCAAACGCACAGTTATGGTAAATATCCTTTTGATGAAATGGACATTTTCACCAAACAAATGTACATATGTTTCTTTCATGTTTCTACTTTCATTAAAACCAACTTATCTTCAGGGTGAACTATCCCTTTAAGGTCCCAGAGAAGAAGAAGGGGGAAAAGAGATGTGGCGGTGGTCGGGGGTGGGGGGGAGGGGGGGGGGGGGGGGCAATATGGCGAAGAGCAGCCCCGGTTCTATGTGAACTCATATGACCCATGGGAAACTATGAACTTTTTAGGGAAGGGTTTCTTTGGTTTCCATTCTCTGCCTTGTCTTCAGCCTGTTTGTCCAGTCCGTGCGATAGTAACGGCACGGAGTGCGTGGAGACTCCGTCTGGGTTTGAATGCATCTGCCCGACTGGCCGCACTGACCTCAGATGCCATGACTCCGATGAAAAGGGTAAGTGGTTTTTGCTCCTTTATAAGCCCGTTTTCTCACAAATTGATATTAACGGTATACGTGAAGCCCTTTTGTAGATCAAAAACAATTGTGTGAATGCCGTGACCACGGAAAACGGAAGAACATACTGGATATGAGAACTGGAAAATTATTTTAATAGCAATATAGGAATTAATCAACCCTCTCCTTTTGTAGATACTCCGGACACTTTTTGTGCAAATGGGGGTACGCCCTGGGGATGGGCGCCTCAATGTTATTGCCTCACTGAATATTATGGCGACCTGTGCCAAAAGGAAACGGGGATCTTTTTGAAGAGTAAGTATACACCCTCAAACGTCTGCGTGCCAAACATAATATTTTTTCCGAATACATTAGGTACCTAAGCAAGAATGTTTGAAGCAGCTGAGCGCTTCATGGTATAAGTGTAGTCCTACATAAGAGAGTGCACCATGAAGATCTCGAAACCATGTATGTACAATTGTGATAATCTCGAGACGAAGCCGAGGGCCGTAGCATGATTAAAATTTGTTTACAAATTTCTTGAATGCTTCATTGGTGTATTTTATTTTATATATCCATTATCAGTATGATAAATAACTCAAATCGTAACGGGAATCATCATCTAGGGCCGTTTACCCTGACATAGTTTGTCGCTTCCATTTTCTACAATCAAGATAATGAGAATCTTCCTCAGGGTCGTTTACATTGATATAGTTTGTCGATTCCATTTTCTATGATGAGAATCTTCCTCTAGGGCTGTTAACACTGAAATGGTTTTTCTCGACGGCTTGTTGGGAATGATTATAGGGTGGTTTACAATCAGATGGTTTACCGCTATCGCTTGGTGCAATGGTTATGGCAAAGGGACGTTCACACTTAAGCGAACTTTCGAGACAACTTTCTATCATGGATCCAATAAACAAAACTTCACTTAACATAGTTGAATGATAGTCACATGACAGGAATGATGGAATATTTATGTAAGCATGGTAAGGAGGCATGACAATTGACTGCATGCATTCGAATTTCTCTAGTTGTTTCCGATACTCCTAGCTCCTATTAGAGCAAGGAGCTGTATTCGTTTTTATTTTCTTTCTCTCTTTTCATTTGATGTTTTGTGCACTAGACTCCACATGTGACGGTATTTCTGAGTTATATGCACATTTTGAGGCAAACGGCCCGGCGGAGGTAGCTGTGATCAGTACGGGTACTATAAAGACTGCCATGGACGTGGATTGTTTGATCTGGATTTCTACCAACACCTCCAACGCGCCCATGAAAATCTGGGTCGGCCAGGTACCATGGGCTAAGAATATGCTACCAAACATGGAACAGCCTTATTCCGATAAAGTTATGGTAGGTCAATTATTCAATTCAGTTCTTAATCTGTTTACGCCCAATCAGATAAAAATTTGCAATTCTTACAAAACAGCAAATGTGATAGGCCTAAGCCTATTACTAAACACGGCAATCGATTATCTTCAAGGCATTTCACGGAAAAGTGGTGTGGGAACAAAGCCTTTTTCAAACAGCGCGTGTCATGGATAATACATTAATACAACATATTTATTGCATTTCATCTCGACATAATATGTACAATGATTTTGACAGGACCATTTTGACTAAGTAGTTTTGGGGGTTAGAAAGATGAAAGGTCAGAGCTCATCAGTCAGGGCCAGATCCTGATGTGTATCTATTTGAGTAATGTTAAAGTCGAGAAATATTTTTTTTCTTCAAATTTGGTACAATAACTGGGCAACTAGGAAATTAAAGTTTGGGTAAGATAGATTTATCTCAATAATGCATTTTGGACAAGAATTTCCAAAGGTCAAAGTGAGTGTAATAAAGGTGTATCCTATATAATTATCATTGGCCAGGATAAAGATGTAGGCCTATAGTCAAAAACACCCAAGCTTTGGACATAAAGATTTTATTATATTGCCGACGGCATGCGCAGTCGAATGTCTCTAATTTCTTTTTCTAGATAATCTTCTGAACCTGTTACTTGTAATTCCACTATTAGGGACATCCATACACACAGACATTAGTGAAATATCGACATCGATGTTTCGACCTCGATCGGTCAGAATCTTACTAGTTACTAACTCTTGTGTGTGAATGCACTCATAACTAAATGAGGAAAATGTGTTATGGCTATCGAAGAGGACATGGTTTTGCCACGATACTGTAGGGGATGTGACGTCACTTTCTTACACAAATCCATGAAATAGCCAGGTCCTGCGATTCAGTCAGTTGCAGAGTCGTGACTGATCGGATCGTGGCGCGTGCGGATACCCTATATATAAGTCGTTTCGCTATATCTCTTTCCCCAATACGATGTCATCGGGTGACATGGGGATAAAGATGATTATCATTGTCCTTGTCATTATCAGGTCTACTGTGACAGTGCTGAGTCTGGTGAGGAACTTCCTGTGAATGGCTCGGCCTGGCAACCACACGAGCAAGTGGTGATCGATGATCGGGCACACGATGTCGTCGTGCGATTCGTCTTGAGCAGCAATGCTCATTATATTGGCGATGTCTCATATCAGATTGGTTTTATTCGATATTTCTAAGTGTATAGGTTACATTTAACGAATTGCGACAACGTTTCTTGTCTGTAATAGATTGCTACCGACAACGTTAACATTTTCATATCAAACGTATTAACGGATGAAAGCATGCATGAAGCAGATTAACATAATAACATCTGAACTGATAAACACATACTAATTTTCAAAACGCAAGTCAATATCATATTTGAAATGATAAAAACATAAACCAGCCATTATGAAACGGATGGGCTGGTGGAAACATACAGCAGGTCACTGACAGACGTATAGGCCTAGGACTTGTGGCATTGAGAAGCACAAAAGGGAGGCATTGAATATTGTTGTAGCACTGATTTTGTTGTTGTTGTTTTCAAAATGCGTGTTAACCCTTTCTGAGCCATATGATTGAGGCTATTTTTTTTTTTTTGCACTGGTAATACACACCATTTCTATTGGGCAGTATGAAGTCTGACAGAGAAGGAGTTAATCACCGTCTTTATGAGGAAATGATTATGTTGATGGAAATACTCTGATTGTTGTACGATATGGGTGATCAAAATAAAAATGTGGAGGAGGAGTGGGGGGGGGGGGCATCACAGTGCTCACATAAGGAAGACATCCGTTTAGCTAAAAACAATTCAAAACAAATAAAACATGACAAACAAATTCAGGAAGTCTACATGGATCGATTTTACGAATTGAACCACAAATCGGTATACTGTTGGATATATAACGCATCACGTTAGAGTTTAGTAGACATGCATTTTGTTGTCATTGGTGTCGCTGTCTTTGTTTTGGTACGTTAATTCGACATTCTCTTTTCTCTCCCATGTTATTGTGGAAAATCTTATTCATTTAGTTTCCGTTATTTTACTTACTTTTAAGTGCTGAACATAAAACTGCATCAGCTTTTGAGCTGCTAGCTTTGTTATTGTTTCGTTTGGTTCTTGTTTTGTTTTTGTTTGAGATTTCAATAAACATTTTCAATTAAATAATTTCAATTGATATGTGAATGTCGATTAAAGGTTTACGACCGAAACTTCAATAAAACTACCGTTTGCATCATTCTCAATCGTTTCACACACACACACACACACACACACACACACACACACACACACACACACACACACACACACACACACACACACACACACACACACACACACACACACACACACACACACACACACACACACACACAACACACACATATGCACACACACACACACACACACCACACATGCTTATCTTTTCTTTAGTAGTCATTATTTTGTTGACCAAGAGAGCGCGCGCGCCATGCAGGATGATTGCCCTTGTTGTATAGTGGTCACTTGTTTGTGAGACCATGGTAGGCCTACAATCTAGTGAGGAAGCGAAGCGGTGGGAGGAACTGAATGTGAGAGAGTGTTGGAGGATGATGGCGTGCTCTCCTCTCAGTTTTTATTTTCGATCTGTATGAGAATCCCTGTCGTACTCGTTGACTTAGAATAGATGGATTTCATGTTATAAACATCACCAAAAAATGTTTTGAATACCCTAAATTAGTCTACTTCATTAGTTCACGAATTCCTCTTTTTCTGTCTCACCAGAAGTTGCTTTAGAAACGTGTCTTAAACTGTTGATGAAATATTCCCACCAAAAAATGTATGTCTATGATTTAGCACCACCCAACCTCTCTTGCTTGGGTCAGGGAGGTGTTACGAAGGAGTAGAAACTCGAGCATAATATATTCAAACATCTGTATGGGTTCTAAAGCGTGCTCATGAATGTCAAAAGCATCCCATAATCATGACAATGCTTTGATGTTCCATGTGCCGGGCCGACATTTAGCTGATGTCAACTTGAAAAGAAATTTCTTTAATTTTCCATGTGTCTGTAGAAGTTTTGTTTGTGACAAATTTGTTTGCAAACTATAAGGAAGTTAACGGCAGATAATGACAGATCCTAATACTCTGCTTTTGTTTCGAAAAGTATTGAGGAATCATTAAAAATCGGAGATATAAGCTATTTGTACTACTTACAAAATTGACCAATTTCTTCACTTTCCGACAACTTGTGCATTTGGGGGATTCAACAACTCTCAAAATGATATATCAAGCTGTGTATTATCATTAACGGCATTTGTGTGTGTTTGCGTGAAACAGAGATATTTCACTTGAAAAACTTGTCTATTTGTGTTTGCTGATACCTGATAATGCTCATGGAAGTATTAAGGCCATTAACAGAACGGGACAAGCGAAATGAGACTGTACATTTCTTTTGTTTTCTCTGAGAAGCCGTTGCCACACAATCATGTTCATAATTGTTCAAACACTTGAACAGCACCTGTTGAGAACACATAACTTTTCAGCGGCTTGGCACATGGGTTCAAAGGAAGAAAGTTGATTCATATCCTTCCATAACACATCCCTGCTTGGGTGGTGCGAAATCATGAGCACAAATAGTTCATCTTACTAGCGTTGCACACAAGCGCGCGCGCTCGTACATACGGCCGGAAGTTCGCGCGGGTTATTCGATTAGCTCGTTGCACTAGTCGTGCAATCGTCCGATGACGACAGGCATCTCCAAGTTTCATTCATCTTGTCTTACTGCAAGTAAGTATGGATTTAAATGCTGGTGAAGAGTTTTATTTCTGTAATGTATTATTAGCGAGAGGAAATCTACTGACCTTGTTATTGTAACTAGTATTACATCTCAACAAGTTACACGGAGCCTAAAAATGTTCTAGCTGCTTAATAAGCGTGTTGGGCAATATCTGATATTCACCACCCGGCCAGCTCGGCGTAATATCTAATTGGGATTACGCTGAACACATTGCGGCAGCTCATTTTTTTTTTTTTTAGCTTATGTTTTAATCGCAGATTCTGACAAAATTCGACTCTAAAAATGATGGACATTAACACTGTTTGAAACACCATAATCTAGAGTCAATGTTCTATAGACCGAAAATTCAGTCTCTGTAGGTCGTTGGATCCACTGACTCGCCTGAGATTGCACATGTTGCACATGTCACGAGCTGGCTCTGACATGTCTGTTCAACACCCTACAGGGGTGGTATTCTGAGCACCGTTTTATCTTTGTTGTTTTATCTCTGTTGTAAGTCAGTGAGTTACAACAGCGCTAAAACAGTTGTTAAACGGTATTCTGAACACCGTTTTAACGATGTTGTAAGTCAGGAAAACCACGCCCACCGCAACCACGTACCACTATAACCAATAGGAAATGTTGTTAGAGGTAGTATATAAGAAGTTTTAACCAATCCGATTGCTCCCTTGGGCAAAAGCGCGCGCAACGCGCCTTGCTTTAATATGCGCGTTTTAGCGCTATATTTTGCGCTTGATATTTTGCATTGGCATTTTTGCTTGTGTTAATCATTGTTGTGTGCATGTTATGCGAGAGAATTAAAAAAAAAAACACAATTTGCTGAAGATAGTCATGGCAAAGGTTCGAAGAGGTGTGAATTTTCTCGCAGAAGAGGTTGAGCGATTAGTTGTTGAAGTTGTAGTGATAAAGATTGCCACCATGACATAACTATCCACCATCCACCCTGTTTTATCTCACAGGCATATATTTGTACATGGGCAGAGTTACAACAGAAGATAAAACAGTCGTCAGAATACCGTATTACAGATATGGTTTAACTGTTTGCGCCAAAAGTTACGCGCGTGCGCACAAACTATGATAATGGCATGCGCGGGCAAAGGGAGAGAGATAAAACAAAGTTAACAGAGTTAAAACAATAGTTACAACAGAGATAAAACGGTGTTCAGAATACCGATTAGTTACAACAGACTTAAAACAGAGATAAAACGGTCTCAGAATACCACCCCTACTAGCCTACCAGCTTTGGGCGTAGATTCGAAATATCTAGATAAAGTCTACATCTATTTACGTGTATAGTGGGCAGTGCACAAACCGGCCCCTTCCTTTGAAACTGTCCCTGACGTACACTACAGCTCAAAGAAATTGGCATAGGGAAAGGGAAGGAGCCACAGTTTTAAACCGCTGTATATTTTGTCAAGTTCAGCATGAAACACGATGCTTTCGCGTAAAAAGCATCTTGTTTCATGCTGAAAAAGGACGTCAAAGGAAAAGAAAGTGATTAGATTTTTAAATTTTATAATTGTGATGTCACATGTGAGGTGCTTCCCCATATGTTGTGTGCAATTTTTTTTTTAAATGTCAATTTTCTCAAAAGGTTATTTACCATTTCACCTGTGCATTTGATAAATCATTAGACACATGCTTGTACACACATATCGCAATGAAATGAATGTATTCCTTTATCATGGAACAGAATTTTTGGAAAAAGTAGTACCCAACATATTGGAGAGCACCTCGCATGTGATGTCACAAAATCAAAACTTACAACAATCAAAACTTTATCATCTTTTGACCAGTTTTCGTCAAATCTTCAGTAATATGTTTCTTTAATCTTTCTGCTTTTATCAAGACCAATTTAATCTGAGGGTGGACTATCCCTTCAAGACTGCATTGCCTAATATTGCCAAGAAAGACACTCAAGGACTAGGGCACTGCAATGTGGTGTTGGCAGACATGGTTACGTGTGCCCTGGGGGGTGTTTCACCAAGGTGATCGTAAGTTATGAATGGCTGGTGATCCCTTCTTGTGCTGAAGCAGATTCTCAATTTTTTTGATTCCCATCGGCTAAAGTTGAAGTTTGATCTTTATAAATTAATATTCTTGTTTTTAACAAGTGTCTCAATGCACAGTTTATTACTTGTCAAGTTTGATTGGGATTGTTGGAAATTAACTCCCACTTTGTTAAAACAGGAACAAGTTGGGGGTATCTGCTTTAGCACAAGAAAGGGTCACCAGTCGTTTGTAAAGTTGTTTGTAGCTTAACGGACAGCTTGGTGAAACACCCCCCTGGAGTGATAGAGTGACAAACAATGAAGCTCTTGATCATGTTCAGGAAGAGAGGATATATTGTTGCTAGAAAAAGACGACAGTACAATTGGTTGGGATACCTAGTGCAACATGACAGTGTATGTTTCAAAGTTGAGAAGGCCGTTTTAAGGGAAAGAACATAAAAGGTTATAGGTAGACCCCACAAAGCCTTCTTCGATGATGTCATTGTTAATTGTGGAGTATAAGGGGCTATGGAAAAATTAAGTAGTTGGCTCAAGACAGAGATGCTTGCAGGGACATCATTTTGAGAAGATGACCTGGGTGGTGTTTCACCAAGTTGTTCGTAAGCTACGAACGACTTTACGAACGACTGGTGATCCCTTCTTGTGCTAAATCAGATTCTCAATGAACAAAGTGTGGTATGGCATTTAGCACAAGAAGGGATCACCAGTCGCTCGTAAAGTCGTTCGTAACTTACGAACAGCTTGGTGAAACACCCCCCTGGTCACTAAACCTTTCCTTAAAGACAGCCAGTCCGTCCCTTTTTCAGATCACCACAAAACCATCGAAACATTGGCGAAACATATAGAGAAGTGTTAGCAAGCTCTATATTCACAATTTGAAACTGATACGTAGTGTGAAATTCAAATAATGCACGTAAACAACGTCTGGTTAATAGTCTTCACCTCAGGCTCTTAGCAGTTTGTGTTGAAATATCTGCTTTATTGATTAATCTGTTTATTAAATAATAAAACGCATTATGAAAAAAGTTGTTCTAAGGAAGAAATCATCTCCAAAGTTTGACAGTTACTCATAAAATTAGGATTTCACGCACGCATAATAACCACATAGGTACTGTAACAAAGACTAATACTTTTTTCGTAGTACGAAAAAAGTCGGTTTGAAATTTAACGGCTGAAATTTTTTACATATACAGAAAGCTTTAACATGCTATATTCTTAGAAATGGTCTTGAATCACACTTTCTTCAATTTACGATCGCGATAGACGATTTCAAAGTTTAAGCTTGCAAAAGGGACGGACAATCTTTAAGCTTAGACAGATATTAGACACTATACAGGGGTGTATAGATGTAGACTATATTGATTATGCTAATGGTGGAAAATTGTCCCTTCATCCATGGGTTTAACCCTTTATGCACCACGTTTGCATTTTGTCACAGTTAATACACGCAGATCCCATAGGGCAACAGATTCTCTGACACATGTTTCTCTGCAAACCATATTTCAGGGTGTCTTCCATAACACCAGGCAAGAAAAGAAGTCCTGTAATAGTCCCCACAAATATTTTGTTAAAAAACAAATCCACAAAGTATTTGTAGCAGATCATTATAACAAGGGATCTCACTTTGATTGATTTTATGCATGTGAATAAAAGACTTGTTGGCTCAGAAAGAACTGATTTGCCTGCACTATTGTGTAGTATTTGCTCACAAATTGTAAACAAAATCAACACTTTCATTAAAAATCCAGTTTATTTTAGAAAATTTATATACAGATGTATTGGTACTATACATTTGAGGGTGGATTGTGTCATACACCAATGTATGTTAATGGTTAAATATTGGCAAAAAACTTAACATATTTTGCCAACATATGCACAATTTGAATTCCACATGAACCAACATTTCCTGGATAAATGGACAGATCCCACTCACCCGTCAGTCAGGTTCAATAGAAGAACAAAGAGTTGCTAAATCAGCAATGGGACCCAGGTATAGGATTGGTCTAGCGCCCCCTTTAGGGAAAGCTGTCATGATACAAAGGTGGGGCATCAGCACATTGAATGAATAGGTAACTTCAGTTTTATATACTTGCCATAGAAGCAAATTAATGATGTGCCTCTTTTGTGTCGAGCCTTACACAATGTTACATATCAATCCAAATCAATTAGTAAGACATCAAACATACATATGACTAGAAAGAACGTATGAAATGATATATATATCTTAGTTTGTAGCGTATGATTTGACTGCTGATCAAATGCATGGTATTGGTAGGCTAAATTTATACATGTATGCTGACATAATATTATATCCTATGCATTACTGAAGTGAATTGTATTGTCAACAATACCAATTACTTCTGATGAATATTCCCCAAAGGCAGGTTCATGCATGGTCAGAAGTACAATACGTTTCGTGCCACACCGTCTATGTGTTAGTCCTTAAAATGACGGTTAGGTTGTTCTTTCGCAATAGGCAGGGTATTTTCTTGTAGTGTCAAGGTCTTTGGGTTTTTTATGACCATGAAGAGCACAGAAAGATGAAATTGATCTGGGGGTGTTTCACCAAGCTGTTCGTAAGATAATGACTTTACGCACGACTGGTGACCCTTTCTTGCGCTTCATGTTTTAACATTGAGGAAGGTCATTATTTCCTACAATCCTAATTGAATGGGAAAAAATCATAAACTTAGTATTCAGACACTTGTTAACAACAAGAAATTTAATCAATTAAGATCAGCTTTCAATCAAAATGAAAATCATTTGAATTTGATTGAGCACAAGAAAGGGTCAGCAGTCGTGCGTTAAGTCGTTCTCAGCTTAAGAACAGCTTGGTGAAACACCCCCAGGTCATTTGTTGTAATGTGGATTGCAACAAGGATTTCCTCATTCCAATACCATTGTATTTTGTAAGCTTTGGTATGCTTGCTTAGAAAAACATTGAAGTGGAAGGCTGTTCCTGCACATCAAGCTACTTTTATTGTAGAAATTACATTATGTAAAATGAGTGTGTCATAGTAATAGTAGCGTAACTGTGAAGGATGTTAAAAGATATACCGGATTATCAGTACCCTTTCAGTCATTTAATTGAGTTTAATTTACAGTTTACAATTTAGAGATAAAGAGAGACAGAGAGAGAAGGGAATTTACAGAGAGTGAACACAAAAAATAGAGATGTAAAATTTAGATACAGTTTATGCAAAATAAAAAGGTACATACCATGCAGGAACTTTCTGCATTTATTTTACAGTATACTTAAAGTTGAACTGTACCAAGTTATATGTCTGCTTAAAATGTGTGACACAGTTTAAATCTATTTTAAATACTTTTCCAACACCTTGCTCTTGTTGTTCATGAAAAATAATGTAAGTTATAAATGTTCCCTTGAGCTCCTGTGTTATTATGGTAAATGGCACAACGTACATCGAAATAGCAACTTGTAATTGATTACATGTATCTTGATGATGATTTTGTTTTCTCTCAAAAAAGGAAAGCTATGGCTAAGTGGGGGGGGGGGGGGGGGGTATTACATGTCTCATTGCATGCTTTTCAGAAATATATCTATTAACTATTGTTGGGCTACAGATTCCACTAACAATATCACAGTATGATAAGTGGAATAAAATGATACATTTCAGTGGAATAATAAACTGCACATGTCATTGAACTAATGGAACTCTAATGGAAATGGAAATGGAAACACTAATGGAAATGGATTTTACGAGCTGTAATTATTAAAATGCTTATTAACATTGGTTTTGCATCAATCTGTATTCAGATTTGTGTTGGTTTATCCTACATGTGTACTCAGTACATTTTGAATTAGTCTTCCATCCATCTACTGTAGAACTACACTGTACATGGTTGTATTCATTTGCTTCAGTACTTTCATTTGATGAAGTGACAACAGTCTGAACACTAATTGTGATAAGGTTCATGTTCAACAGTGATAAAAACCAGTTACGAGCTCCAGGAAAATAAATAAAAATCTATTTCCAGGCGCTTCTTTTCATGTCCGGAAATAATTATGTAGTTTTTCACTGGCAGGCTAATGATAAGGACACGCATTGTTTTATATTTAGAGTATGCCAATTGTATGATATATACCATTATATAACATACCCAGTAATGATGTTTCATATATTTCTAGTCAGTATGTTGAATGGTTATCAGTAAACATGATCCAAGCCAAAGGCGGACTTGATTCCAAATATTTCGCCTCCATTCTTCGTCCACAGCCTAAAACAAGAGACAAACTATACAAATAGGATGGCTGACCAAGCTGCCAAGAGGCAGACATCTCCAGTGGGGCTACCAGGCCAGAGTGCCCAAGGGGGGCTGCCACAGGAGAGTGCCCTCCCCTTGAATCACCCTGAAGGCAGGAAGCCAGGAGAATCTTCTTCTGTGACACCCAAGGAAACAACCAAGCCCAAATCTGCTCAGGTGAAAAGCATAGTTCGTGTATGGAGTTTATATGACCTTTATGGTAAAGTGATAATCATATGTTTAAGTGTGGCTATCATAATTTTGATGCCGATTTCGTATAAAATTGTCTATCCCTTCATTTTCCCCTGTCACTTTGTCACTGCGACTGCGAAAAACTAATACCTGCTATGTGAATTCCATGCAAACATTCAATTCAATTCAAGTCATTTTAAGCATCAGAAAAACAAAAGCAATTCCTCTGACTTTATGTGTTCCAACTCTTTAATCAGTTACAACTTGTGATTAACTGGTTCATTACAGAGCCCACATATATGAGGGCTGGCTGTCTTCACTCTGATGCTAAGCAGCACGATTCCCATAAAATCTCATATTTGCATAATAGATGACAGGCTATGAATAGACTTCTAATATTGTATAGGGCAGAATGAAGCCATACATGTACCCCTTTGGTTAATGCAGTTCCATGACAGATTTTGACTTTGGAACTGGACTTGGGTTCAAGAAGCCAGAGAATCTAACTGAGCAACGGGCTAACATAATAAGTGCTTTTCTTTGCCCTCATGAAAAACTTGATATTTGCTTACATTGCAGAGCATCTGCATGAGGGGTGAGATATCGCTATTTTTTTTTATGAGTCTTGGTCACACTTGTGATCTTAATGTACAGGTTACTTTGTAACAGGCTTCAGTGGAAAACACTTTCATACTGTACAAGGAAATACGGTCTTTATGGACAGGTGGTCTTTTCACACAGATGGTTGTCACTATAAGTTTGTACTGTATCACCTTACATTTTCTCTGGCAACATTGTACAGAAAGTAGTAGAATATTGGCTACTGATAATCGTTTGTCTCACAATGTAAGGTAAACGGAATCGAAAGGATCACAACGTTTCGTGCGCCGCTGCAACACTTCGTCAGGTGTGTGATACAAAATACATTTATTACCGGCCTGTGGCTTTGTCCTTTTTGTCCTTTGTCGGTAACTTGTTACTGCCGGTCAATGCAAGGCGCATCAACGGTCTATTGTTGGTCAAGTACCCGGATACGCCGGCCATTAGTATTGGACCATTTATGAGCAGATTTCAGTTAGTGCGCTGCGCTGACCATAGGGTATTTAAATCCCTACTTGCTACAATTTTGTATCACACCCAACGATTATCAGTAGCCATTCATCCACAATGAGTGACAGTTGTGAGTGCGTTGGGTCTGTGCAGCACACAGTAGGAGGGTGTTTAACACACTCACAAAAGATATACGAATGTTAAAACTGTGCATTATTTGTTTTATTTATATTTACCACAACTTAAAATAATATTTGAATTGAACATTTCCCAACATCATATGAGGTATCATAATTAAGGTGGACAACATCATATGGTAGTTTCCGAAAATGTATTTATTAAGGAAGTGAAAGGACAGAAGACTGTCCAAGCATCAGTCCTATAGGACATATTGGAGAGCACCTCGCATGTGACGTCACAAAATGAAAATTTTCAAAAGATCATAACCTTCTTATCCCTTGGCGGATTTTCATTAAACTTCACTAATTCTGTTTCTTTCATGTTTCTGCTTTTATTGAAAGAAAAATAATTTCAGGTTGAACTATCCCTGTGCATTCGAAGTGTCCATGTGTGTGCTAACTTAAAAACACCTCTACGAAACACAAATAATACATGGGTGACATAAAGCATGAATAGATACAGTCAGAGCTCTCGCTAGTGTTTATTAATACAAAGTATAAACTTGAAATAATCTTATAGAGCATCAAAACACATCGTGAGATATATAATGAGTGTACAAATATCACACATCAACACATAGCAGCCTTTTATGTGACATGGACTCTATCAAGAGCCCTATTTACAGTAAACAAACCAAATCACAATATATCAATTAAAAGATTTTGCAAATTTCACCACTATAAAAAAAGTCCCTGTACAAATATATTAACTATACATCAACACGATTAATATTTCACACAGGTACTAAGTGGTGACAGGCAAAAGAGGCAATATTCACAAACAACTTAAAATTAAATGGAAACATGAGAAGAGGAAGGACTAGAAAAAGGGAGGATCAGAATAATGAACATGATAGGAGATATCAGATCCAAGAGAGAAAGTGAGTGGGTGAGCGGGAGAGAGAACAAATCAAGAGAGTTGTGAATCAGAATGCAAGGGATACTTGTGCTCAAATACGTATCTAAATTCAAAATGTTGCTCCATTTGATTTTCTTGCATCTGCAACTCAGTGGCCAGTGGCATTATGTAATATGTGTTTTCCATCCTGATTATTTCCTGTACCAGATAAGATTTCGGGTCAGGCATTGTAAGTTTGACTTAAGGCCAAATTCTAAAATGAAATGTCTATGCCCTTTATGCAGAAGTAAATGCTTGGCAGAATCAAGTCACCTTGAAAGGTCCAGGTGAATCTAGATCAAGGTCGTTGTCAAAAACATATAAACAAATGATGATTAAACAATCCGCTTGGTTTTAGCCCTATTCCTAAAATATATACTGGTAAAGTGTTCTTTTACATGTATACGTACATATGCATTGGTATAGGATTGATGTTGAATTTCCCCTTGCAAAACAAGTAATGTGCACGTGCTCTCTCCCTATGATCTTCATGATTCCTTCCACATATAAAAGGGAGTACTTGTTCAATTGATTTGCAGTTTCACTTTAAAGGGAGCGCATTCATAGATGTGGTCCTCATTTATGGGGAGTATATACTAAGCGTTGGGTTACCCTTTGATGTGGGTAATGAATGAATGTTGACTACGTGTTCCATGTAAAATCAATCAATCAAATATTTGTTTGAACCCTACTATCCTAATAGTGTGGTACCCAAATGTAAACAACAGATTCAGGGACTAACTCTAGGTGTTATTACGGGGTTATCTGTTAACACAATTGATTCACCAATTGATAGTTCCTCTTATCCTACGTAGGATGATAGGGAACTAGTGGGAGGAAAAAGGCAACCAATATCACAACAATAACAAGTGAAGTAAGGTATTAACAGAAAGTGCATAGAGATATGCAATTATACCTGATATGTTATGCGCTATACTACAAAATTTTTAATTATTATCATTATTATTAACCTTTTTTTCAAAATGTAGGGTGGCAGTGGAGGGAGAAAGTCCAAGAAAGGTTCCAGGAGTGAGCAAAGAGCGGCCCTCCAAGCGGCCAAGAAGAAGGGCCGGAATAAGAAGGGGCAGGAGGAGGGAGATCTTGCCGTCCACGTGGCGGGATTGGTAAGTGTATGTGTCCACAAAGTTTGAGTGTCAGCTCCCCTATAGTCCAAATTCTCATGAAATTGCCAGAGATTTATGTAAGGTGTTAATGATCAACCTTTTGCAAACACAGCATTAGAAATATAAACTTACACTAATAAAGCTAGCTCTTCAGCCCAGGGTAAATGACTTGCGCTGCTCAGTGTCTGAATAAAGAGAAGCAAGCCCGCAAATAGGCAGGCTCAGTGAAGAAGGGCTAGTTTGAAGCAGTCAAACCTATTCTGCCCAACTCTGACAAAAGGAAGCAACTAACAAAAGAGACTTTTCTTGTAAATGAGCACGATGTGTCTGTCACTTGCATTGGCGTGAGTGCTACACCACATCATGTTACATTGAATATCTCGCAGCAAGATGAATATTTCTTGTCCAGATTTTGCCCGTACCAAGGGAATGCTGGGTACAATCTAAGAATACAGGTACCAATAAACCAGATTTTAGTGATTTGTCACATGCTTCCTTTTGTCAGAGTAGGACAGTATTGATTGCGAATCTTGTACTGTCACGGCTTGTTTGTAACAGATGTCCCCCCAAAACATTGGAGTGCAACCCTGCACTGCAAACATTCTGCAAACAAACAAAATTTGTGTAATGGCATACAGATTTGCAAGAGTGCTCCAAGTTTGAACTTTACCTTGCACTGCCCTATCTGCACAGGATAGATAATTGCTTGTGCTTGCCAGGATCTAGTCCCTGTGTGATCATTCAACTGATGACTCGCGTCATAGAGTGCACACGGGACCTTGTTTTTGGTTGGACTTGGGTACCTGGTACTTGTAGTTGTCACTTCACTGAAGGCTTTCAATGACGTGAGGTGAACGGTGGATGCTTGTGCTGCAGTTTATGTGAAATCATGGACCCGACAGGAAAAGTTAGGATACTGTTTGAGTTTCATAAACCACAAGCAGAGGTGAATATATTTGAACTGAGTCTAACTGACATGTAAACCAGAGGGAAGTGACCAAAATTATGATTTATTTTAATTAATGATCAAATGACATTGAATGGTACATGAGCATTCCTGTGAGATATCCCTGTACTATCTACATGTCTCTTTATATACATGCTTGTGTATATATTCAATTTATATCCATATCAGGATATAAAAGTTTGATATTTATTTCACATACATATTTTTTTACATTCCTTTATTTTAGGTTTTGGATGATTCACCACCGCAGAGTCCGGTTGGGTAAGTTGTTCCCCTTTTTTAAAAATCTATCAGTCATTTTGTATCCTCATGAAAATGTGAAGTTTTCTTGACAGGATTTGACCCTAGCATTGTTGTATACAAAGGCGTGCTGTAGGCGGCAAGAGTGAGAGTTGCCTTAGCAGTGCATGTGGCTTCCACCTAAAGCATGTAAAAGCAAGCTCTCTAAGAGAAAAACAGGAATCATGCAGATTTTTTTTTTGCAGGAAATTCTGGGAAACCTTGTCTAAACTTGATACAGAGCTCCCCCCCCCCCCCTTGGTGTAAAAGGGAAAATAGTAAATTCTGAAGCAAGGTTGCCATACTAGTACAAGTGTTCGTGTTCTAGCTTACAATATGACCAATCCATGATATTTTTATAATACAATGTCGATATATATGATCACTTGTCTTTTACAGCACACATTGAGTTCCCATTGCCCAACTTCCTAGCTCAGGTTCATGCCAAAGTTTGGGGGTGTGCGATATTTCCCAGAAAGTGATCTACAAAGATTCTATTCTATTTGACAGAAAAAATATACAATTGTTTACAAACATTGTCATGCAATGAGAGAGAGAGAGAAAGTATTCATTGATGTCGGTGGTTTAAAAGGAGAAAAACAAAATAATTGTTACGCTTGGGCAACAGCTGTAAGTATGGTATGTATTTAATCTCAGTTTTTCCACAAAGTAATGACTTCAGACAAATGTTGTAATATTATTTTACATTTATATCTTTAAGTTAACTTTTACTGATACAAGCCATCTTCCTGTTATTTTTAAGTATGGATATATATACTCAGTCTTGTTACATTATTATTGTTTTTTGTACAAACAGTTGTTTTTATGCCTGCATGATAAATTTATTGAATTTGGGGGTCATGTAGATTAAAGGTCAAAGGTCACAGGTCAAGGTCAACTCCTAACATTTCACATTTCTCTAGTTTGATATAATGTGTGTTTTGCTGTTACTATTCTTAGTAATAAGATTGATTGGTCAATCTGTTTAAATTGATCAGCAAAGAAAAAGAGGATCCTGCGGGACTTGAACCGGTCATATACTGCTTTCCGGGCAGCAACACTTTCCACCAGGCTGTCCGCTTGGCTTATTGCAAAATGATAATGACACAATACATCAGTTCGATCCTTTGAATGAACATATTATTTTAGGGTGTACCTTTAAATTGTCTGAAATGTCAAAACATATTTTTTTGAAACTTTGAATAAAGTTGATGCAAATTTAGTTATTAAATGAGTACCCACATTCAGAATACTGATGCAAGATGATAAGATAATTGGCTTTGTTTTCTCACTTTGATTTTCCTGTTCGTAATAACCCTCTTTCTTTCAGGACTGGTTTGGTGTACAGTGAAAGGAGCTTGCTGCATTACTGCCCTGTTGGAAGGTAGGTCAGTTTGTTATTGAGAAGAGGCGGAAATGATTAATCAATGTTTGAAATACCGGATTCAATGTTTCATCGACAAATCAAATTATTTTCAGGGACATAGGTGTTGCAGCCATCTAACCCACACAAGACCATTCTATCTTGAGTTGCCAAGCAGCCTCTGGGTGGTCAGTGCATTTTTATTTAATGCATTAATTACACAATGTATGTAGCACTAGCCCTAGAGTAAGTATATGCATGGAACGTGATGAGAATGACTTTATTCTGGTAGTATCCAACACTATGGCCCGTACTCTGAACAGAGGTTTAATGCAAACAGGGTACTAGCATTATGAGACACCAAATAAATGGTGCAAACCCCAAAATCATCGATTTTTTCAACACAGAATCACAAATTGGTCGATTTAAATTATTCGCTGTAATTACTGTGTAATTACTTTGTGATTTAATCACAAATTATTCCAAATGTGGATCATTTGAGGGCAAATAACTTTCAGCAAGTTTATAAAATGGCCAATACATGAATTTAAGACCATTGGCAAGAGAATTGCTCACCACCACCTGTTTGAAGGCTTTTGTCTTCCCAGTACAGCATATTCCCTTTAATGATTGTCTGGCAGGAGCATGTGGGTGTTATACTTGTACTACTTGAAGCGTTGGTATTCTTTATCATATGAGACATTCACCAAGGAATGTTTTTATAACCACTTCTCTGAAATGCCTTTACAATTAGAAGATCCTATATATGTTATAAATGTTTCAGTACTTTTAAAGGTAAGGGGTAGCAATGGTAATGATTACCTGACTGGTAATCAAGGAATTGTTGCTTTGCCTTTTTCACAGGTCCAATTTTAGTTTGATTTTGGGATAGCAGAAGCCAGGGAATTATTGTATTTTTGATCAATTTAACGAAATAGGGACCCCTGTGATGACGTTATAAATATCTGTCACGATGACGGCTCGTGATCTTTATCACCACTTGATTTAACTAGATTTTAGCGCAAGAACTTCTGTTTTTACTTCTTTCTCCCTAAAACCATGCTGGTCTGATATTAGAAGTGGCTGATTTCCATGCTAATGTTTTGCTGCATGTTAGCAACATTTTGCTTGTTTGTTCTCATTCATGTCTTCAACGCTATCCATGGTCTTGCACCAAGCTATCTGTCTGATCTTTTGTCTATCCACATCCCAGCAAGATTCCTTCAATCATCCAATCAGTAGTTTCTTCATGTACCACCTCAAAAAACATAACATTACGGTGAACGCTCATTCTCTTTTATCTGCTTAACTTTCTGGAACCTGCTACCTCATGAAATTCACTCCCAATGTAACCCCAAGATCTTTAAAGAATGACTTAAAACCTACCTATTCAAAGACAGTGTACTTGTATGTGTGATTATGAATTTTATGAAGTTTGCAGCTGCATCTTTTCATCTCTTCTTTTCTTTATGTTAATTAGTCATTTATTTTTGTAATTTAAGATGCACATGTTAATTAGTCACTTATTTTTGTAATTTAAGATGCAATTTGATCTTTGTTCAGTTAAATTGTATTCTATGATGTACATAGTATGTAGATATACAAGTAAATGTAAATTGTCAATTCAAGTCCTTTCCATGTAAAGTGCATTGAGAATTCCTACGGTTTTGAAATGCACTATGTAAGAAACATTTATTGTCATTGTTATTATTATTATTGTAGTAAATATGGGAATGCTGAATGCCCAGAAAGATTCGCAGTGTGCATGGAGGAGCTGCGAAAAACTGGATTGGTTGACAGGTGTATCCCAGTTGAGGTGAGTTTAAAGTCCAAGTTTTTAAAAGAAGTACGAGTTCCTGTCACAACAAAATGTGTATAAAACTGCATATGCGTACACGTGTACGGGATGAGAATAAAGAACGCCACTAATCAACAACATTATGGACAATCACAATATGTAGAATGTGGCACCATGTAGTTCATAGTGACCAGCAAAGTATTATGTGCCATTATCTGTTATGAATATCAAGTAATATATCTACACTACAACTCAAAGGAATTGGCATAGGGAACGGGCTTTTTTAGCCTCAAAAGCATCATGTTTCATGCTGAACTGGACAAAATATACAGCGGTTTAAAACTGTGGCTCCTTCTCTTTCGTCGCTTTCCCTTTCCCTATGCCAATTCCTTTGGGCTGGAGTGTATATTTTCAAAACAGCATAGAATGTTTTGTTCTTTAAAACAATCATAGTAGTGTACGTGGGCTTGAAATGCAGCATCTGATGTCACGTTACGGTTGTACTCTCGCTTTAAGTAAACAGTTCAATCACTATTATTTGTCCACTTTATTTAGTTTAACATTCATTACTCTGTCATTCATGTCATTTTCCCTCTAGGCTCGGCCTATCACAGATGAGGAATTTCTCAGCATTCACAGGTGAGTGAGGATGATAGGAAAACTACTTCCCTCTTGATTTTAGTGTTTTACATGAATGCCTTAATCTAATTTACACTCCTAGTCAATTTACAAAATTCTCCATAATTTTGTAACACTACAACAGCTTGCCTAGTGTTTCAACGAATGTAGTAAATCCTCAGCTGTACCATGAAGAATGATGCTTGCAAGGTTGCAACAGTATTTATACTGTACACTATGTCTAGGTGTTAGAAGAACCTAATGGGTTTACTTGTTTGGGACAGTGGTGAAGACAGCTACTCATAGAAGGAGGGGAGAAATGTGTAAGAAAAAAAGATTAAAGGGCAAAGTATTCATTTATGACAGGCTAGTTCTGGAAAGGACTTGTTTGCTCAACATTTAGTACTTGTTCAACAAGAAGTTCACGTATGTCACTCATTAAACAGTGCAGGTGAGAAATTTCTCAGGGATTATCGCATATGATCAATGCATGTACTGTATGTTCTGTAGTCATGGAGATATTCAATTGCTATAAATATATTTTCCATAATTTTCTGTTTCAGGTATGCCTGAAAAGGCAGTTGCTCTGTTTATATTGAAGAGCACAGCATTTCAGTCCATGAGAAATGATTTACAGACTGACAAGTGCATCTTCATGTGTCATTTGCTCTCATTTTTATCTCTTTTGGTGTCTTGCAGCCCAGAATATTTAGACACACTCAAGAAGTCGAGCACAATGCCTCCTGACGAACTCCAGAATCTAGCTGAGAAATATCAAGCAGTGTTTTTGTGCAATGTAAGTCCTGCCCAGCTGTAACATGAAATTATAGATAAGAACTAAGAAGGGAAGACGGATACAGAGGGAGGAAAACGATAGCAAAAAATAACTCATCATCTTTAATTTAAGTAGGGATGCTGTCTGTGCGTGTTTTCTCTTTGCACTTACTTCTCTTTCTCCCATTGCCTTTAATATCAGATATTTAATCTACTTTTAATACAATTCATTAGTTATACTGGCATTTGCTGGGATGTACTATTCATAAACATTCTTCTCCAGCTATGCATTTCGTGCTGACTCTTCTTTATTCCTATGTAGTACACACTGTTTGAACTGAAATCAGTTTCTTTAATTATTAAGCTACATGATTATCAAGTTTTTATCTTAAAGATAGTTTAAACACAGTAATATTTACAGTCTTTTTATTTTTGAATTGAACATTCATTGATTTGTTTCTTATGAAGTTATGAAACAATTCTTCTTGAAAGCAATAATATGATCTGTTATTTGTTATTTTCAACATCTTACCATTGGCAGGAGAGTTTTGAGATTGCACGCCTTATGGCAGGAGGTCTCATAGATCTGACAGAGAAGGTGGTCAAAGGAGAAGTGAGACATCTTTTTATTTTTCCCCCTTTTAATTTATTTTTATTTATCCATGGCTCTACGTAACACAGTAGTAGCAGATCATTCAAAAATGATTATTGAAAGGAAGAGAGTAATATCTGCCTTTATATAGACATTCCAAATACTATGGGCAGGGGCACTTGTGGATAGATGGTTTAAACAGGTTCATTGTTTTTGAACACAAGTATGGAATTATGAGCCCCCCCCCCCTCTCCCTCCCCTTTTAACCACATCTTATTCCACCACCACTGTGCTGCTTTGCACCCTAAGCCCCCACCCACCCCCTCTCATTCTTCTGAACTTGGTAGAGGGGTGCCTGTGGAACATTCATAACCTGACCCTGTCCCAATAAACTGCAGTGAAATGTCTATTCTGTTCCAAGATACTGCACTTAAATTTGAAAAATATGTCCTTCTCCAATATGGGTCGCACTGAAAGCAGCCAAGGGGCAGCCAAGTGTTTGTGATCAATAAAGGTATCACTAGGTATTGCCGCGCAAAGGCCGCCAAGAGATTTTACGGTTTTACACAGAATTAATTTAAAATCTGATTCAATTTACTAAACAACCATTTTAGCACTTCAGAGGTCTACCGTGTGTCTTCTGCTGCCCCTGACAGCTCCCTCGCTGATTTTGACGACTCTTGGCTGCTCTTGGTGGCTTATAGTAGGACCGCCCACTCTATGAGCAAGATTAAATGCATGTATCTGACGTGACACAGGATTGAGATCTCACCCTTTTCTCTCTTTCCCTCTAGCTCCGCAATGGCTTTGCAGTTGTGAGGTAATGAGGCACCGTATTACAATTTGAATATTGAATAGTAATGAAGTAAAGAAAGAAGATATGAACTGCTCAGATGGTGTACCAATCAGTCCAAGTGATGTTTTCATGCAAAAAGTTTTAGCAGGTGCATCAGCTTTCACGTTAAACGAGCAATATTTTTGTAAAAGAACAAAATGACCAACTGAATAGATGAAAAGATTTAGTGCAACGGTGGCCTGTATCACACTGAGTTACAATCAATAGAGCAGTTGTTAATTTGAAGTGAGAATGAATGAAAACTGAGAAAAGGCACAGAAAACTTCAAGCTAGATCAATTTTACATCAATATTGATATTCCTTTTTAAAATGAGTTTAAAGTTTCTAATAATTCTGGCCTGATGGTTTGTTAGTGTGCAGAAAACAACAACACATGTGTTCCATTTTGACAATATAATACCCTAATCGTACTTGACTTCTATCCCACCAGACCGCCAGGGCACCATGCTCAGCGTGATAAACCTGACGGGTACTGTTTGCTCAACTCAGTAGCCCTCGCTGCAAAGATGGCCAGGACCAGATGGAATGTGGACAGGTAAGAATGCACAAGAACTTGTCTTAGGCCTGTATTCATGAACAGAGGTTTAATGCAAGTACAGTCAAACCTGTCTTAGCGGCCACCTGTCTAAAGCAGCCAACCTGTCTATAGTGGCCGCAAAAATAATTCCCTGGGAGAGAGATCAAGTGTTAAAGAACCTGCCTATAGCAGCCACCTGTCTATAAAGGCCACAGTTTGTATTTCCCTTGGGTGGCCACTATAGACAGGTTTCACTGTAGTGTACTAAACATGGACTGATTTTATGGGACACCGAATGAAATGTAAGGAAATATTATTATTGATTCAATATAATTAATTTTGTCCTTGGAATCACTGGTATATTGAGTTCGCCAACATTATAATTACAGTGAATAACTGAAAACACCCACTGTTGAAAAATCAATGATTTTGTGACAGCATCAGATGATTCATTTTGCACTCATCGTACATTGTATCTAGACTCATTTTCACTTTTAAAGTCAAATCAGTGGGAGGTTGTTGCACTATTAAAAGAAAATAATTTTGGTATATATATATATATATATATATATATATATATATATATAATATCAACAGTTTTCCAGCAAAGACCAATGAGCATCATCAAAAAACTAGTTTTATGAGCAAAGAATATAAATTCAAACCACATAAAGCTACATGTTAACTGCGTGAAGTCAAATTAATCTAGTTTAAAGTTTAAAGTGCTGATTCTCAGTTTTTGTCTCGCCCACCGGAGGTGAAGGCGAGACTAAGGGATCCAAATGGCGTCCGTCCGTCGTCCGTCCGTCGTCCGTCCGTCGTCCGTCCGTCGTCCGTCGTCCGTCCGTCGTCCGTCGTCCGTCGTCCGTCGTCCGTCGTCCGTCACAAATGTTAAAGTTTACCTGCAAGACTCTCTTATGATCCATAACTTCACATGGGTTGCTTGGATTACAACCTAACTTGGGTCATAGATGCACTGGGGGTACCTTCATGTTATGGTGGCGTTGGAGGTCACAGGATAAGGTCAAAGGTCATTTGAGGTCATACGTTAAAGTTTACCTGCAAGACTCTCTTTTGACAAATAACTTCACATAGGTTGCTTGGATTACAACCTAACTTGGGTCATAGATGCACTGGGGGTACCTTCATGTTATGGTGCTGTTGGAGGTCACAGGATAAGGTCAAAGGTCATTTGAGGTCATACGTTAAAGTTTACCTGCAAGACTCTCTTTTGACAAATAACTTCACATGGGTTGCTTGGATTACAACCTAACTTGGGTCATAGATGCACTGGGGGTACCTTCATGTTATGGTACCTTTGGAGGTCACAGGATAAGGTCAAAGGTCATTTGAGGTCATACGTTAAAGTTTACCTGCAAGACTCTCTTTTGACAAATAACTTCACATGGGTTGCCTGGATTACAACCTAACTTGGGTCATAGATGCACTGGGGGTACCTTCATGTTATGGTGGCGTTGGAGGTCACAGGATAAGGTCAAAGGTCATTTGAGGTCATACGTTAAAGTTTACCTGCAAGACTCTCTTTTGACAAATAACTTCACATAGGTTGCTTGGATTACAACCTAACTTGGGTCATAGATGCACTGGGGGTACCTTCATGTTATGGTACCGTTGGAGGTCACAGGATAAGGTCAAAGGTCATTTGAGGTCATACGTTAAAGTTTACTTGCAAGACTCTCTTATCACACATAACTCATCACATGTTGCTACAATGGCAATCAAACTTGGATGATGGATGCACTGGGGGCACCTGCATGTTATTGTGCTGTAAGAGGTCACATGATAAGGTCAAAGGTCATTTGAGGTCATACATTAAAGTTTACTTGCAAGACTCTTGGTGAAGGCTTCCTAACTTGTACACAGAATTGTGTGAGCATGTGTGAGCATTACTGATGTAGATTTAGGCAAACATTACTCATGCACATTTATGCAAATTTATTCAAAGTCACTATTTTGCACCTGATTTTGATGTTGTCTGTTTAAAGTTGCTTATTTGTTTGTTTCAGTTTTCTTTTGCGTAGCAACGGAGATCGCGATATTTCTGGTTATTTTCGCAAGTGGGCGAGACACAATATTGCTAATGCCTTGTTATTCAACTGAATGGATATTTTTGTCCTGAACACTCAATTTTCCATGAATGTTTTTTTGTGTCTCATTGTCTTAAAAACAGGGTGTCCCATTTGCAAAAGTCATGAAACTCGGCAGCAACCAGCAGTATAAGGTGTATGAAATTTCACCGTCATAGCTTCAAGATCATTTTCAGGAGAAATTGAAAAAACATTCTTGATTACGTTTGAATCGCATCAAGCATTGTCTACATTCATAACTGTATTGTTCCTATCAGCGCAAGATGCAAGGCATGGCTCCCATTGAACGCATGCACTGTGGAGGAGACCATGTAGCGTACAGCGGTCTCCAGTCTCTAGGCTACAGGTTTTGGACAAACCAACCCCAAACCTACTCAAAATCTACTGACCTCTAGTCAGTTTCAAATTCTATTATTGGTAAGGAAGTTCTAAATACAGTATATTCTTCCATTTTCTGTGTTTTTTTACAGAATTTTATTTGTTTAGCCTGCAAAAGGGACACCCTGTCTTACATTTATTAGAAATGAATTGCTGGAGCATGAAGACTATGGTGTTGAGTGAATAAAGGATGTCCGCTTGTGTCTCCTCAGAGTGCTGATAGTTGACTGGGATGTCCATGCAGGGCAAGGAGTGCAGTACCTGTTTGAAGATGACCCAAGGTAGGCTTACAGCATGACCTTTCTTCATTTATTTGCCACAACTTTAATCATATTTATACAAATTTGATCCAAAGAAACATCAATTACAAATACACATAAAACAAAGAAAGAAAATAATACACACACAAAAAAACAAATGTATGAGTGTGAAGAAGAAGCAAAGTCCATTGGCCTGTCTGAGCCTTCTCACCAGTATATATCATATTATAAAACCATACCATAAATACCATATTATAAAACCTACAAAACCGATAATTTCAACAAAACTGACAGATATAAAACAAAAAACAGAGAAGACCAATAGAGTCTTTAAAAAGGCATAATTATTTTATGATTGTCTAGGATGACGTGAAAGCAAGACTGCTGTATTTGAATGTATGATATATTCTTTGTTTTCTTTTGAATATTGGCAAAGATATGGACTGTTTCATGAAATTTGCCAGAAATGTGGCAGGCTTATCTGCTGGTAGTATGATTATATTAAAAAACTGATATAAACAATAACTCCATCTTTCATGAATGAAATGAAACTAATTGAACTGAAATATGGTTTGTCATTCTAGCATGCTATCCTTCAACATCCATCGCCTTGGGAACCATACTTACAATCCCAAACTTGAAGACACAAACTACGACCATGTGGGCATCGGGCCAGGATTGGGCTACAATGTGAACGTATCGTGGAACAAGGTACAGTATTGTTTCGACCACTCCATGTATGTGTATGAATAAGGGAATGTAAATGCCTGCAATTTCATTATGACTGATTATGGTCGGATCCGATCATGATTTTGACTCACTCCTTCCAAGAACGCAAATATCCTTTCTGCTCTCTCTCTCTCTTATTACTTCTTGTCTTCCCCTCCTGTTCCATGTTTCAGGTTGTCCTTGATCTTCTACTCTTCTTTATTTGATCTCCTTTTGTTTCTTTTCCATTCAATGACATTATGCTTTGGGTTTGACCATCCATCCCTCCTAAATCCTGTTACGCATTATTCAACCAATTTTCTTCAAACCTGGTGTCTGCATGTACTAGTATTTTATCCAAATTAAAAGTTTGGTCAAATTGGACAGAGGTCAAAGATCTATGAACTTTGCCAGAAAGTGCTTAAAAAGTCTGTCCTGAAATCACTTACGCAATATCTTGACAACATAAATGATGGATAACTCACATACTCAAAGGCGAACTGCCAGGACTGGTATTGATTATGAGCTATCACATACTGATGCTATCAGGGTATGGAAATTGCTCAGTTTAACAATTTCATCAATTTTGAGATGATTCCTTACTAGTATCCTGAAACCAAACCAAGATTGAGACTTGGGGTCATGGCAGAATAGCATTTCATTTATCACAGGCCCTATTGTCTTTACCACCTTTTTGCCTTACCTTTAACAATATAATCATGCATTTCACTGTTTTCAACTCTTAATTTCTGTGTGAGTAGCCTGGAATGGGTGATGCAGAGTACCTGGCAGTCTTCCAACATCTTCTTCTTCCTATTGCATCTGAGGTAAGTCTTGATTGTGCCGGAAAAATGTTTTAAAGAGGTGAATCATGCTGCTTAAAGACAGGGTGTCCCATTTGCAAAAGTCATGTGTACGAAATTTTGCAGTCATAGCTTCACAAACATTTTGAGGAAAAGTGAAAAACTTTTCTTGTTTACGTTTAAGCCGCAGCAGTCTACATTCATTATCATATTCCCCCTCTCAGCGCGTGATGCAAACAATTGCTCCCAGCTCTATCATTGGGAGGGAAGTTCTAATACAATATATTCCTCCTCTTTCTGTGTTTTTATTTATTTATTTTTTTTTTTTTTACAAAATTTGATTATTTTTTTACCTGCAAATGGGACGCCCTGTCTTTAATGTACCTTGGTTTCTCTTTGAATGTAGTAACTAGCTCATGATTTGTGGCACATGGCATTATGTTTCAGGGTTGTCCATCCATTCATTTGTCCGGATCTCATTTATGAAATAAATGAAGACATAATTGACTATACTGCATCAGACCTGCCACAATGATTATATATGACACCATGATTTAATTGATTAGATTTTGAAATGATGTAGGTCAACGGTCAAAGTACATAGGTCAAGGTTAAATCCTGAAATGTTACTGTTTACGTCACAATATTGCACCAAACTTCACTTGTCTTGGTACAATGATACCACATGAGAGGACTTTCTGAAAAAATGTGTTTGTCATGGACAAAGATCAAGATTAACGAGAAATACCTGTGTACAAGTATGAGGTGGTCTGTCAATGCAAATTCATGCTAAGTTCTGACAGATGTACGGTGATATTATCTAGTCATTAAAATTCAGGGGCAACGATGAAGAAAGGTCAAAGCGCACCTGCAACATACTAACATGTCAGAGATTTGTCTGAAATAGTCACGTTTAATGTGCTAACAACATGTTAATAATAGTCACTTATAAAAAAAAAGTTCGTCAGAAAAAAAAAAAATGGTGAAGAGACTATTAAAGAGAAGGACAAAGTAAAGTAAAGAATAGGAGAAGGAGGCAAAAACCACTTTGCAAAAGGAATGAAGTAATGACCCTACCCACTCCAGAAAATACCATGAAAATGATTTGCACCATCGTTGATAACATCTTTTCATGGCAAAAACACAAAATGCCACCTAGATGACGTCACGACTGACTGTTCACGTTAAAATCAAATCATTTTGTACAAGTCTATGAAACAAAGATACTGTGAAATTTTCATTATAGATTCTGTCAGCGTTTTTATTATAACTATAATGCTTTAAACTGTAGATGGCGTTATTCTACGAAAGCTTACGTGTTTATCTCGTTTCGATTTTGATACCACAATTTCAAGTTTCAATGGAAATTTCGGCATGATCCCGACATCTGATTAAAAGACGGAGGCAACCATCCCGAAAGCTAGTAGACTCAGCTACAACATACTGAAATTTCAGAGTGAAAGCTTGACATATTAGTGAGATACAGCCCCTAGAAGCTCGTCATGTCATTTCATAAATACCCCTTCCATTGACATACATTGTAACACGGAAGTGCGATTTTGACATTCATGCATATAATGAAATTTACACCGTGAAGACGTCATCAAAATTAAAAATGAAGGCAACTCCTACTATGGAGCGAGGTCTCAGCTACAACATACTGAAATTTGGGAGAAAATTGACCATGGATTACTGAGATACACAAAAGCGGGTAAAAAAGTTCATGACGTCATACATGCAAAATCATCTTTTCGATTCTTATGGCAATACAATGACGTTAAACTAAATTTAAGGGCTAGATTGGACATGAAATCACATCTACATTTCCCACTCTTTTGGGATATTGAAAAAAAGTTGGGGGTCACCAGCCATTCTGAAGAGCTATGGCCGATTGAAGGTAGTCATGTTTTTTACAATATTTGCACACAAAAACGTACTGACGCACGCGCAGACTTTCAACTTTGACGCACCCGCATGACCTTGTTCTTGCATAGAAATAGCTCAAAATTGCAGGATGTGATCTATGGAGTGTCAGAAACATGAAACCAGTAAAAATAACGGAATTTTGACCCTGCGTTTGCATTACGCATGGAAAAACGCGCGAACGCGCGCGCACGCGCGGAAATTTTTGAAATGCTCGAAATGGCCTAGAACATATGCAAAAAAAGTTTAAGCTGATTTGGAGGATTTTTAAATTTTGCACGCTTGTAAATGCATTAACGTACGCGTACGCGCGCGTTTTTTTGTAATGAAATCAATTGCCTACTTGTTAAATCTATTCATGTCAAATTTCATTTTGATCCAATTATCCATTCTGGAGTAGGATGAAGTAATAGTTTTTCAATAAATTGCTCGTTGATGACGTCATGATCATGTGATGACCTTGAAAAGCTTATTCCTAAAAGATTACATTAATACCAAGAAGTAATAAAAGTTTCAATAAAAATGATGTAGGCAATTATGAGTTATGCGCGGTACAAAAAAGTGGGGGTGAAAGAATAAAAATAAAGAAGAAGAAGAAGAAGAAGAAGAAGAAGAAGAAGAAGAAGAAGAAGAAGAAGAAGAAGAAGAAGAAGAAGAAGAAGAAGAAGAAGAAGAAGAAGAAGAAGAAGAAGAAGAAGAAGAAGAAGAAGAAGAAGAAGAAGAAGAAGAAGAAGAAGAAGAAGAAGAAGAAGAAGAAGAAGAAGAAGAAGAAGAAGAAGAAGAAGAAGAAGAAGAAGAAGAAGAAGAAGAAGAAGATAAAGAAAATTCTAACGAAATTAAGAGGTGATCTGTCGTTGGCGACAGACCACCTAATAATCAAATAGTAATTTGCCAAGCAGTGACAATGATATTTTACTATTATGGATTAGGTAATACTTCAATTTCAGTGCAGGAAGGCAGAGGCATAATTATATGTCAACTGCACACAGCCAAATTTCTCTAGTTACCACATAAAATAATTCTCTTATTCACTTTTCTATTTACTGTAATTGATATAATCCCACTGGTTTGCTGTACAATTCCTGAAATGACCATTCTTTCTTTCACAGTTCAACCCTCAACTGATCCTTGTGTGTGCTGGCTATGATGCTGCCATTGGGGATCCACAGGTACCAGTCAGTTATCTGCATTTTGATTTTCACAGCTTTGAATAAAACACATAATACATTAACATTTGATATCCAATACATCAAATGAAAATATAATAGCAATGTCATTCAAAACATAGTGATGATCTTGATGGAATAAAAGCCTTTGACATCAGGTACATCTAATGGAATGAAGGAAAATCAAACAGAAGGGATTTGATAATAAGACGAGGCTTGATGGTATGAAAAATCTGTCAATTGCATTATAGAGGATAGATTGATGGAGAGAAGAATGTAAAATGAATGTAAATCCTTGACTGGTTCTAGATGTTGTTGTTCTTCTACGTGTACATGTATGAGTACTATCACAAGTACATGTAGATATTGTCAATGTAATTTTAATCTCCACTTCATGGTCTTTCATCCCTTTATGCCCACATAGCCGAGTTGTAGTTGCAAGCTTGAACTTGTGTGCAACTGGAGACAACTTGGGGAAACTTACTTGTTTTGATAAACCGGGCCAAGTGGGGGAGCTCCATTAGAATAGAACCATAGATCATAATAAGTGCTGTGGATTCTTCCGAGTATAAAAAGACAGAGGTCAGACTTGATGAGCTCTGTATTTGCAATGCGTATGTAATGTTATGCTGTTATTCCCGGTTGTCTGTCATGCCCCTCCCCCCTCCTCCCCCAGGGAGGCTCCAGCTTGCTATTCCCACCTGACACACCTCCCGATAGGACAGACTTGATTAAAGGGATAGTCCACCCTTGAAGTTTAGTTGGTTTTTATAAAAGCAGAAACATGAAAAAGAAACATAAAAGTGAAGATTTTTACAAAAATCTGTCAAGAGGAAGTATGATTTTTTTTTTCTGACGTCACATGTGAGGTGCTCTCCTGTATGTTGTGTGCTGTATACCAGTAATTCCATAAATTTGCTCTTTTTATTTTTTTTATGAAGGATTTTTTTTTTTCATGGAGGTATGTATGTAAATACATGTTTGTAATGATGCATCAAATGCACAGGTAAAATGATATATCTCCTTTTGAGAAAATCAAGATTTTCAAAAAAATTTGTACACAATATATGGAAGAGCATCTCGCACGTGATGTCACAAAATAAAAACTTCAAACAATCTTAACTTTCTTATCCTCTGACAGACTTTCATCAAACCTTCACTAATATGTTTCTTTCATGTTTCGGCTTTTATTAAAACCATTGTAATTTCAGGGTGGACTATCCCTTTAACCATATATTTGCAATGTGTACCTGATTCTGTGCTGGTTGTCTCTCCCCCCCCCCCCCCTCATTCAGGGCGAGATGCTGGTGAGCCCAGCGTGCTACGCCCACATGACACACCACCTGATGGGGCTAGCCGGGGGAAAGGTGGTGCTGCACCTTGAAGGGGGCTACTGCCTGGAGTCCCTGCGAGAGGGCGTAGCCTGGTCTACCATGGCTCTCCTGGGAGACACCTGCCCCCCTCTCCCTCCAATGAGCGATGTCTGTGAAAGGTATGAACTCTAAAGTTCTGTGAATGTATTTTAGCATGAGATATACATACAATTCTTGGAGAGGAGCACTTTGTCATATTGGTTTGGTTTTTGTGCCTTTTCAAAGCCGGAAGCATTTTGTTTTAGGGTTGTCTTTCCGTTTGTCTGTCCGTTCATCTGTCTAGTCAAACTCTGCCAAGCTCAGAACTAAAGGAAAACTAAAAAAAATCAATTAGTATATATTTGTAATAACTAAAAATTTTAAGAGGCAATGTCAACCAAACATGATGCAAAGGTGGTACACCACATGGAGCTGCACTGATTAGATTTGAGGACAAGTCCTCCAGTGGTCAATGTACCAGTTTTAATTAGCCCAAATCACAGTAACCGAAAACTGATCTGAAGAATTGATTTAACCATGGTGTAGAGATGAACCTCCACTTGTAATGAGATTTGAGCTCATACCGTATCCCGCAAAGGCCAACAGTCGATTAACTTTGCCCTAGTTTTTGCTCCCTCAAGAATACTTCTAATCATGATAATTATGATAAAATAATTTGGAAAATTCATGTTATCCCGATTATTTTGATATCATTTCAATTCATACTGATGTTTTGTGAACAGTGTGACTCTGTGGAGACCTGGGGAAGGCTCATATCTGCATAGTGCATCATAGGTACCATTAGGCCAATGCTCCACCTCCCCCTCCTTCCGTGTGCAACAGGGTATACTTAAAGACTAATTAGATTCTGAAAATATTCACAGTGCTTTAAACACACAGGTTCAAAGAATGGAATACATTTCCTTTGAGCACATTCTTTCTTTTGCATATAGACATTCTAAGTTGTACAAAATCATGTCTTAAGAAGCAACCGTCATAGACTGACTTGATGATTGTGTTTTGCCTGAATTCCTCAGTGCTATGGAGACTCTAACCCACGTCACAGAAACCCACAAGCCATACTGGAAGTGTCTGCAGTGTAACAGTAAGTACACGCAGTTTCAGGGACTAGAAACTTCTTGTTGTATTGTAGCGATTGGTGACAGGCTGACCAAGCATTCCATTCTGCACACTTTTACATCGACCATGTACATCATTAAAGATCGTACGCATCAATTTATGTGATTTTCTGTGTCAAAATACCGACAAAAACCATGATGTTTTTGATGCGTGGGTAAAGTTATCTGTCTTATTCATGTTTTATGTTTTTTTTATTGATTTACTGTAAACTTATATGAAGTTTGTTGCATGATTTGATGTTTATAATGAACAGAAATGTATCAAAGTGAACGCCTTTAATTAAACAAGTGTATTTTCAAACAGATAACAATGAAATTATAAAATTAGTCCGGAAGCGAAGAAGTGTTTTAAAGGTATTTATTTTTTTACTGCATAAAAGTGATGGATCGATATGTATTCAAGAAAAACCAGCCGGGAAAATGATTGTATGAATACAACAATAAGCCGTTTTTGTAATGTATTCACAAGTTTCCTCCCAACTGCGTAGTAACACATTATTTTATTCACCTATACTCCTTTATTCAGTTTCAGTGGGTGGAATGCACTCTGAATCTATTAGTTGTTACTATTCAGACAAACCTTGGTTAAGTTTTAGGGTTAACATTATTATTGTATTGTTTGAACGCCATGAATAAAATTTGCATACGTAATGAAAATGGTCTATTGCTTGATCAATCAATAAATCAGCAGTAGAGGAGATGACCATTAACCAATCCTGATCTCTCAGTCACAGCCGCAGCCACTGCAGAGGACCCTGTACAGAGTGCGGCCGTGAGCAGCACCACCCCTGAGGAATCAGCCCCATTGGGTGGGGCTGACGCTGGGGCAGACCCTGGGGGAAGCCACATCGATGGGGTTGGGGCGGTGGAAACAGTGACAGAGAAACTCACAAAGGAGCTGACACTATCCAAACCTCCGCACAGGTATAAAGGGGATTCATGGTCTACATAGAATTTATTGAGATATGGCGTAGATTTCTTGTAAGGTGACAATTTTAACCTCAGCTCTACGTCAGTATGGCCTACAAATTTGTCATTGACATTGCAGAGTTGTTAATGTGAGCGCATTGATATGAAGGCATGCATAATTTGATCCAGAGAGGCTTTAAAGACGTAGTGCTTGGTTCCATTGCAAAGTTTTACGTAATCTCACGCCATCCCCTGTAGAGGGAATTTTAGTTTTTGGTCATAACGGCCAGTACATACTTTAATGTCACTTTGTAGTAGTCCAAAAATGAAGGCAAGAAAGAAATGTTGTTGTATTTATCATAATTTCTGCATATTTTCAGCACTGGGCTGGTGTCTGATAAACACAGTAGTGGCCAAACAGTACATACACATGCCAAATTGTAGGAGTACAATAAATTGAATTGAATTGAACTTAATATATGTTTTCAGGACTGGACTGGTATACGATGAGCGAATGAAGCTGCACAGAACATTGTAAGTAATGGCTTATCATTTGTCATGGTCACTTGTGTAGTAGCGCAATCGGTTATATGATTAAATTTCATTGGGAGGAGGTACTACAAGCACACACTGTGAACAAAGTGTGCATAAAGTGGTCAATGAAGTAGGATATACTGATGAAATATCAGTGTACCCAATTGAATAAACCACTTTATAAGTTGTATACACTTATATATATATAGTTGTATACGCTTATATTGATTAACAGCATCATTTGGATAAATCATGGAAGATACAATAAGTTGATAATTAACTGCATTACTGTGTATGACTAAAAGTGAAATAGTAATGAAAAGACAGCATTCCGTGTGTGATTATTGAATGAGTAGCAATTGGAGACTGAATGCCCTTTTAAATTAATCAAGCAAGCACAACTTTCAAGAGGAGTGAAACCCACAAAAAGGAGGAAACTCTCTCAAAGCAGAAAGAGAAGAGAAGCACATTGCATAGAAGCAGATTTATGAGAAAGTTATGAGAACCATTCCTTTTTACTGTCCTGAAACTAATTAGTCAATTTTAAAGAAAAATGGATTTAGCCCCTTTTGGACATACGCTTTCATCCGTGTCTCCCACCCTGTGCATGCAGCAACCACCCTGAACGGCCTGAGCGGATAGGCAGGATCTACACCAAACATCAGGAACATGGTCTGCTGCAGAGGTGCCACCGAATACAGGTAGGCAACAACTACAAGGATTCATTTCCATGCAATACATGCAGCAATTTAGGCTATCTATCTCTATCTCTAGCCTATTTCTCTCCACTGCTGAAGGAAGGCCTCCTCATCATTTTTCCATTTTGATCTATCTTGTGCCGTTCGTTTCCATGTCATACTACCATATTCTCTAATATATTTAGGCTATAAAACCATTTAAAACTTGTTTAAGGGCGTAGGCTGTATTCACAGTGGTTTAACGTAGAATGCATACTTAACCTAGACTTACTTTATGGGGTGCAAAATAAAATCATTTGTTGCTGTCACAGCATTGATATGCATGACAGAATCACAACAGTGGCTGATTTTAATTATTCACTGTAATTATTTTTTATGAGTAAAATCAATATACTATAGTGATTCCTAGGACAACATCAATTATATTGAATCAAAAATAATGTTTCATGTTGTTTTATTTGGGATCCCATAAAGTTGTTAGAGGTTTGGTGCACTGTTTGTGTTGAGCCTCTGTTATGAATGCGGGACAATGTCTTTTATCATGTCTGAATAGATTCTGCATATATTTTGAGAGGTTTTTATATGGTATCGTCTATGTGTATGTCTTTGAGAATAAAAAGTGAACAAATGCAATTGCTGTGGAAAAAAATGATAGGAGCAGATGTATATGTGCTGTATTTCTTACATTAACTTTAATTACCTGACACTTTGTATTTGAAAATTGCAGTTTGCTTCAGGGAATTAAATAATTGTAAGTGAAAAGGTGTTTACTTCTGAAATGTGCAAAAGCAAAATAAAATTATATATGGTGACATATTCCTCCATGTATCTCTTGTCTCCATAGTCAAGACAAGCTACAGATGAAGAATTGTCTACCTGTCACAAGTAAGTCATGAGGTCATCTAACATGCCTTTTCAATAATGATGCAAACACACACTTTTATTTTCTTGTCAAAGCAGGGACTCATAATGGATGCATGAAATAAGGGAGATATATAACAGTGCTTTTTGATTTTATGAAACAGAGTTAATGGTATGATATTGATGTGTGTATCGTAATGATGAAAAGTTGATGAAAAAACAAAAGCAACTCCAAGTCTTACCCAAGAAAACTTCACTGTTGCTTCTTCTCCTTCTATAGGTTGTTTAAATCTACTGGTTTTATAATGTCTGACATTATTGGAAACCGTTAATTTGAGCCATCATATAATTTCCTTTTGAAATTGATTTCTTTCTTTAAGACAAAAGATGATTGCAGATATAAAGGAGACCAGTAAATACACTGCAAGGCAGCTGATTGAGAAGCAAGATGACTTCAACGTCCTGAAGGACAGCAGAGATATCTACATTCATCCTGTGAGCATGCCTTAGCTTACTCTTGATCTCATTCAATCTCCTTCGTCGATTTAACACACATTTCATCAAGATGGTAAGGTGAACAAACCCTGACAACATAGTTGATTTAAAAGGGAAACAATCACAGCACAGTGGAAAATTGGAAGAATGTTGAGGAACTTGAGACGAATAATGCAAAAAGGAATTAATGTTTTTAACATGTCCATGTTACAGACTTTGTGGTTGACTACGCTAGTGGTATGAGTATCGGATATCTTAGATATATCGTGAAAAAAACACTTGTTTCATATTTCTTTTCAAATGCATTTTGATTATGTGTCTTTCTTCATTTTGTTCTACTGTAAAAATGTGTCATGTTTCGTACATATATTTCTTACCGTTACACATTCGCAAGGAAACCTTCTTTTAGTTAGAGATTGTCTGCTGATTTGCCTTCCAAATATTAATGTATTTTTTTCTTTTAATTCATTGGATTTGAAGTACAATGTGATACTATTACTGTGTTGGTTTGCTGTTCAATTTTAAAGAAATGTGGATGTTTGTAAGCTTCTTGTACACAAATATTGCAAAAGGTAAGGATTTGTGTATTGTATCTGATCAACCTGTCTTAAGTCTGCTTTGGTAGTTTTATTACTTTGTTCCAAATCGATTTGCTGTTAATGTTTTCCTTTAAATGGCGTTATGCCATGCATAATCTAGAAGCATGCCAAGTCATATTTTGTCTTATCTGTTATTTGACAAATGAGTCATTCAAAACAGCTGCCTTTGAACTTTATCGTCAGATGAATTTTTTTTTTATCCATTTCCCTCCGAAACAGAAAAAATTGTTCCTCTGACTTGAGTATAAACTCAAAAGAGCTATGACTAAATAATGAGACGCCTCCTTTGATTCTGCAGCCAAAAATAAGAAGCCTGAGGTGTTGCCTGATAGAATAGTATGAGAATGCATTAGCCAGTATCCAGGGATAGCCTGAGTATAATGTTATATCCTTTTAAAGTGATTAGAGTTGAGGGAATGGAGAGTGCAGGATATTAGCATTCACTTTATGATTGTAGTTTTTGCACTGAATTACTTTTTTTTTTTTTTAGATTGATTGATTGCCAATGGCATACTAAGAATGTTAAAAAAATATGATCAAAGAAACATCTTTAAACTGTGGCCTCCTATTAATGTACAATGCAAAGGATATGTGGCTTGAGGTACATGAGTGTCAGTTTAGTTCATTGACTTCTGCATCTCTCTCGCACTTTCTCTATCACACTTATTCTCTCACTCCCTCTCTCACCCAACCTACTCCCTTTCTTTGTCATTTTATTTCCCTTCTCTTTGTCTATTTCTGTTTGTCTGTCTGTCTGTCTGTCTGTCTGTCTCTCTCCCTCTCCTCAATCTCTCTGCTTTTTCTCCCTCCCTATCTCCATCTGCTCTGTGTCTTCACCCATCTCCCCAACCCCTGTTCCTCCTTCCCTCCCCTCTGTTGTACTTTATATCTCTTTCTTTCTCTCTTCATATCTCCTTCACGACCTGGTCTCTTCCTTATGTGCACCCCCTTCCATCCCACTCTCTCCATATTTAACGACCCATTCTTCTTTCCCTTTCTTTCCTTGACTCTGTCTTCCTCTCTCTCCCTTCTAATCTCCCACCTCCCCATCCTCTCTCTCCCTCTCTTTCCCTCTCTCTCCCTCTCTCTCCCTCCCTCTCTCTCCCTCCCTCTCATTCCATCTCTCTCCCTCTCTCTCCCTCTCTCTCCCTCTTTCTCCCTCTCTCTCCTCCCCTCCACCCTGTTTTCCCTTCCCTTCTCTCCTCCTCTCTCTCTCTTTTTGTTCTGTCTGTCTGTCTCTCTCTCCCACCCCTCTCTTTCTCTCCCCCCACCCCCTTCCCATCTTTTCCCCCCTCTCTCTCCCCCTCTCTCTCCCTCTCTCTCTCTCTCTCTCTCTCTGTCTCCCCCTCTATAGGACACATACCTCAGTGCCACTGTAGCTGCAGGTTGCTGCTTCAATCTTGTGGATGCTGTCATGTCCAACCAGGTCAGTTCGCCCACTCTCAAGGACTTCTTTCTTCCTCAAATTCCTCTAATGATGTTCTAATCAATTAAAGCATTTCTAGTGATATGAATTACATATTAATATAACTTCATTTGAATATGTGAGATAATTATATTATGAATATATTTGTATGAAGCGGGAAGAGTGAAGGCATGTGGAAAATGAGTTTACTCTGTTCCTCTCTCTGTATTCCGTTTTTTGTCCTATCTATATTGCTTACATTGTGCTGTTTATAGTGGGTTGTTGCTATGTAGCACATTTGATCAGATTGAAAAAAAAATATTTCATTAAATTTGATAACTAGTTCATGCATTGAGATTTTGTAATATATTATCCACTGACTGCATATTCATTCCCTTGTCTCCATCTCAACAGGTTCAAAATGCAGTTGGAATTGTGAGGTAGGTCAAGCGATATCTTTAAGGTTGATATAAATATGTGATGGATGTGTAAATATATGAGCAGGCTAGATAAAGTTCACTTTACTTATATGCTTGAATATTCTCCATGGCATGTTGTAGATGAAGGGGGGGGGGGGGGGGTTCTATATCAACTTTAAATCGCTAAAAGTGTCTTGAATTATTATTCCTTCAACATTTACTTATTCATTTTTTTGAAAGGTTTGCGGAACTGTTGATATAAGATTCTTATATTTCAAATGATTGGTATTTTACTAAGTGGATATAGTATTAGGTCAAGGCTTTTACATCTAAAATATGGTGTATTTTTCTCAGTATGGCCGTAAGGCTCGCTTTTGTTTCATAATGCTTTTAAATTTAGGTCTAGAATTTCATAAGTCACTTATTTATACTTTACACAGACATATACTTTAAAGTTGCCAATAAATCCACCTTCATTATATACAGTTAAAAATGTAATGGAATCATAATTTTCACATGAAACATCAATTTCTTGTCAAAGTGAAAGAGATGTTCTTTTTGTATTGTGGTATGCTGTAGGAGGACAGTTTATTATGTCAATGTCTCATATTGTTATTTGTTTGTTTCAGGCCCCCTGGTCACCATGCCGACAGCTCTGTAGTGTCTGGATTCTGTATCTTCAACAGTGTTGCCTTGGCAAGCAAGTACGCCATCAACAAATATGGAGTCAAGAGGTGAATAAGAATCAGATTAAACCCTTTATGAATGTATGTGACAGCTAATGGTTTGCTACCCATTGTCCAGCCAGAAAGTTGTCAAGTTATGAAGTGAAGTAACATAGATTCACAGCCTTTTGGCATATATATTATAATAATACATTTTATTAATAAATACTATTTAGAAAATTTCATCACTTTTATTTTTGGTTTAAAATACCGAAAACTAAAGCTAAAAATAGTCTTGTATAAGTGTCATAAGATACAAAAATTCACCTCTCTTTTTGTCACTTTTCACTTTCCTTTCCTTTCTTCACCCCATAAGTGGGTCAATTGTCCGAAAGAAAACAACCACATGGTGTTACCGAAAGTTTTACTATTTTCTAAATAATATTTATTAGTACACACTCACCATGAAAACATTCAAAGAACATTTGATACATTTTATGTATTTCTTCATGATTTGTGAATGTGTCATATATTCGTGCAAGGTGCAAATAAAAGTTTGTATTTTCATTATTGTGTTTTACATATTATAGGTATGCTTATCGTTGTATTTTTAATTCAACCAATGACATTTGTATAAATAGATATAAAGTGGTTGCAATAAATGGAATATATACAGTAAGTCAGTCCAGATGCAGTTCATAAAACCTTGATAGGGAATCAGCATGTTGTTTATCAATTGCGTGAAGAGAACTTTGTTTTTGGAACACTCCAGCTTACCATTTAATATACACCTATCTGCTATACTGTGTTACTGTAATTACCATGAAACAAAGTCTGTAGCCTGGCTTCTATTTTTCCTTGCATATATGAAAGCTAAGTGCATTTCCATGTGTGCTTTGTTTTTGGATTATTTGGGCAACCACAGTTAACCATTACAACAAAGATCTGAAGCCTGTATCTTCCCATTTGATAACCTACACAGGGGTCCACCTGGTTTCTGTATACTATGAGCTTTCCATGCAGAAGTATGCATACATGTATCACAGATGTATTATTTTCTTCCTGGAGATATTTTTAAACATCTATTCAATGGTTACCCTATCTGTTATAGTACTCCATTCTGCAAAAAGGGGAAAGACATCCCATAATGCAGCACTTATGGGCAATTCCACCGTTTTGGTTAAAGTCATGTAACATGAGTAACCAAAGCTTGTTTATTTGATTGAAAAAGAAGTTTCTGTGCTGAGGATATGTTTGCGTGTCATGGAGAGGTGGACTGCTTGCTTCCTAAATAATTATTTACATAATTTCTGCAACACTATAACAGAACATAAAATAAAGAACCTTTGGTTACTCACGTTACATGACTTTAACTAAAACTATGGAATTGCCCTTATGAGCATCCAGATTTTTTTTCCCAGTCCTGTCTGCTTCTGATTTCATACACTATGACACTAGAAGTGGACATTACGGCAAATGAAATGCAAGTATGGCTGCACAGTGCATCATGGGATGACTCTCCTTCTATGCAATATGGACAATTCTCCTTATCGCATATAACCAATATCAAGTGATATCACCTCGCAATACCGATATCTGATTGATTGCTCTTGGGACGTATACTTCCGGTAAGAGTTGTACGTATTCACTTCATGCAATACGCAGAGTCTGTAATTTCGACCCTTGTAAACTTCGTAATACCAATACCTCTTCATACACATGGATGAAGGACTTGAAAAAAAATACCACCAATCACTCATGGCGATGTTTTTGCCTATCTCAACATTGATTGTGGATTGACTAATAAAAGAATGAGAAGACACAAGCGAGACGCTGGGTATAGAATGTTCGTGGACTGGAAGTTCATATCCCAAGAATTAAAGGTAAAAAAATTAGAGCGCCACACACGTTCAGATTCAGAGAGCTATATGCGATATGGAGAATTGTGTTCCAATGTCACGAATGTATTTGACTGTTTGTGTGTTTCCAAACACACCCCTTTAAATGCTATATATTTCTTTTCAGAGTGCTGATAGTAGACTGGGATGTTCACCATGGCAACGGAACCCAGAGGCTCTTTATAGATGACCCATCTGTGCTATACATCTCACTTCATCGCTATGACAATGGTATTTTTTACCCCCCCGGGCCAGAAGGGGCGGCAGATCAAGTAGGAACAGGTGCTGGGAAGGGGTTCAACGTCAACATTGGCTGGAATACTGTGAGTGTAGATATTTCCTGCATTGACTGCAATGATATTTGCTGGTGGTGTTGAATTTGCGGGATTAAGAAGCAGAATTTGATGCGGGAAAGGCATTTTGTCAAAATTGTACCAAATTTGAGGCCATTTGCTTTGGACGTGGACATTACATAAGGGGGAGCACAGTAAGGGTATAGGCAGGAGTAAAATATTCTTAATATGTGACCCTTTACCGTAACACAGAGATAATTTTTTTAGATGAATTCATGTAATCATGGAGCTAATATGTAACTAATCACCATAAAACCATAGTAACGTAGTCAGACTAAAATTCTGATTTGTACGCAGCCAGGTGAAGCCCATAGCCTTGTTATACATTTCATGTACCTATGGTACTGGGAGGATTGATTTAACTTCTCGATACCAAGCCAGGTAAAGCCTCATACTTATGACACATTTCATGTACCTATGGTACTTAGAGGATTGATTTAACTTCTCGGTACCAAGCCAGGTAAAGCCTCATACTTATGACACATTTCATGTACCTATGGTACTTAGAGGATTGATTTAACTTCTCGGTACCAAGCCAGGTAAAGCCCTTTGACTTGTGACATATTTCATGTACCTATGGTACTTGGAGGATTGATTTAACTTCTCGGTACCAAGCCAGGTAAAGCCCTAAGACTTATGACACATTTCATGTACCTATGGTACTTGGAGGATTGATTTAACTTCTCGGTACCAAGCCAGGTGAAGCCCATAGCCTTGTTATACATGTCATGTACCTATGGTACTGGGAGGATTGATTTAACTTCTCGGTACCAAGCCAGGTGAAGCCCATAGCCTTGTTATACATTTCATGTACCTATGGTACTTAGAGGATTGATTTAAATTCTCGGTACCAAGCCAGGTAAAGCCCTAAGACTTATGACACATTTCATGTACCTATGGTACTTGGAGGATTGATTTAACTTCTCGGTACCAAGCCAGGTAAAGCCCTAAGACTTATGACACATTTCATGTACCTATGGTACTGGGAGGATTGATTTAACTTCTCGGTACCAAGCCAGGTAAAGGCCATAGCCTTATTATACATTTCATGTACCTATGGTACTGGGAGGATTGATTTAACTTCTCGGTACCAAGCCAGGTAAAGCCTCATACTTATGACACATTTCATGTACCTATGGTACTTGGAGGATTGATTTAGCTTCTCGGTACCAAGCCAGGTAAAGCCCTAAGACTTATGACACATTTCATGTACCTATGGTACTTGGAGGATTGATTTAACTTCTCGGTACCAAGCCAGGTAAAGCCCTTAGACTTGTGCACATTTTATGCGCTTATGGTACTTGGAGGATTGATTTAACTTCTCGGTACCAAGCCAGGTAAAGCCCTTTGACTTGTGACACATTTCATGCACTTATGGTACTTGGAGGATTGATTTAACTTCTCGGTACCAAGCCAGGTAAAGCCCTTTGACTTGTGACACATTTCATGCACTTATGGTACTTGGAGGATTGATGTAACTTCTCGGTACCAAGCCAGGTAAAGCCCTTATACTTCTCATGCATTTCACGCACCTAAGGTACTGAAGGGGTTAAAACGGCTCCTGACTGGAGGGTGAACTTTGTTTCTTCATTCTGCTTGTTTGTTTGCTCCCGATTCAGAACCAGCGAGGATGCATGGGGGATGCTGAGTACCTGGCTGCCTTCCATCATGTCATCATGCCGCTCGCATACCAGGTAGGCTCACACGCACAGGTACATTGCCAGATCCATTTGATTCATCTTCTTCTTAAAGGAATTGTCCACCCTGAAATTAGGTTAGTTTTGATAAAAGCAGAAAGGTGAAATATACATATTGGTGAAGGCTTGATATCTGTCAAAGGATAAGAAAGTTATGACTTGTTAAAATTTTAATTTTGTGACATCATGTGTGAGGCGCTCTCCCGTATGTTGTGTGCTGCATGACTCCAAAAATTGCTCTTTTTCTTTGTTTGATGAAGGATTTTTGTATTTTCATAGAGGTATGTGTGTAAATGCATGTTTTGAAAACATCAACATTTAAAAAAAAAATTAGTACACAACATATGGGAGAGTATCTCACACGTCAAAAAATCTAAATTAAAAACAATTGTAAATTTCTTGTCCTTGAATGGATTTTCATAAAACCCTCACTAATGTGATTCTTTCATTTTTCTGCTTTTAATAAAACTGAATTTCAGGGTGGACTACAAGAAAAAAAAATTGTATTCCTCATGATTCAAAATTTGTGATTGTTTTGTGTTTTGGGTGGCCAGATGTAGATGAGCACTTTTTCATTCATGATCTGGTGTTATCTTGTTGGTTTCCTCTCCTTTTTACAGTTCAGTCCAGAGTTGGTGTTTATTTCTGCCGGCTTCGATGCTGCCAAAGGAGATCCACTGGTATGTCTTTTTCTCAGTTTTACTGAAATGTGTTATTATAAAGAAAGGAAGTATGGTGCCTAAAAAATTAAGTGGCAGTGTCATGTTTTAGGGTTGTCGGTCCGTCTATCTGTCCTCCTGTCAGTACGTCCTTCCATCTGTAAACAAATTTTTCACCAAAGTAACCATCTGTAGAAAAAAACAGCAACCGAAGTTCATCATAGGATCCAAAGGTCAAAGATCTAGGGTCAGGCTTATTCATTCTTGTTCAACTGAACAATGAATATTTTGTTAAAAATGCATGATATCATTGTGTAAATATGTTTTTTCATTTCTATGAACGTATGTGATGTATGTCCTACATGTATGTTTTGTGTGAAATTCTTAAAAATTAACTCTAATGGAAGAACACCTGCAGGAGAATGGTCTGCATCGTCTAAACATAATTTTAAAAAAATCATGAATTTATATAGATTGAAAATCCAATTCCTTGCATGCAGGAAAGTGTTGTTCAGGGAAAAGCATGGAGGCATCACCATGAAAAGAGCAGGCTGATACTTGTTCATGTCAAAAGGTTGTATACCAGATGCCTGAGGTCATTTGAACATCTGTTCATCTTTGAACATGTAGCTAGATGTCCAATGTCACAGGTCAGGTTCACTACTACCACCACCACCACAACTACCAAATGTGCCATTGCCACCACCACCACCATCATACCATAATCACCAAAACTACACTTCCCACCACTGGCGCAACCACCGTTACCACCATAACCACCACCACTACCACCACCACTACCACCACCACGACCACCACGACCACCACGACCACCACGACCACCACTACCACCACTACCACCACTACCACCACTAACACCACTAACACCATTCCCACCACTACCACCACTACCACCACTACCACCACTACCACCACTACCACCACTACCACCACTACCACCACTACTACCACTACCACCACTACCACCACTACCACCACTACCACCACTACCACCACTACCACCACTACCACCACTACTACCACTACCACCACTACCACCACTACCACCACCGCCACCACCACCATCATCACCACTATCACCACCACAACCACCACCACCACCACCACCACCACCACCACCACCACCACCACCACCACTACGGCCACCACCGCCACCACCATCAACACTACTATCACCACCACCACCACCACCACCACCACCACCACCACTATCAACACTACTATCATCACCACCACCATCATCACCCCCACTGCCACTGCCAGCATCACCACCACCATCACCATCGCTACCACTTCCACCACTATCCCCACCATAACCACCTCCTTCACTCTGCCTTTGACCCATCACAGGGCGGGTGCTTGGTGTCTCCAGAGGGTTATGGGCGCATGACACACATGCTGACCGGTCTGGCAGGAGGGCGTGTCATCACCGTCTTAGAGGTAGGTCAGGAGTTCGGAGTTTGGATGTTACAGCTAACCAAAATATTGTAGGACCACTGTAAGGAATGAACTTGCAGTCTGATATTTTGTCCATGTATTTTGTTACGTTTCTTGCTTGGATGCAGCACATCGGCATGAATGTCTATCAAAGATATGAGACTTGGCTCCATGAAACCTGTATGAAAACGACATAAAATTACACGCTTGTCTCTAATGAATAGACCATTTTTGTTATGTATTTAAAATTTATGCAGGTCATTCAAACAATTTGTTACTATTGGTATCCCAAACCTTGTCCAAGGTTTGTGAAAGTAGCAACAACTTATAATTTCAGAGTGTGTTCCTCCCATTGAAACAGAATCACGAAATATGGGTGAATGTAATAAGTTACTCTCCAACATTACCAAATTGAAACCACAATTTGTGGCAAGTTGATGTGACCCAAAACTTTTGTAGAACTCCAGAAACTAATCAAAATTATTGTTTTCATCCTCAAGTGACCTCAATCTATGAGAGTCAAGAAGAGTATGCTCAGAGCTCATCATAAAATTTGCTACTTTTCTTTTACTGTGTACATAAACTTACTATGTTCATATAGCCTCTCCTCAGATTGTGATGTAAACTTTTTATTGTATAGATTTCTGCACATATTAAGGACAATTTTCATGGTGTAGCACCACCTCTTGTTTCTTTGCCCTTTCCCAGGGAGGGTATAATCTGCATTCCATTGCCGTGTCCATGGCCATGTGCACCCGGGTCATGCTGGGTGACCCCTGCCCTGACCTTTCACCTGGTATCCCATCATGCATTGGGATGCAAGCCATCTATGACGCCGCCAATGCCCATGAGAACCTCTGGCCCTGCATGAAGACCCGAGGTAGGACATGGTGGTTTTCTCTTTATGTAGTGACCACTCTTGCAGAAATGCCAACCGTTCAGTTTTTGTTGTACTTGTTCCATTTTTTCAAAATACGGTATTATATTTCCCCTTAGAAAAAATGTTTTCTTCAATATGTTTTTTGCTTTTTGTTGCATATTTCTTGCTACATCATCGGCTTATGCGCATATACTTTATGCATGCACAGAGACAATTCTACACATGTCCATGTAGCTTTTGCTAGTCAAGTTCTCCTATGACATGGAAACACTGTGTCTATATTTTAGAAAGGACATAATGTTCAGTAGTAATATTAGATTAAATGCACCATGTGTGCACATTTGTCATGGCTTTGTAAGAGGGGCGCAGACAAAGAGTATTATGACATTATGCAAATGACTAACATTTGATTGAACTATTATGGGCTATTGAGCTATTTTGGCACTGGTAGTACACAGGTAGGTCACCAGAAAATCTTTAACGCGTTGTGTTTGTGCCGCACATTTTTTACACTGGTGACCATTCTGACCCACCATTTTTATAGGATAGTATGGAGTCTGCCAGAGGAGTTAACTTCAATAGGGTCTCTCCACACTTGCTGAAGCCTCTATTCAACCTAATGAAGACATCTGAAACCAATCATGAAATCGCAATATGTTAAAATGAATCAGCAAGAAAAAAAATATATATCAAGCAATCACAAAGTCAGTCTGATTAGTGAATGTTCGCAGAGGTACATTTTTATTCTCTCTCATATCTGTTTAATCTTGATTCTAATAAATGATTTCAGCCAAACTGAAATTGAAAGGCTGGAAAATGAGTATTGTATCATGCTAAATTATCTATTAATTTACAAATTGCACAAAGTGGTACCCAGCGTGATTGCACAGCATTGCAATGAGCTGTAAGAAGAGTGCAGTTTGGACAGACAAGGGATGATACACATACAAGAAAGCATGTGATAAATAACTTCTTCATGGTGTATCTATTCATTTATTTTTTTTTTTTTTTGGGGGGGGGGAATGAAAACACTGCAATGAACACAAATTACACAATGGACTGGCAAGTCCATGTGCCATGCAAATCAAATATTTTTTTTGCAAGTTCATGTTCAAATTCAAGCTTTTGCTTGTCAAGTTCTTTAAACAGATGAAGACACTGTTTATAACATAAAGGCCACAACTAATGATTAAATACTGGTAGTTTGTCTTTTTGAATAAATTGCTTATTTGTCCTTCTCTTCCTATCAGTTCGTCTTCTTGAGACGATGGTGCAAATTCCAGAGGAGGACGAAAACTCAGAAGCAACAGAGTCTAGCTCATCTCCTGGGTAAGCTCTGTTTGATATTGTCTGTCATGTGCCTTGTTGGTGTTGATTATTTGGATGTGACCTTAGGGTGTCAGTGTGGAACATAGCTCTCGCTGTGCATCAGGGCCAGATAAGTACAGGCTTTGTTGATGTAGACATGGCGAATGGATCAGGCGGAACATTGTTCTCACTTTGACACAGGGCCATATTAGTGAAGGCTTTGTTGATGTAGACATAGAGAATGGGTCTGATCACAGGGTGTCAGTGTGGTATGTTGCTCTCATTGCACCACAGGGCTAGATCAGTGAATGCTTTGTTGATGCAGAGAATGGGTCTGATGTCAGGATGTCAGTGTGGTACATTGCTCTCATTGCGCCACAGGGCTAGATTAGTGAAGGCCCTTCTGAAGTGTCTGTTCATGTAGACGTAGAGGATAGGGTTGAGGCAGCTGCTGAACCAGCAGCACATTCCTGCAAAGAAGTGGACCTGCAGGAGCCTGACCTCTGGGTCAATCAGGTTCAGCACCAGGTAAGGGAAGTAGCAGAGGATGAAGATGAGGAAGATGGCGATCATCATGCGGGTGAAGGAGAGGTCGTCCCGCATGTAGCGGTTCCTCTGGTTGGGCTGCTGGGTGGGGTCAGAGGCTGTGGATGAGGACCCTGAGGGGTTCTGCATGTTGTGGTGGTTAATGCGGCGCCGGCTGGTCTGCACCAGGCAGAAGATGCGCGTGTAGAAGGTGACGATGAAAGCCGTGGGCAGGATCAAGGCAGAAACCATGAAGAAGCGGTTGTAGCTGGCGTGCTCCCGAAGGAGAGTGCAGGTCAGGGTCTTGGGCTCGTAGCCGATCCCTCCCCAGAGGCCCGTGATGGCCGGGAAGAGGAACATGATGGGCATAATCCAGGCGACGGAGATGAGCCCTGTGATGAAGGCATACTTCTTAAAGTAGCGGTTGTACAGGACTGTCTGGCTCATCTTGACATAGCGGCTCATTGCGATGGCCGCCAGACACATCAGGGTGGCCCCCACGAAGGTGAAGAGCAGCGTGGCGTAGAGCTTGCAGTACACGTTGCCCAGCGTCCAGGCGTTGTGCATGTAGACGGTGATCAGCACAGGGAGGATCGTCGAGCAGTACAGGATGTCGGACACGCTCAGGCTGACGATGTAGAGGTTCATGGTGTTGGACCGCAGCAGCTTGCTCTTGGCTACAGCCAGGATGGTGAGCAAGTTCCCCAGGGCTCCCACCAAGATGATGGGGATGCCTACCACCAAAGCGATCACCTGGATGTACCTGGGGTATTTCACCCCAAGCTCATTCGCTGTGGACAGGGTTACAGAGTCCTCACTCAGAACAGCGCCTGGAGTCCAGAGGCTACCCGTCACGTTTTCCAGTGCTGTGACTGAAGACATGTTGTTCTTTGTTCTTCAGAGTTGTAGAGTTCTGTCGAAATCTGCACGTTTCTGGGAGTGTTCATGGGTCATCTTAATTTTCTGGGGGGTTTTGTCCGCTCCTAATGAGGGCACCATTTGTACTGAAGAGAAGTGGTTGACAAAGAAGTGTTTTTCAGCTGGAAGGCAGGATGAAGTAATGTTGTGAGTTCATCATGTCGCCTTCTTCCAAATATGCATGTCATGAGTTGATGTAGCTTGGTACCTCACTTTGGCAGTCAGTCATTCTGGATGATGTCAAGGAGAAAATAGAACCATACAGTCAGTGAGCACTTTACAGATCATGGATGAAAAAATATGCTTCTATGCCAAAATGTGAAAACACCATTTCATTTAGGTTTCAGATTTTAGTTATCAAATCATTTAAAGATTCTGTATATTATAGCCTTTATTGAAGTGGAATGAAATAAGTATGAAACTGTTGAATTTGCCTGCATAAAGTAATAGTACAAGAAAGAATGTACATTGCACTGCAAGATGGAAAGAAGGACAGGATAAAGGAAACATGCTACTTTATGTACTGTATGACTATGTAAGCATGTAATATTGATCTGTCTAGAATCTGTGAAATTGCTGCAAAACCATTTCTACATTTGTCAATTTGCATACCCTTAATATTTGCCCTGGTCTACTTTTTGTCTGAATGGATTTCTCTCTAAATATTTACTTGGATCCTGGAGGGAACAAAAAATATTTTATTTGTTCAGAAGTAGCTGAAGAAGAAAAGCAGATAGGTGAAAGTTTGCAGAAATGAAATAGAAAGTGCCGGGATTAAAATCATAAACTTAAAACATGTTATTGCATTTTACCATTCTGTAATGCATTGTGCACAAAAAATTTGAAATTTCTTGACAAGAAGGTCACATATGTATGGAAAATTTAAAGAGATTCTACTTCAACTATATGGAACAGCTGGAGTAGTCAGTACAAGCCCTTAAGCTGATTGAGGAGGCTATTCAAGAATGTATAACTTCCTTCTTAGGTTCAATTGTTCTCACAATTCTGTCTTTGTGCTTTTCTGCTTTTATTCAAAATCTGTTTTAGAAATGGGACTAGGTATGGCATTACACATGTAGTAGCATTTATTCAGTGGATTGTCCAACCATGGTGGAATTACAAACAGGTCTTAGAGTAAAGGGAAAAAATGTTTTCTTTGACTTGTGTAGTACATGTACTACTAGTATCTGGTGATTGGAAATATAAATTATTTTTAGGGAAACAAACACCCAGAACCATGCTGTGCAATAAACTCTATGAGAAATATACATGAAGGTTGTTCAAAGGGGCTCCTTTGTTATTTTTAGAGCCTGTTTTTCTCCATTGGGGGGGGGGGGGGGGGGGGGGGTATTAACCTTGAGCTTGCTTTATTTTCATTGGAGCCAGTACCCTGTATGGAAAGGGTGTAACTAACAGTGTATTAGATGAAGGGAACAATGTCTGATTACCATAGTGACTAGAATGTTAAGATTGGAGGACACTAGGATATAACCAGTAAATGCTACTAAATTTTCCATCATTTATAAGGAAGAAGCAGAATTGTTTTCATGTCATTGCCCACCAATATGTTTGTAATTCCTTCGCAAGAAAGGTGTTGGTCAGAAAGTAGATATAGTAATTCTTTAAAGCTGGAACAGGATGAAAAGGTGTTCATATTTTTTACCTTTACTAATTTACTCACCAAGATGATTAGTTATGAAGATCAACAAAATTCACCAAACTAGCAAAGTGTAATCCAAAATCAATACTGTCCGATATGTACAATGACAAAATGGGAGGAGAACAGGCTGCTGACAAATTATGTAGAGCCTGGGGCATTCCTTTATCCCCTGAAAAGCTATAAAGAACATTCTATACACTAATAGTGCTTGTGCTATTTCAAAAGTTGTAAAGAACATTCATTCATCTAACTTATGATTTAGTTATTTATGTTTGATATTTGAAAAATACGTGTTTATTGTGCAATATTGTTGTATTGAGTAACAATAGAGTTTGTGATGTGCATTATTAGAAAGGATATATTGTTATATATTGAAGATATTCATTCATCTAACGTATGATTCATTTATTTATATTTGATATTTGAAAAATATGTGTTTATTGTGCAATATTGTTGTATTGAGTAACAATAGAGTTTCTTGATGTGCATTATTAGAAAGGATATATTGTTTTCTTGTTCTACTAATGTCAGTCTCTGAGAGATGGTCAATTGCAGAAGATGACAGTTTGAAAGGAAATGGGAAAACCTATCTGGGTGATGGTATACATGTAGTTTTGTGTATTTTTGTGTGATAAAGTAATTCAGCCCCAGGCAATGATATTACAGTAAGTAACGCTGACGGAGGAGAAACAGTGGACACGTCAGTACAAGGGTCAGCACAATACATGCTATCTTGTTTATGGATATGTGATGCTTTGAGGTGTAATTTGCAGAGATTGCTCAGAGAAGACAGAAATGTCAAGACGCGCAAGGGATGATCACATAATTATAGCAATCATGATACACAGATTAAAGGAAATTTTTTAGATTAGAGTAAATAGGTTCAATGTATTTCACCAAGAGCTGAAATTTAAAATATTTTCCAAAATGATACTTTTGTTATGGTAATTTTACAAGTGTGGCAGTTGTGGTCTTTAAATGAATGTTTGGCAACTGATCAGGTGCATGTGCCAACAAAAATACTCTCTTCCATTATGTGACAATGTAACTGTACAGTCATGTTTTCCTGCTGTTATGTTGCTGCTGGCTGCATTATCATATCACATGAATGCTCAGGAAATTGTTCTTTCGGAAAGGGAAGTTTGTCTAGAGAACCTGACAGGAATACAGCATGAATCAATGAAAAAAAATCAACATTTGGGTTCAGGGTCCAAGAAAAAGCCACAGCCAATAATAAGAGAGCCTTAGGCAAGATGTTGTGTTGTCCTCATACAGTATGTGGTAATGCAAAATCATTGTTCCTGGTGGTCCTTTCATTGCATCTGGCTTTATGACTAGCCCACCACAAATGAACTGCCTGTTTTTCTGCCTGAAAAATGTTACACTTGGGTTCAGGGTGCTTCATGTTTTTTCCACCTGGCTCGTCAGAGTCAGAGTCCTTCTACAGTGTATATAAGTCATACTTAGTCATAGCACTGTAGTTTTTAAAAAAATTATTCTTTATGGATGTTCCATGTATCACCAGATGATTGTTCAGAATACTCCTGGTTTCCTGACTACAAACCAAAATGGAGATGCATTTTTTTTCTGTTTCATATCATTATTTTTTTGTTATATTTCTGCTTAAATATCTTCATCTTCTTGTCCTTCTTTTGTCCACTTCTTATTGATCTTGTCCTTCTTTGTCTACTACCCATATACCTCCTTGCTTCATGCTGCTTCTTATGCTCATGTGTATTTGACATATGATACACAGATCACGTCTTTGGCAGGGGGTGTGTGTATGTGTGGGGGTAGGGGTGGGGGTAGGGGTGGGGTTGGGGGTGGGGGGGAGGGGCTAGCTACCATGTCTCACAAGGTTTGGTTTCGTGCTTGGCACAGGAAAGACTGATTTGCATACAAATGTATGTTGCAAAACTATCTGTGCAGTATTTTTTGTGCCAAAATTGTTCATCCATGGTGATCATACAGAGCAGTGCTCACTGCTATTCATGCAGCTCCGATGTCACTCACACTGCCATGGACACACACACACACACACACACACAAACACACACGCCCACGCCACACGCATACACATACAACGCACACACACCCACGTGACCAACTTGTGGCTTGTGGCAGTGCAAAAAAAACGTTTCATGCATCAGAACTCCTGATACTGATATGAGGTAAAATTATACAATTTGTATCAAGGGTGAATGGGAATAGCCTCAAGCTGAGTGGATTGGATTGCAGTGGTCGTGAGAAAGCCCATACACCACCAAAAAAAGATCTACCCCGGTATCAAATGTGTTTGGGGGTTAACGTAGCTTGTATCCAGACACCATATCTAATTTGTGTAAAATTTAGAGTGAGCACTACCTTTAATGAGGTACTTGAATATTATATCGGTCATTCCATAGCTAAGTGGTCGTGAGAAAGCCCATACACCACCAAAAAAGATCCATCAAATGTGTTTTGGTGTTAACGTAGCTTGTATGCAGACACCATGTCTAATTTGAGTAAAATTTAGAGTGAGCACTAGGTACGTGAATATTATATCGGTGATTCCATAGCTAGATTGGTCAACCACTTGCAAAGCCTGGAACCCGCTTTGATTATTCAGTAGAATGCCTGCGGTTTGCGGACATGAAAAATGATTACAATCTCAAAAGACCCTTGCGCTGTAGCGCTCGACTGGGCACGCTCCATACACCCATGCAGCAAGAAAACCTTGTCAAAAGGCTACCACTTGCATGCATTTGTGTAATTAATGTATTTGAAGTTTGAACGTATTAGAATTTGGGCTTTATATTATATCATTATGTGCGTGTAAGTTACATAATTTATGTCTTGCTAGGCATTCAGTGGTGTGACTGTGTGGTCTAGATACTAGGGGACATATTCATGAAACCTTATTAGCCCAGTTAGTTACTAAAAATACATATAGCTGAATGCACTTTTGCAAGTAACTCGGCTTACGGTAGTAAGGTTTTATGAATATGGCTTGAGTACATCAAAATAGGAATTTTTCTGAGAACTTTTGTGTATGCACTCCCCTCATGGGCTTTGACTTTCTCAGTCATGCATGGAGTAAGCTGGTTATGCCTTTGCCAAGAAGTGGCTGTAGCAAATTAAATGTCAGGTCAACTGTTAAGAGTGAAATCCATTACAGATCAAAGGTTAAAGACAGGGTGCCCCGTTTGGAAAAGTCATGAAACTCGGCAGTTATCAGCAGTTTACCTGAACGATAACGTGTATGAAATCTCACAGTCATGGCTTCACAAACATTAATTTTCAAGAAAAGTGAAAACCTATCCTTGTTTACGTTTGAAATGCACCGACCATAGTCTACATTCATAATCTGATTGTCTCTGTCAGCGCGCGAATCAGGCGTTGCTCCCGTTGAAAGCATGCACTGTGCGAGTGGACCGGTGCAGACCATGGCGCGCAAAACATTCTGTGATCTCTAGACTATAGGTTCCAAACTTCAAAATGTAGTGATCGATATAATTTTTCTTAAAGTCAGTTTCCATATTATTGGGAGGGAAGTTCCGATCCAATATCTTCTTACATGGATGGTTTTTACAGAATTTCATTTTTTGGATCAGTGCAAGGGACACCCTGTCTTTAAGATACTTAGTGAAGGACTATTTTATGCTTTATCAAGCTGATGGAATTATTGGGTTTAGGGTAAATCTGTCAAAAGGTCTGTGAGGATTATCATAATATGTTAACAGCTGCAGAATGAATGTATAACTTTCATGGGACCTAACTGATACATTTTTTATTCAAATCCATAGTAAGAAGATTTAGAAGATATCCAAAATGATTTGAGAACTTGGAGCTTGCATGTGTTTCATGAATCAGGTGAGCTCAATTACACAGGTGAAAGGTCAACTGTCAAGGAAAATAAATGGGTAACATTTGTATTAACAAAAGTTGATAATACCAATTCTCGCTATCGGCAGTAAGCAAAATTACCCGGACTTGAATAACGTTGTTAATAGTACAATCAATTTCCGGGACTGACATACTTCTGGTATGTGAATTGCTGTATGGCATTGCAAAGTTGAGAGGCTCTGCAAAGTGCCCATGTATTTGAGTATGATATGTTCAATGCGGTTGAACTCTATAGAGAATTAAACATTATTGTCTTTGAACGTTTGATGAAGCGGGAAAATGTACCCAAATTTGGCATTTTGCTGGTGGAGGACCACGCTTTCTGTATCATGATCATACAATCACATGCATTTCTTCACACATGCATCAATTATGCGGAAGTGCCAGATACCCACATGCTATCCCATAGTACGATTGGCCTGCAAAGCATGCATCTGGGTATTTTTTTGTATTGCTGATAGCAAGAGTTGAACATAGTGCAAAGGTGCCTCACTACAGACACACCTAGGTAACATTTTGTGACATTATGCCATTGTCAACCAAAAATAAGCTCAACTTCCAAATGTGCTACAAGATGTGCAAGCAATGTGTGATTATAAAACGGCTGAGGTATATTTACAACATAGATTTATGCATCTATTTATTGATAATGATTATTTATGATTTTTCCATTCAAGACACTTCCATGTAGCTAACGTTATGTTAAGTGATGAAGCTATTGCTAAGCCAATGGCCACAACACATTGCCCAAAGGCTTAAATCGTAGTATACGTTTGGTGTGCACACTGGTACAAAATTAATTTTGCATAGACTTTGGATAATAAGTGCGAAAAGTTGCGTAAAACTATTGGTCGCTGTTGAAAAGTCTTCATGTATCATATTTTTGACTGAATTAACTAATTCGTAATAAAATTGTATGATCACTTCACTGTCACATTTTTGTTAGCACCAGTATTTTATCCTCAAACCCTTTAAGACATTACTTTCTCTGGCATAGAAGGAGTCAATATTTAATGTGACGCCATCACATGTTTGCACTAGTAAAGCACATACATTTAATCCACACAGATCATTCTTTGCCTGGCATAAAGGGGATTAAAGGTGTACATTTGTACTAATTCCTAGTCCATATCCTGGGGCCATATTCATGATTCAGATGATGTTTGAAGGTTTGCATGGTGGTATGACGGTACACCATGTGTAAAGTCCTGGAAGGACTGAGGTGAGAAAAGTGGATTTAGAAATATAGGTGAATTGGAAAGGTGAAATCTCCACTTTCTCACCTTTCCAATTCACCTCCAATTCTATCCACTTTTCTCATCTCAGTCCTTCCAGGGGTCATATTCATGAAACCTTACTAAGCCTAGTTAGCTACTAAAGTGCATTCAGCTACCTGGATTTTTAGTAACTAACCAGGCTAGAAAAGTTTCATGAATATAGCCCCAGGACTTTACACGTGGTGTACCGTGAACCTCTTTCATGAATATTCATGATTGTTACTAAGCTTCAGAAGTGGCTTAAGTGCATAGAGCTTCATACAGACCATGTGAAGAAATTAGTTCAGTTAGAAAGAAAAGGTGTTATCCCTGCAAGCTGGAGAGGGAGCATGGATATCTACTGATACTTAAGGTGGGTTTAAAGGAAGTAAGGCACATGAACAAGCTCACTTCCTTTTCATGCAACTTAGCATATGGCCCATCCACCCGTACACAGTTGTACACATTAGATTCAAGCTGGAAATGAATAGGTGTTTTGGAGGGGTTGCAGTTTCCTGTTTTGATACTCCTTTCTCTGTCTGTTTATTTGAAATCATGTTTCTCTGACTTTCCACCCAACGGAGAATAATTTTCTCCAACCATGGTTGAATTGCTCACAGATTGTCCTAAGGGGGGTTACTAATTTTTTTTATTGGTATCTATTGTCACAATTTTGAAACTGATTGATCTGCAATTCAATCTTTGCTGCAAATCTCTGCGTACCAGTGGTTTGGTTTCGCCTGTATACCTTCATTTCATTGGTCCACCATTGCCCAGCTGTGGCCCGTGGTGTTCCAATGACAGCCAATTGATGAGTGAAGCAAAGCAAAGGGAATCTAATTTGGAATGACTTGCATGCAGTTTGAACCTTCCCATAGGAAATACCTGGCCACATGTGAATTATTAATGAAGCCTCCGCATTTGTGCGATAACATTCATTTTGTTTGATTTGTTTCGCCATTTTTGTGAAACCGTTAGATCGCCATAGAATTTTCAAAAAGTATGTCTTGGAATATTGTGATTATATCACAATGTAGACTGTACAAATTTGAAGTATTGTTTTTTAAACTGAGAAGGACAAAGGCTGAATCGTTTCACCACTGTTGTGAAACCATCAGTCGGATCGCTTTAGAATTCTGTAGAAGTATTCCAATGCAGTTAAACAACAGGTGGCAATCCTGGGTTTTGGAGGCCTAAATTATTTCAATTGAAACCAAATCTCAAGATACAGTTGTATTGAACTGTGCAGCTAGGAATAACAATCATTTGATTTGACACAACAGGCCACCAGTGAATAATTTACACTGTGGGTTCATTACAGTTAAACCTGAAAAGCAAAAAAGAACCCTTGTAGATATCAAATTTGAAAAGAGCCTCTGGGAAAAATGTTTTTCTCTCATAATGCAAATTGAAGTTTTGTTTATTTGATTTATGACGTCAAGCTTGAAAGTTCACCCAAGCAAATAAATCTTTATCCCCTCCCCCTCCCCCCCCCCCCCCAGTTTCCACAACGCTGGTTTAACTTTAAGACGTGTACTAAAAGTAGATTTCCTTTATGGGGGACAAGATAATCATCTTATGCTGTCACAAAAATCAGTGATTTTCATCACAGAATCACAACAGTGCATGATTTCAATTATTATGTTGACAAACTGGATATACCATAGTGATTCTGAGGACAAATTCAACAATATTGAATCAGTAATGTTTTATATCATTTTATTTGGTTTCCTATATAGTGAGTCCAGGCATGTACACAAATTAAGCTAAACTCCCATTGTGAATGTATGGCTTATACTTCTTTCCCAGTAGAACACAACCACATGTTTTTTTTTCTCATCTGGCATTTATTTTCATGTTAAGAAAGGTTGCAACATAAATTGGCATGAGAGACGTCTCCATTGATTTGATTTTGAGTATGTAATGTCCTTCTGAATTAAACAAAAATACAACATCAAGGTCATCCCGGAGTAGAAACTATGATTGAATTTACAGAAGACATCTTCTTCCACAGACAAGTTTGTTGTTGAGAGTTGTCCAATACATAATGTGTGCATGTCTTTCTTTTATCAAATAAAAGTTCATACATTATACAACAGTGTACAAATAATGCAGATTACAATGCCATCAATTATTTAATAGACTTCTATTTTTCTTGCTCTAAATTAATTAGTATTTGTACATAGATCAAGAAACAAACAATTGAGTTTACCTGTATTCTGAGACACAGTTTACTTCTACTCTACATTATTTTGCATGATACTATTTGTATTGGTATGTTAACAAACATTTCATCCACTTTTTCAGTAAACCAAAATACTAAACTTTATTTCCCTGTCTATGGTTGTTATGGCAATGAGCCTAAGGCAAGTTTTGGTAAACCTTTGGGTCTCTCATGCTTTACTTCTTTTAAATTATTTCTATGTAGTTAGACTTTCTTTAGCGGATTTGTCATCAATAACTTCTGTTTATTAGCTATAGAGGAATCTGAACACCAGTTGACCAAATGCAATTTATACATGAACACTCATGTTATGCATGTATACCTGTCAAACAATATGGTATTCATGGAAATTTGAAAGCTTGATGGAAAATTGCCAAGCAACAACTTGACATTTCATTCATTGCATTGCAACTAAGTCACTAAACAGATAATACAATTCTAATGATACATTGACTTGAATAAAAAACAGACAAATCAGATCAATACATTGGCAAACATCTGAACCTGAAGCAACTGAATTTTGATCATATAAAGCCCCATTGGTATTAAATAACATACTGTACAGAATTATCATAGTTATTGTGTACTTTTTGCGTAATAAAAATAATAACCATAGCTTCACTTGTGCATCTTTAATTAAGAGTCGACGATTACAAGACTAGTGATTTAAACAAAATTAAAACAAACATTTTCATTTAATATTTAAAACTTTGCAAATCTGTTTCTCTGATATATTTGCTCTTGTTTGATTCAAGTTATTATCAGTGTTTTATTCCCATTATAAGACAGTTAAACTTAATACCTTGTTGCTACTTAGGTAGGTTATCTTTCATGGAACTTTTCAAGAATTCAAATCATGGCAATGGCTCATTGCAGAGATATATTAAAAGTCATAAAACATGAGGAAACCTTACCTTCTTGTGCCAACGACAGTAGACATGAGCACGAATCATCCCGGGTACATAACCAAGATATCTCAGCAGCCAGAACAAATAGATGCCTGGACAGCTGTGTTTTCCCCCAAACATTTGAACAAATCTACCTTTATAGACTATGCATTGTAGTTTGTTTAGGTGTGTGTGTATAAAGTAACAGGTGTGATGGATGACACACACTGTACATTGTATATGATAAAGAAGAACTGCTTGCATTATGTACACAAAGTGGGCTTAAGCCACGCCTCTTTTTCCTGCAGGAGGGCTTCTCATTGGTTGATCGAGATACTCTGTTTTCATGGTCAGCCACCTGTACACTGCTGTCTGGTGAAGATGTGAACAGAGTGCTTAATGATGTATGCACACACATTTTCATGATATCATTAAGGTAGATTACTGTATCTCCACATAATTCGTGAGTGTAATTTTTCGCGAATCAGGACTTCTCCACAATTTCACGAGTGGTTAAATATGTGATCGTGGAGTACTAGTACTATTGGTACATGTGCTCGTGTGCGTGGTGTTCATTTTTTTTGGTTGTTAGATTTGAGAATAGCACATGACTTGTGAAATTGGCAAAAATAAAAACCCCATGAAATATATGACGTATACAGTAACATATTTAAGCAGTCTGGTCATTGGGTATCTATTCACTCTTTCAAGAATTTGTTGTGAGGTAACTTGTATTTATAACTTGTATTATGGATGATTTTGATTTATAGGTACTAGGCATGGTTACAGATTGGGGCTTATACAGTACGCACACAAAGGGTCCATGATTTATTACTAATTGTAAAGCAATGAATCCATTTAAGTCAAAGGATATTTCAGTCTAATTAACTTTTTCTGCGCCATTGAGGCATTTCGAAAAATGATACACCCAAATCATATAGAGCAGCAGTTTATTTAGCGTATATAGGGTTGATATACATCTTATGAGATGATATTGTGTGTCATGACTAGGCAACAAATGTGAACATGTCTTGTTCATTTTTATCCACTTCAATATCCAGAGAATTGTAATTAATTGCATGTTTAATGATAGAGGGATGAAAGATGGTAAATTGCAGGGCTAATCGCATTTAATCTTGATAACCCAGTGCTCACTTGACTTAGTGAATATTAGTTGATCAATCGATCACTGTGCAACACACTGGCCTTCAGACTGAGTGGAGAGTGGATGTGGGGTGGGGGGTGGGGGGGGGGCTGTTTCATGATCGACCCTCAGCGATTCATGGCAACACAGGATATGGGCAATCCGTCAACCATGGCCTACCAAAACCAATTTCCTGGCTTCCAGTAATAGCAATGAATCATGAAATATGCTACAAAATCGATGGGGGAAAAATCAATTATGGAAGCTCTATTTCAAACATATAAACCGGTACACTTCTGTTTCTCTTTTTAAAAATGTTGAAAAATAGGATTTATTTTAGACATGTTTTTGATATAAAAGTGATAGAATTGCACTCTGTTTTGCTGCTTTTTTGGAGGTCACAGTTACAACTGTGGCATTTGATATGTTTTTGTTCATGGGTTGGGTAAATCAGGAATTAAGTTCTTTTTCAATCCAGTGTCCACGTTTAGCTTTTCATGTTTCATGAACCCTGGTCCAGTTGGTATATCAAAATTGCCATGGGACTGCAGTAGCTAAACAGACTTATGCCCTATAAGGAATTTGAAGTTTATTATTTAGCTTGGAGTCTACTCTCCGTACAGCAGATTCAAGTGGGTGTCATGCTGCTCAGTATCTGAGTCGAAAAAGCCAGGCAACATGGATGAATTGGTTAAGAATATGTGCTGTGCATTGTATAAGAAGGACATATATTTGTCACTCGCATTAGCTTTGTCTTTAATGTGCAGAGAGTCCCCTGGCATAAGATATGTGCATCAAACATATGCCGTGATTTGCTTGGACAAAAAAAGCCTTCAAAGGGCTGGATGGTATTTAGAAAGGATTTCCACTAAAAGGAGCCGTTGGGCAGATGAGCTGTAACATGATTAGAGGTGTAGTGAAAACCCTCATCCCCCTACGAAAAATCTGTACCCGTACAAGCTGATGATGGGTAGAAAACATGTAGACATGAAGATGGAATCATCTGAACCCAGAAGATGAATTTATTTTGCTCTTAACCATTTGTGTGCCTGATATAATATTGCTCTATGGGAATTGTATGTATTTGTGGAAGACAAAGAGTTCAAACATTTTATCTGTAGGTTTAGAACATGAACGCCAAACTATATATGAAGTATTTGCATATTTTTAAGGAGAACAATTTAGTGAAATGCACATGCAAGGCAAGCAAGGGATTATGATTAAGAACGTTGTGGGGTTTTCCCGGAGCTGTATTGATAAATAATGAATATGGAATTCATTACCCTCTGTCTAAACTTGAGTGTCTTCTCATACCTGTCCTAATGTTGGGGACGAGTAATAATTCGATCTTCTTCTTAGTCCCATCTCCCTCCACCCTCCCCTCTCTCTGTCTCTCTCCTTCCTCTCTCTGTCTCAATCACTCTCTCTGACTCTCTTGCTGTCTCTATCTCTCAATTGTCCACCTCCCCCTTTGCTTTCTGTATTCTTCTTGCTCATTCATCTCCCCCCTCTCTCTCCCTCTCCCTCTCCCTCCCTCTCTCTCTCTCTCTCTCTCTCTCTCTCTCTCTCTCTCTCTCTCTCCCTCCCTCTCTCCCTCTCTCCATCTCTCTCTCCATCTCTCTCTCCCTCTCCCTCTCTCCCTCTCTACCTCTCTCCCTCTCTCTCTTTCTCTCTCTGTCCCTCTCCCCCCTCCCTCTCTCTCCCTCTCTCCCTCTCTCCCCTCTCTCCCCTCTTTCCCCTCTTTCCCCTCTCTCCCTCTCTCTCCCTCTCTCTCCCTCTCTCGCCCTCTCCCCTCTTCCCCTCTCTCCCTCTCTCCCCCCTCTCTCTCTGTCTCTCTCAATTCTCCATCTCTCCCCTTGCTTGCTTTTTTTTCACTCTCCCTCTGTCTCTGTCTCTGTATTACCACATACAGCATCATGTGCTCTCACAAACAAGATTAAGAGGAAGACAAATACATCTGTAACATACTCTAGGGGTATTTACGTCATTCTTAAAGGTGAACCAAGTCCTTGCTTGAATTGATACGTCTTCCTAAGGGGTGTCGGATTAGGTGTACACAAAGTTTCATCTCCTCTTTACATCTCTTAAAATGAATAGATCGTGCTGGGTCGAAGGGAGCCCACAAAGTGGCAGAGTAATTGCAATAATTCAAGTCAATTACTGTCTTCAAACACTGGTAAATGGTGTGTTTTTCTAGCTGAAATGTTTTGTGAACTTGTGGCGTGCTATCATAACATCTGTACTGAAGCCTGATTAGATGCCAATTCAAGATTAAAGACTTGAATAATTGGGAAATTAATACTGTACACCTTAATACTTTTTAACTCATTCAGTCCCATTGACTTGGGCAATAATTGATTAATCATGATCCAATTAAAAAAAGACAATTCAAATTTTCACCTGTTTTTTTCTAATTTGTCACCATATTCGCAAGTAGATGTTATGTGAAATGGTGGCAGTAGCATTGTATTTTCTGCAATTTAATTAAAATTATATATAAATGAAATATAAAGATGCTTATTCATTGATTGTTCTTAAGCAAGACGTACATGACGGTCAAATGCGGCAAGGTTAATCTCACCTAAGTCATGTATGCAAGCTCAGAAGTTCACTCTTTGTGCATTCCATTCGCCGTTTCGCACATGCGTTGGCGGGCTCTCTTCACATGTCAGCACAAACACTCATGAATGATTAACATGTATTTTACTGTATGTATCTTCCTGTGTCTCTGAGTTATATTTGTTCTTCTGTCTCCTCAATCTCACTTTGAATTTGTCTCATCAATCTTCTTCTTTTTCCATGCACTGTACCCTTACCACTTGCAATGCAGAATGTATTCCTGTTGCAAAAAAACACATTAAAAAAAATCAATAATAGATTGTGCTTCATGAAGGAAACATACATGGTTACTTGTGGACATTCTCTGGACTTATTCTGTTCATTTTTAATTACCTCTGCCTTCTCCCACATTCTTGCCAAACTTTAGGGTATTATGGGCGATCTGGATATAAAACAATGAATACTTCACACAAATTGCTTTTCAAAACTAGAATCACCCACAGGATGTAAGAATGCTCAAATCAATACCTTTTGAAGCACTGGAAGCAGCCACTTTTTAAAGCTAAAACATGTTTATCTCATTCAGAACCAAGGGATTTTTAGAACAAAACTGATCACTATTTGACTTCTAAATGAGCAACACTATTTTTTTCATATGAAAATTTTCTGAAAGAAATGTAATGCAAATTCCATTATAAATTCATAAAACATCAAAATCATTCAAGTTAGATCAAAATCATGCCAATTTGAAGACATTTGTCCGTTCACCATTTTGCACATGCGGTGGCAGGTTCTCTTCCCATTTTAGCACAGTCACAATTCAACTTAAACCATGACACGGAAGCTCAAACATGTTTATTGTTCATAATCTAAAAAGGGTACATAACATCAAAATCTGACCCAGAAAGTTCTGGGGCAAAGTACGACCCATTCATAGACGTTAATAGAGTTGGTAGGAGGTCGTGGGAGCAGATTATTCTATTGTTGTAACATAATGGTTTTCACTCAGTTATTGAGTACTTGCTCTCCTTTCCTACAATTATCTCACCCTCAAAGCATATTGAATTTGGTAAGCTTAGGAAGCTTGTTATATGATCTAAGTGACTGAGGTAATAATAACACTTTCTACCATCAAATCTACTTTAAAAAGGCACTGAGAGTAGTTGTTTAGGGGAGGATATGATAAACAAATTCAAAACAACATGACCAAATGTTGATTCTTCATTGCATTAGACACATATTAAAAGTGGGTGGGTCAAAAATATATGACTAGAAAACCAATTACATTTCTCACCTCTTTGTTACACAACATTTTCCTTCAAAACAATCCAGTGCAAAACTAGTGCCTGATTTATAATGCTCCCCTGTCGGGATTGTGTGAAGTCTCTGCACTCTCAAAACGATGCCGTGAACAGGGGTTCATAAGTGAACACACAAAGAGTTCAGTACAGTGAAACCCTGTTTATAATGACCGCTCATTGAATGTGGAGACATTCCGTGCATGGTCAAAACTCCCGAGGTTTACTTTGCAGCTCTTTTGATCTATGTAAAATTATCCACTAAAAACAAATTTCACATTCGTTTGCCTCAATAAAGTCTTATTTTGACGAAAATTTGAAAAAACACTCGCCTCCAGTGACGTCAGAGAAGTCAAAATGCCATAAATGCCATAACGGCGTGAATACAATATTTTATTCACACCATTCAAACAATACGTTACCAATGGGAACCCCAAAGTTTGTCTGAGATTTGTCCGAGTAGCAACAACTAATACATTCAAAGTGCATTCCATTCATTGCCTCTGAATGACAAGATACAGGTGAATGCAGTAATGGGTTACTACGCAGTTAGGGGAAAGTTGTGAATACGTTACAAAAATTGTCTATTGTTGACTTACAGTTGACGTACAATCTATGGCATTTTGACTTCTCTGATGTCACTGGAGGCGTGCGTTTTTTCAAGTTTTTGTAAAAATGAGACTTTATTGTGGCACACAAATGTGAAATTCGTATTTAGTGGATAATTTTACATAGATTAGTGGGAACTTGTTTTTCTAATTTAGTAACCCTTTAAAAAGTGTGAAGACAATTTTCTTCCCTCTTCTCCTAATAAAAAGCATTCAAACAATTGATTATCAGTCATCACTCGCATGAACATCCTTGTCACAGTGAAGTGTTTTCCCCCTTCAAGAAATGGAGTATACAGTAAAGAAAAGAAAAAGAGGTGAGAAAAAGGAGCAATCACCACTCTTGTCTGCAATACAGGTCAATCTTAGAGAATTTGTGTGTAACAAATTGAGAGGGGAAAAAATGACTTGTTTTTCACCCGTATCCTGTTTGTGAGTTTGCTTGTGCCTGAGTAGACACTGTGAAGTGTAATCCAATTGTTGTGATGCATGCTGCTCTACTAAACACTGGCATGTAGGGCAAGAGTTGTGATGCCGATTGTGATCACTTGCCATTTCAGTTGTTATCAGCATTTGACAATTACTTATACCTTTGATTGGTATTAACTTGTTGTCTTTTTTTGTCTTTTTGCTGGTGGAGGAGGAGGATGTTATTGACTTGAGATAGTGGATTTTATCTGTGCTATCATAGGGGATTGTTGCTGATGTTTTTAAACAAGAGAAAAAGATGACATCCTGTGATGTGTTCTATGAAACAAGGATGACGTAAAATATACAGCTGATTATGTTGATGATGTTATGCCATCATTTGGATGAAGATACCAGTTTTCGCCAAGTTCCATAACTGATTTTGCTGGCAGTGATGGTGTTTTAACCCTCCATGCATCAGTGGTGCATTTGTGTTTAGAGAATGTACACAAATTCCATAGAGAAGTGTCATGTCCAGCAAGCAAAGAGTTAAACAGAGATGGAGATCTCATCTGGTGTTGTGTTCTCTCTTATTGCAGCGACGCCCCAGGTGCAGACACAAGCAGCACATCGGCATCGGCATCAGCAGCCAGAGCAGTGGGGCATGCAGAGGCAGCCGAGGTGTCATCCACACAGGATGGGGGTAGCCAGGGGGGCGTCGCCCAAGGGGCAGACGGAGCCTCAGCCAGCCAGCCTTGTGGGGAGGCCAAGGGGCCCAGCGATGGGGCTGTGGGGCTGGATGATCTCGTGGCAGGGGTGTCCCAGATGGGCCTGGTGGGCAAGAAGGAGGGGGCTGCAGCACCATCAACACCCCTCCCCGCTGGTGCTGCTAGTGAAGCAGACAGTCAGGAGGATTGTAAGTAGGCACTTCATCGTCAGGTTTAGATAAGATTAGATAAGAGACTCCAGATTAAAAAAGGAGTAGACTTCACATGCCTTGAAACGGAATAGTACACTTTAATAGGTATTTGATGAATGATGAAGCACTTCTCTTGCATTTCTTCATTGTTCTTATTTTGAAAGTAGTTTGGCGGAACTGTTCACTGTACTTTTAACTGGTTTGTTACTGAGCCCACATATATGTGGGCTACCCTTAATTCTCTCCCGCGGTACTAAGCCTTCATCTGTACAGCCTAATGATGTGAAATCAGGTTAACATTTTCATACAGGAACATTTTGAAGTTGGATATATGTGACCTAATATGCACCTTTCCTTCAAGAAAATTTATTTTCTTGTGAGGTAATGATGACTGTGACATTAGGTATTGCTTTGTTGCAAATTGATGCAAAACTCATGCCATGTTCTTCATTTTTTTTCTTCAAAAATGAGGATGATGCAGATGAGAAAGAAAATTGAAGCTTTCTCTTCTTCTGTGTATGCTTAAGTTTCTTACCCTTTTTATTTGAAACACCTCCTCCCACTACACGGTCTTGTATTTCTTCTCCTGGCGTCTATTTTTGCTTTCCATTACTTTGTCTTTTTTGCCTTCTTCTTTATACCTTTCCTTCTCCTTATTGCTAAAATCTTCAGCTTCATCTCCTTATGTCCTTATATCCATGTCCTTCTCCACGCATAATTTGCTGATGGCATTGATATCACACAATGATGAGATCAACCACAATATCATGAGGAGTAGGCGATTTAGAAGGTGAAAGCGATGAAAAAGAGATTAAGTGATTGAAAATAGTCTGGAAAACATGAAAACATGATGTGTACCAGTCATAAAATGAAATAAAAAATCCGCCTCAGGACTACTTGTCCGGCTATGAGTCTCCTTACAGACAGACAAAGATGGACAGAGAGCGATACAAATGTAAAAAAAAAAATAGACAAAAAGCAAGAGAGAAAGAGATGGTGATGAGGGGTGGGGGTGGGGGGGGGGGGGGTGGAACCATGGAAATTTCTACATACAATGGAATAAATCAGAAACAGAGGGACCATCTGCAACCATGTGAGCGAGCAGGCAAACGGTTCACAAAAAAAAAATGCACACATGCACACAGGCATGCACAGAAACATGTATTGTAAACAAACAACTTTTTCATAACGTTATTGGCGCATTCATCCAATCGGGCCTGCTAGCAGCATGACTCAAGCATAATCTGCTGTATTGACAATAGATGACAGGCGGTGAATAAACATCTAAATCTTTATAGGGTGCAATTAAGTCACATCTCCTTGGTTACTGCAAGCCCTGTGCAAATGTTCAGAGTTAAACATAATCCGACAATGAGCCTATATTCTGATTGAAGCTCTTAAATTATATTTTCTTCAATTTCATGTTGCATTTACACAAATTAGTAAGCCATGCAAAATGGATACACCACGTTTAGTACAGGTATCTATGGTGATAGATTATATCTTCTCAAGAGTAATTTGTAATGACTGTGATATCTTGTTAGAATTGGGTCATATTGAGAGATTGTAATGTTAGGCCTTGAGACGACCCCGTTTTTCTTGCCGTTTCGTTCACGTGCATCATGGCATTAAACAGAACACAGATGAAAATTAGCTTTAAAATATGCAAAACCAGATTCCAGATGTTCATTTTGACAAATCTTGCACATTAACGAGAAAAGTAAAGTTTAACGTAGCAATTTACATCCAGGCAGCCCTTCACACAGTGATCGTTAGGTTTGATGTACGTACGCACGCTAAAGTGCATGAGCGGACCAGGGAAGCTAGACACGTAATGAACGCAGTACTGCGTTGCCGTTTTGAAACGGGTTTAGCAATAGGAAATACTTGTATGAATGGCGCTTGTATGTGATACTATACTATACCAGTTTACGAACGAAATAATTATGTTAGTTGATGTAATGTCCCCGTGCAGAAAAGAGGTATTATTCAAGGATTTTAAGTTATGAATAATAGTAAATGGTTGCTGTCTTACTATCTTACTACTATTTGCCTGTTCAAACGAAAATAGTGTCAGTGTATTTATTCATTCATCAAGGAGGCTGACTAGACAATAACATCCGTGTATTAGCTTCCTAGTCAAAGTGACATGTGGATTTATTCTGCGATATATTTATGAAGACAGTACGTATTTTTATTTTACCTTTTGTCTCTTTTTTTAATGTTTTAATTATTAATTTTAATAAACTGAATTGTACTGAAAAAATAAATAATGAAGAAACAAACGGAATTTAATATAAATGGCGTAATAAGTCTACAGTCATCTATTTGGAGTAAACAAATAGTTAACAAAGACTAAGATAATAAAGTGTACTATGGTTAACATATAAGAATTTGTATGTAGTTCTGAATAAATTACTTTTTGTGAAGCAAGTAAGTCGAAATATGTATCCTGAAAGTATTTTTGTTTTCTTTTGTATTAGACTGTTAAGTAGATTATTCCATGCAATCACACCCTCATATGTACTTTTGAGAAGTGGCTTGAAGTTATAAATTTGCTAATCCTTTAACATGTGAGACGAATTTATTGAGTGGTAAGATTTGTGATCTGTTTTGATGAAGTGTTTGAGTAAATGTTCAGAAAAATAAGATGTCTGTTAAAGTTTTCAGTGACTTTCTGGAAAAAGAAACTAGGGACAGATCCAGGAATTCCTTATTGGGGGCAGGGGTGCGCTTTTTTCCATGGTCGGCCAGCAGCACAACCTTCAAAATCACGCTCAGTGTGAGGGGAAGTGGGGGGGGGGGGGGGGGGAGGTCAACACATATTTTTTTCTGTCTGGGGGTATGAGAGGTGTATTTTTTCGGTTCACAGCCAGCAAATAAAAAAAAAACATGGGAAGGGGGGTTTGAAAATGCCTCCAGTAACATACTGATGTGTGGCAATTGGAATATATATTTTGAAGGTTCTGCAATTTTGTTAAGTATATCATATAGGTTTTGAATTATATTTGTTTCCCACTTGGACTTCAGAGAATTTTACTTGTGTGTGCCATGAGATATGATATCAACTGATGTAAACTTTGTGTATTAATTATATTTATTAGTTCCAAAAAGTAAATAAAACTGGATTTTTTTTTTTAGTGACTCATGATGCGATGGATTACCAACAATTTTTGGAAGTAACATATCACATTCTTGTACAAAGATCTATCCCACACATTACTTTGTAATTTAGATTGTGCAATAAATGCAAATATCCAAGTGGTTCATGCAAATTAACAGTTGTTTGTATATTTTAATTTGGATGAGAATAATGTCTTATGTATAGTGAAACGGGAAAATGCATGAAAAAGATGTGATGAGAGTGGAATGTAAGTGTTACGTTTGCTGATGTGAGTACATTCGTTTTTATAAGGGGGTGTCATTTGGGGGGGGGGGGTGATGAGTGTCGGGAATCCTTGGTGGGGGGAACAGTAACCAAGTCTGAGGAGGATATCCTTGGGTATGGAATTTCTCTAAGGAAATCTAAAGTTCAAATATTGTGAAAAGGGGGAAACAAAATTGCCCATCTATTACATAGTACATGTATATCCCCTCCCACTTAGTTTATCAATTATAGTACAAATTTAGTGTGATAACAACTGGGTAACTATTTTTATTCACTGGTGATGAGTTGGGCTGTTCATCCTCTCTCTGCAAATAAAAAAAAAATGCCGTGGTCTGTTTAAATATGACCCAGTCGAATGAATAAATGAATGAAAGGATGGATGAATGAATGAATGAATGAATGAATGAATGAGCATGTTAATGAGTTTATTCTGTACCAACAACACCACTTAGCAATATAATAATATCACAATATTTACAAATTTGAAAAAGTTAATTGTCAATTTTAAAACAAAACACTAGGGTGACCGATCCAGGATAAAAAAAAAATTGTGAGGTCAAGGTTTCTCTTTATTGTTGATATTTCACCCCTGTCCACATATCCGCCACTTATGTTCTGAAAGTACAACAGTGTACTCTCATTATAAAGAAGTCCCTGGGACCCATGATATTGGTTCTTTATAAACGAAATTTCTTTATATCAGGATTGCAAAAACAATAATACAAAGGAAATCCAAGATATGGGACCAGAGATTTTACTATAATGAAATTTTTTATCGGTGTTAGCGAGAGTGCACTGATTTCATAAAGATTTAACTGTTTGTTACAAAAAAAATACCATTTTAATTCTTGGCACAAACAGAAACACTGTTACAGAATTGTAATATAATAATCTGGCAGTAAACAATTTCTTTTGCCCGCCATTCGTCTCAAACTGCCACTCATTGACGGTCTTGGTTCCATTCTGTTCGCGTTATTATGCCCGTGTATTATTTTACACACGTGATCACTACGCCCCTACTAAACCGGCAACGTCACTTTCGCCATCTTAATGCACGGTGTGTCCGCACAGCGTAGCAAACAAACAGCGTGTTATGCGAATGGAGCTGCCAATTTGTCCACTGCGATTCAGTTGATTCGTGTACCGCAGTTTTAATCTAGATTCTCGTTACTGTGCAATTTTTGTCGAAATGAACATCAAGACTTGACGTTAGTGTATTATTACGGTAATTATTTGATTGGTATTGTGTAATGCCCCGATGGTAGTGAACGGAAATTTCCACCGAGCGACGATACGATCGGGCACACATGGGCCTATGTGAGATATCAGCATTCTCACTTATTTTGCATGTTACATGAAATGTTATAATACTTATCCAACTCTATTTTGTAGAATGACCGCATGTCATATTGACAGATGATGAAGCATTAGGACATTGTAGACTTGTGTTTTTAATATAATCTGCATACTAGTTGCTAAAACAAACTTTTTACACTTTTTTTTTTTTAAAAGAAGGAGAAATGAATCACAGCTCGAATCAATCTAAAATTGACACAATACAAAGTCAAAGGATGTCATTTTTGTTTAAATCAGTTTTTGTGACATTTCATTTATTATTCTTGTAATAATCCTTGGCATCTTTAATGAGATGTGGACCTAAAAATCTGTGTGTATCAGAGAGTTAATTCATAACACAATTATGACCATACTTTATCACACCTGTCAATCCACTAACAACTTCCATCACACTTTCAATAATAATGCATGATGCTTCTGGCAGAAAAGAAGTTGTGGGTTGACATTTGTAATGCACAATGGCCATTGTTGTGTTCTGAATTAATCATCTGATAAACAAAAATCTTTACATCCAAATTTGTCCAAAAGTGAAAAACCCACAATATTCACAGGATTATTTCAAAGAGAGTAATTGACAAAATTAGTTCTAACTTATTTTTATTATTAAGTATCGAAAGTTTTTTTTAACACCTAGTATTATAAACAGCCACCCTTTTTTGTGTAATGTTTGTAAATGTTGATCATATAACATGTACTAGTATCCCATAAAGAGGCGATTTTCTCACTTATTTGTTTGTGTTTTTGTATTTCCACTGTCTTGCTTCACATAATCAAGCACAACTTTATGCAATGACTGCATCCATCTGATTTGATTTTGTTTTAAAAGAAGCAACAGATATTTGTGACTATTTGAAACTTCATATCATGTGGGGGGGGGGGGGATTTTCAGGCATTAGGAACTTGATAGGTACATTAATTTCTCTCTCCGCTCTCTTTTCCAGGCAATGAAGATGAGGCGCTGGGAGCGTGTGGTCTGTCAGAGCCTGCTCAAGGGACAAAGATTAAGGACATCGTGAGCAGTCTCAGCGAGGCGTTTGGAACAGAGGTATGTAAAAGGATACCTCGGGCGGGTAACAAAGGACGCTTCCGTTCCTTGGGTCAGATTACGTCCCTGGAAAGAGATCTGTGTGGAGGGTCAGTCACCCACCAAGTCTCAGATGCTCGTTCACATTGCATGGTGGATATCTCAACTGCTACTGAAGTGCGGCTCTGTGTGAGAGGATGCAGACGTACTGCTTTAGGCTATGTTCACACTGCAGCAAGTGGTGTCCTACTGCCGCTTGTTTCCTGTGGCTATACTGTAGACTAGACTTCTTCTGCCTTTGCAAAGCGAGGAAAATTGTTACCTGTGGCAATTTAAATGTACCTACTGGTAAATCAGTTTACTGCTTCGTTGTAATGGAGAAACTGGGAGGGGGTGTAGGCTAGCATTTTCCTGCCCTTGCAAATTATCAAAAACATTGTTATACAAGCAATGTTGAGGTGACTTTTTTATAGAGTGACATTTTTGAAAATGTGACTAATATTTCCTGGTAAAGGTGTGGATTAAAGGTGACCCGTCCCTTTTACAAACATCTGCAAACTTTATGAAAGTCTCCACATATTTAGCACATATCTTTGAGATACCAATTGTGAAATTTTAAGGTCAGAGGTATTATAACTTCCGTAGAATAAATGAAAATCTAACTAGTTTTCACTAAGATTTGATTATTTTTGTGGTACGAAAAAAGAAAGCTCAATCAATTATCGAAGCTTATTTCCTCAAAACTGAGCATTAAGCTTTGTCGATTCAAGGGAAAGATTATATAGCCACTCTCTCTCAAATGATGAAAAAGTCAGGGAACTTTCAGACTTAGGTCTGCAAAAGGGACAGGCTACCTTTAAACTGTCATTTTTTTTCAGGAGATGGTCCAATACATAAATAGAATCAATAGATGAAGGGTAGAAGTAGTAAAGATTATGTGACATGTGATAATGCAGAATCATTCTGCCATCATTGTAGGTCTGGCTCTCATGGGATTTCAACATATGGATTATTTGAAAGGATTCCATCCTGTGAAATGTTTAAATCCTGATATCATATCCAATTGAATCAAATGATGTATTCATCATAACAAATTCTTTCACAATTCATGAACAATGGTTTCATGTTATCACCAGAATGCTGATGGCTTATCAAGTGTGATGACCTTTAACATATGAGAATGGGCTCTATTGTGTGATATTGCGTGAGTGATCCAAATACATTTTATGGGCAATCTGTTTTTATTTCAATAATTGTATTATTTTTAAAATGATTTCATCCTATGAACTATCATCCTGATATTATATGAGAACGGGAAACATCTTCATTACAGAAATCTACAGTATATTATGTAGGTGAGCCAGGGCGATTTTCTGGGCAAAATATTGCATGGTGTGCATTAGCCTTCACACCTTTATATTATTTAACATGTGAAAATCTCTTAACACTGCTGGCATGTTATCGCAGTGTGATAATTTATTCCGATTTGGAGATATCATCCTCAAGATATCATGAAGTAGGAATTAGAAATTGTGAAGCATTATATCAGTTATGCTTGCACATAGTGGAAGAGATAAATCCACAGATAATCTTTGAAAATGTGACTATTTGATATGTCCTGTATAAAGAAAGGATTAGGCTGTGAAGTTTTACTATTTTAAGTGTATCACCCTACACATTTCCCTCCCTCCACCACCCCTCTCCCCTCCACTTCTGTCCAGGTGACGATGCATGCAATCATTCCTCAGCCCTGGTGCCCCCACCTTGAGCCATATGTACAGCCGCTGCCAGCCCAGGGACTAGACGTCAAGATGCCCTGCCAGACCTGTGGCGACAAGAGGGAAAACTGGGTCTGTCTTCAGTGCTACCAGGTAAGAACTATGTAAAATCAGTCACAAGATCTCTTTCTATTTTCCTTCAAATCTATATTTTTAAAGGGATTAAGATTGTAGGATCTGATTGGGGGTACAGGCTGGAAGAGGGGATGAGGTACGAGAAGGGAGGAGGGAGGGAGGTAGGGAGGGAGGTAGGGAGGGAGGTAGGGAGGGAGGGAGGGAGGACTTGACGTCAGGATGCTGTGTCAGGACTGTGGGGACTAGAGTAAAAACTGGGTCTGTCTTCGATGCTACCAGGTAAAAACACCCCCGCAAAGTCAGTAACAGGATCTTTTTCTGTGTTTCATGATTCATGTGTATGAGGATTATAGGAGCCGAGGAGAATAGGCTGGAGGAGGTACAACAAGATGAAGGGAGGGATAAATACCTTGTTATTTGTCACACAGGTCTGTGGTCAACTCCTCTTTCTCAGCCTTGATGTGGTCAGTGGCCCCATGTATTCATATCTGTGTGCAGGTGTTCTGTGGGTGCTATGTGAATGAGCACATGCTGATGCACCAATCAATCAATTGGAAAAGCTTGTCAGAATCTGTTGTGCGTGTCAGAATGAAGTCCTCTTTTTGCTGGCAATGGCATATGATATTGAGGGGCCTTGTGCCAGTGGCATCTCCGAGCTAAGAGAGGCAAGTCAATCTCTGTCGTCCTCTTGACCGACGTCCCTGAACAGCACCAGTGAGGGCAACTTCCTTGAGAGCATTCTTTCGAAATATTGATGCATGGAGGGTTTTAATATGGTAATTGGTCCGATGTATTCATTTCTGCGTGCTTCCCCCCTTACAGGTGTACTGTGGGCGCTATGTGAATGAGCACATGTTGATGCATGGCCTTGAGAGCAGTCACCTGATGGTGCTGAGCTACGCTGATCTGTCCGTCTGGTGCTATGGATGTGAAGCTTACATTCACAACGAGGTGGGTCTAGAACACCAAAGTGTAATATGACATTAGGGCTGCACACCTGTAATGATGTCAGGAACTTCCCCAGACGCCGATCAAAGACGACATATAAAAACAAAATCTTTATATAAAATGACTTGTACATAGTTCAGCAATGTTTTTTTATACAAGCATTACAAGTGATCAACTGCTCCCGAGAAGTGCAGTGGTTGAGCAAAGATTGGTCTGTGGGGAAAATTTAGTAGGATTTCATGAACTGTCTCTACAGGTGACTGTATAGACCAATGAGGAAAGACGCACATATTCTATATATAATCCCAGATGGAGAGTATTTGGATGTTTTTATGTAACCTGGCTGTGTGATGATGTATGAGCTGGCAATAATAACAAATATTCTGCTGTGGTTTCCACTTCCACGTAGAAATGCATGGAAACTTTATATGCCTCAGTCATAATATGTGACCTGTCACCACAAAACGACCAATAAGTCAGATTTTTTGGTTTTTGTTTTTTTATGCAGCTTTGAAACCTATACTCTAAGCTTTAAAATGGTATATAACTTAACTTGTATGGACCAAGTTAACCCTTTCAAATTACAAAGAGAATGTGAAGGTGCCAGACGCACTAATCATTTGGATAACAGAGATTACAGGCTCTAAAGAAAGGGGTTCATTCAAGAGTGCTGAACCGTGCGCCATTGTCCTTGGCACAAAAAGGTACAATTAAAACCCCATAGCAACCACTATAAAGGAACAATGGGTTTGAGCTGAAACTTAGCCCAATTTTTAACAAGGTATCAATCATCACTACTACAAAGTTTCAATGTCTAACACTGAATATTCTTTAAGTTATGCTCAGTTGTTTGAGAGCTTGATTATGATAAGGACAATCTCAGCAAAGTGGCTTTTTTTTTTCAATGTCCGAAAAAAGTTATCATTTTAAAACCAAGAAAAAACATATTTTTATTTATCATTTTAATCTCAAATTTTGACAGACGGAAGATCAAGAGTTGTACTTTTAGAAAATACCAAAAACCCAAAATCGACTTTTCCATCCCAACCAAGCTATTTTTAGGGTTGCAGCTGTTCACGTGGAAACTCCCATTGCGACTTATTGGTCGTTTTGTGGTGACAGGTCACATATTTAAGATACTGTACAAGCCTTTTGCTTGCTGCAGACCTGGGCAATGTTTTAGGCAAGTTTAGAGGTCACATAAGAACAGCATCAGCTAGAGAAATAAGTTGAACGTTTAGATATGTGTTGGCAAACTTGTTTTCATTTTCATATTTGATTCAGATCCTACTGCCAGCGAAGAGGTCAGCACACATCAGTAAATTTGGTGAAGATGTCCCAGGCATGTTCTGATGTAAGAAGACCATAATTGCAAGGAGACGTCTAGTCATTACATAGCAAGGCACTGAAATGATGGCGATACCTGCTGTGATGTCAATAGTAGTACCTCACAGCCTTTGTACTACAGAGGTTTACCTGGCATATCACCAGGTAATGCGCAGCAGGCATGCAAAGTGCTCTTAGCTACTGCCAAGTTGTTTAAAGATCAACCCATAAGGCAGATTTTATTTCGGGATTTAATTTGTGAATGAGTCCAAAATATGGCATACTTTGGTGTTTTGTTTTTTTTTTTATCAAGGTCCTCATCTATTTTACCCATGTGTTTGCCTGTAAGGCCTCTCTAGGGGTATGTCTTTTTTTAAAGACTGTTACAATACCAAAATCGTCATGCAGGTGTGAGATAGGAGTTTGTCCGGTTTTGACCTGTAGATAGAACAGTGATAATCCTTGATAAGTCGAGAAGTATTTGTCGATCACCAACGCCCACAACAATTTGATCCTATAGCTATAGCTTACGAGTATTTATGCGCTGTCATCTTATTTTGTGCCCAATACAGGATTTTGTGTCATTAATCATGTCATACTATTGTGTTTTAATGTAGTTTTGATGAATACAATCCAGTGAATATATTGAAAAAATGAAATGTAGTAATTTTGATACTCATTCTGTGCTTTCACTGAGAAGTTGCGTTGGCTTTGGGTTCATGGTGTCCATTTACTAGCCATCAAGGTTATTACTCTGCTTTTGTATTTGGACACAATGATTGTCATACATTTATACATGTATATGATTTCTTTTTCGTCAAAGTGCGTATATTCATAGATGCTGCATATCCCAACATGATGATATAACTCATGAAATTATTGGTAATACATAAATTACATGGGTGTTGATATATTTTTAAAAATGCCAAGCAAAAACAAAGTGTGCATTGTGCCAGTCCATGTCAAATGCTGTTTTCAGAATATTAAAAGTAGAAGTATCCAAAGTTTAAATTGTTTTTTTGTGGCACGGGTTTGGATATTAGGCTGGTTATGGGGTATATTTTGTATAATTACATTTATTTTAACCCACGTACAATGTGTGTACATCTGTTGAATTTCTTAAGGTAAGGATTAGTAGTGGTAATGATTACATGTCAATCCCAGGTCTGGAATTTGATTACTTTCAAAGATGTTATCATTAACAGATGACTCCTTCCTGGTCATAAATCAAACAATAATGAGACCCATGGTCATATCAGAATGGCGCTTCATTGATTATGGGTCATGTACATGTATTAGTTAGCACCTCTATCCCGTACCTTAAAACTCAATATCTTTCTTGGAACATTGTGAAGAAAATGTGAACAAAAACAAAACATGAACATTATTACTTTGTGGTTGACCTACTTGTACATGTATCACTCTTATGAAAGATAGTGACAAAGCATGTAAATAGAGTCATTGCAAAAGCCATTGTCACCCAAAAGCTTTAAGAAGTGTGGGTCTGTCCTTGATCCACCCCATTATTTACTCAGACTTGGAAATGCCAGATGTATACGATCAGGGCTTTCATGCTCAAATGAGGCCTAGTACTTTTTAAAGTGTAAAGCATAAATGGCTTATTAATTGCAAAGCCTGCAATTTCATTGATATTGGAAGTGGAAAGAATGTGATCATAAAATAGAATCTCATTATTAAAAGTCATCAACTTTTTGGAACTCGGTGGCATTTACAGATGTCTATTCTATTTATTCAGTCTTGTTTCCCCTTCCCTATTTGCAATGGTATAATAAGGCTGTTTTTTTGTTTTTTAATGTATTACTGTATGCGTACTGTAGATGTACATACATCATGTTTGTGACCTTACACATGTAATTTACATATGGGTGACTGAACATTCACACTTTCAGAACAACACAAATGTGGAAAGCCTTTGAAGAACATTTATTATGTTTATCTTCTGTCAAGTCTACAAGGAGCATTTATTCTATCGTGCAAAGATTTCTGTATGTTCTATACAAATATTGTATGAAATATATTGTTTCAAACATGAATGTTACAGAAATAAATTTATAACATTTATTCTATTGACAATGAGTTTCAATGACTGCTGTTGTATGTGTAGGACACACTCTCTTCATATTATAGTGATTAAATTTGCAGCATTTATTGAGGTGTAATATCCAAAGACACCAAAAAGCAAGCAACAGTTACCATGCTCCAGATTAAGTACTTACAAACTTAATATATCACATCTCTTTAAATTTATATGGTTACTTGAAAATCTTTTGAGGAATTGTTTGATATTTCTGTGAGTAATCATTTCTACCTAGATAATCAATCACTCCTGAGATTATCTTCAGTAGCAATGACCATAAATCTCATATACAAAGCAATAACAACATTCATTTGGGTTTGACTGATGTCTGCTTCAACATTACATAATAAACATTTGTAATGAGCAATAATAGTAACATATTCCTCAATATGGCACTGCTTAAAGGCAAGGAAGCAAGGCATTTCCAACACTCAAAAATGAGTAACGGCACATGCAAGATTAAAAGTGGAACATTTGACTAAAAAATAGAGACCACTTTATCATCACTGTATAAAGAACATGGGATAAAATTATATTACAGGCTGGTCCTAGAGATTCATAAGTTTTTCATATTTGACTAAAAATAGAGACCATTTTATCATCAAATGTAGAAAGAACACATGATAGAATAAAATGAAGTAAAATTTGGATTCCCTTTTCTTAAATTTCCCTAGTTCAATTTTACATGATTATTGCAAAATTTGCAGCACACGATGAATTACCATCATATTCAATGCACTACATTTAGGTAATCACATTTTTTTTCCAGTTTGACTGCTGCCACTGAACATTTCTTTAAGAATTATTAAAAGGACACGAGCAAAAAATGCAATTTTTCCGCTTCATCACAAATGTTGAACAGACTTGGAATCCTCAAGTAGGAAGAGCTTAAAAACAAGTAAAATCTGGATTCTTCATCTTAAATTGCCTTTACATGATCACCTTAATGATTTACAGCATCAAATGCAACTTTACCCGGTAATTAATCTTATCCAAAAGAATCATGATTTGTCTATTTCACAGTTCACTCAATATTGATGAAACTCTGGAATGTGATCATATTCTATAGCACCCATGATCTTGTTGCACCAATAACATCTTTTTTAGAAAATAAAAAGGAAGAGCAGGAGAAAATGATGGTGCACAACACATGTATTTCAGTCATGGAGGAACCCTTACTTTGCAATATTATTAAGTATGCAAAGCCTCTGATGTATGGTAGAAATATAACTGGGTTTCTATTCTTGTCCTGCGCAAATTTCAAATGCTACAACAGAACCATTATGAATTCAATCATGGCACTTGTTTATGCTGTATGAACTATTTTGTAGTTTGCAACTTTGAATGATTTGCAATGTGCTCGCGCAAACGTCTGTGAGCTGTTTAACGACCGTAATGCCTCTACCACTATGTACCAGCAACTGACATGCATATGCATACTTTTCATGCCCCAATAGTCAGAGCCTTTCATAATATCATACCAAAGTAGGTTTGCCCTGAAATATTCTGTACCATACTCCAATGAAAAGATAATTTGCCACTCTGCATTGTGTGGTCAAGCAATTGACTTGTTATACATGACAGACTGAAAATATATATCTCTCCAATATATCTCACTGCCCCGCGAGAAAAGTTCCAACAAGAAACATTAAAAATGAAGCAATATTGAATGAAACGGCATTTCTCAACATGCATTATTCTTTAAAAAAGTTAATCTGCCTCACATTCCTTTGATGAGCAGCTTCTTTATGTACATTGTAAAAAAAAGTGCTTTGCTGCTGCATTTGGTAGCAACAAACCCTCTCACATGAACGCAGCTGCATCTTCAGTCTAAAAAGCCTTTATGCTCTGAGCCTCTCGGAATCTCCCCAACAGTCCGTCGTTCTCTCTCAAAACGAACGCGAGCGGCTTTCGCCTGTAGTAGTCCGGCACCAGCTCGATGTTTTCAATGACGGACGAGAGGAGGTGGGCCCGGGTAACGCCGCTGCCGGGCGCGTCAAACTTGAGGTGCGTGAAGTGGACGTGAAGGTGGTAGTAGGAGGGCTGGTAGTGCAGGTAGGCCCGCACTTCTTCGGGCGGGATGTTGTACTTCTCCTTAATGCATTTCTGAAAAGAGAGAAAGGTACATGGCTGGTTTTAAATGAGCAATCAATAAAGGTCTTAGAGCTATCTGAGCAATGTCTGCTAGGATGTCATATTTCTCCTTGATGCATTTCTAAAAGGAACCAAAAAAAAAAAACAATTTTGAGGTATGCAATCAATCAAACTAAGAAGCATCGGCACAATGACCTCTGGGATGTTGACCTTGATCTTTCTGAAGATACAAGGAGATACATGCTGAACTGGACAAAATATACCGTGGTTCAAAACTGCAGCTCATTCCCTTTCTTCCCTTTCCCTTTCCCTATGCCAATTCCTTTCAGCTGTAGTGTACATGTTGCAAAGGGGCCAACAGTAAAACATGGTATCTTCAGCAAGTATGTCACAATGTTCATAGATGGGTTTCTGCAAAGGACTACAACAAGGCATATTACAAGCAACTTAGTAATAATAGCACAGGGGCTGACAACCATAAGGATAACATATTGAAAGGAGCCATCTGTATCACTATACTTCTAGCTGGGGAAGAAGAGTTCCACTAAAATGACTACCAGTACTATCCAACATTTCTTTCTGATCTGATGCAAAATTCTGTGAGCTGTCACAGGAATATGCTTGCTGTTTCTTTGGTAGGCTTGTGTCTTATTCACACTGACCAGGCACTTTTCTTGGATGTTGCGGAGCAGGGGGAGGTGGGAGTCGTCTAGGTCCCGCAGACTCTTGATCCCGCGGCGATGGACGATAACAACGAGGTAGAGGTTGCTGGTCTGCTTCCCGTCCCACTTCATGTCTGGCAGCATCACAAAGCCTGTCTCAGGGTCGGGGTCCTCGTACACGATGCGCTCCGCCTCAGCTTTCTTCTCCAAGATGTTAAACACCCACTGCCATCCATGAAAATGTTAAAGTAAAAAGTAAATGTAAATTTTAAAAATGTGTCAATCCAAGCAAAAATCACCCAGAGAGCAAGCTGCATCACATACGGAATCAAAGAGAAAATCCATGTACAGCTTTCTTTTGTGACTTGGAAGGACAAGTACAATGAATTTCCATTAATCAAATGGCTGATGGTACGTACAATGAATTTGCATTAAGCAAATTGCTGTTGGTACTGCATGTCATTTAACCCTCTCTTTACCATGGGTGCATAAAATGTGTAAAAAATCATTAGGGATTCCTGGCTTAGTACAAAGAGAGTTAAACATCTTTGGCCAAGCCCACACTTCTGAGAGCTACACTACAGCTCAAAGGAATTGGCACGGGTATAGGGAAAGGGAAGAAAGGGAAGGAGCCGCAGTTTTGAACCGTGGGATATTTTGTCCAGTTCAGCATGAAACATGACGCTTTTTAGGCTAAAGCGTCATGTTTCATCCTGAACTGGACAAAATCTCCTGCGGTTTAAAACTGCGGCTCCTTCCCTTTCCCTTTACCTGTGCCAACTGCTTTGAAGCTGTAGTGTACATTGTAATCCTTCCAATGAAAACACTACCCTCTACGCTTCATGCTTTTCTCCATCAGTCTCCTTCCAGTCTATCTGAGCTGCTCATTTCAGTGCATTTCACATAACAAATAGGTTACTTTACAGTACAGTGAAAAAAAGACATGATTCAGCCTAAACTATCCTCGCTTACGTTTGAAACGTAGTGACCGTAATCTGCAATCTGCATTCATATACAGTATTGCAGCGGAAAGCGGCATGGTGCTGCCACTGCATAACTTGATCGCATCATCAAGGGGAAGTATTTGTTGGTTCTTGCACTGGAATACTTTTTTCTCCTGAAAGTCCCCTTCTTCCTACTTAAAGGGCATATACTGTACTGGGAAGCCAAAAAAAGCCTTAAAAATGTAATTGTTAGCAATCCTCTTGCCGATGGTCTTAAATTCATGTATTGTCCATTTTAGAAGCCTGCTTAAAGTTATTTACCCTCAAATGATCCACATATGGAGTAATTAATGATTAAATTGATTATTGAATTAATTGATTAAATCCTCAAAATGTTCAGGCCTAACATTTTGAGGATTTGTGATTTAATTACTCATTACTCTAAATGTAGATCATTTGAGGGCAAATAACTTTCAGCAAGCTTCTAAAATAGACAATACATGAATTTAAGACCATTGGCAAGAAGATTCCTAACAATTACATTTTGAATGCTTTTTTACCTTCCCAGTACAGTATATGCCCTTTAAGGTAAGAAAGATCTTAGTGATCGCACAGGCCATACTGTGCATTTCCCCCCGGCCAGTCTGATGTGGAGTGGAGAACCGCGATGTCTGTTGATTGCAGTCTCTGTCTCTAGGCTACATGAACGGCGGAGGTTTTAGAAGCCCTGTCCAAAACCTCCTCAAAATATAGCAATCAATATAATTCTGCTCAAACTCAGTTCCCAGTTCTTTTACTGGGAGGGAGGTTCTTACATAGCATTTTCTTCCGTTTTCTGTGGCTTTGGCAAAATTGTATTTTTATAACCTGCAAAAGGGCTCCCCTATCTTTAATTCTTATGTGCTTTTGCTGACCTGAATGTTGAACTGCTTCTCCTGTATGAATGGCAGTGTGATGTTCTGGTAGTCATCCGGTGTCTCATTGATGAGGTGCAGATCCTGGACAGAGTACTTCTGGATGTGCTTTGCGGTGGCCGGGTAGATCACTGTGGTCTTGATTCCTTGTGAAGTTAAAAGGGAGGGGTAGGAGGAGTGGTAATGATTATTGGCCGTAAGCATGGCAGAAATGTACCGGCACTGCCATCATCAATAGGGTCGATCACGAATTCCTGTTGTTTTGCTCGAGCCGCAGAAAAAAAAATCAGTGGTTTCTCTGTATTTACAACTAATGTTAAAGGGATCTTTGGGAGTTGCGATGTTTTTCTTCCTGCTTGGCCTATCCTCGATGAGGGATTTATGACAGATATATGTAGTGAGTGGTCCACAAACCGCCCCCTTCCCTTGCAACCGGCCCCCCGTGTATTTCTTCTCAATGCTCCTTATCAAAGATTGGATGTGCGATCTATTGTGTATTTCCACATAAGTAAACAAAATGCATGATTTATGTGCAAATATTTGACAACTATAGGGGCTGGTTTCAAGGTTCAGTGATGTTAATGTTGTACTGAGCGATATTCAAGGCCCAATTTCTTCAAAAGTTTATTGTTAATCTTCAATCTACAAATTAGAATAGAATAACAGTCTCATGGGCATTCTTTGATCGAAATTACATTTTTGGACATACCCCTGAATAGAGACGGTATATGCACACCACGAGCGCATTGGCAATCTTGTACACCGTACAAGTTCAATGCGTGAGTAGAAAGTTACGCGATTAGTAGAAAGCCTACGGGAAACTAGATTTTGAGATTACATGAAGCTATATATGAAAGTATTCAAAAGAAAACAAGGGGGCTGGTTTGAGGCACGCGCATCATACTGCCTTTGCTTCAGCTCGAGACACTAGTGAAACCTATGGTCTGGATCTGCATTCGGTGCCTGTCACCTCATGTGGATAGATTTCACTAGCTTCTCTCTCGATCATGTCGACTGGCTGTTTATTTGTCTCTACTGTCTACTCTTACTTTACTGTATTGTCTTACCTGAAATTTCTTTGGGAGGGAAACACTCGTAAGTACCATAAATGTCATTCTGCAGTTGTTGAGTAAGTGAAGAATTTTCGGACAGTAGTACGGGAAGATTATCATTCCTAAATGCAGTCTTTTCCAACAGGACAACTGCTTGCTTCTCGTCGGTGCCTTCATCAGCGGTAGCGTCATCTGGTCCTCCCCGAATTTCCGGCGTGTTCTCCTGTCTATTCTCCGCTGCCGAACTGCAGGAGCTGAATTTACCGAGCAAAACAATCAACTTCGTAGACAGGTTCTGTTTCAAAACCTTCGATACTACGAAGCCCTTAAAAGTCTTTAATGCATGTGGATCGACTGCATGGTCGTCTCCCAACTTTTGCACCTTTTTAGCAGGCGAAATTTCACCACCTTCACTACCTCGTTTACGTTCAGCAGGCTGCGAATCCATGTTTTATTCTTCCTCCTCGCCTCACGCACGCACGTCGGGTACACACGTTGTCTTGCTGGTTGATGTTCACGCCGTTGTCGTAGGCGAATTGTCTCCCAGGCGAATTGGTCTCCCATTTGTCTCTCATCTGCCTGCGGACGGATTCGCCTGTGCAACCCTGTGCACATTTAGTGTTGTTTGTTCGGTATAATGTTCAGAGGTCGTATCAGGGGCGTAGACGCGGCCGGGGGATGAGGGGGGTGGCATGTACAATCACCCCCCTCCCCCCATGTTTGGGGGGAATGATATTTGCATACTTAATAAGTCATAATGATGATAATACAATAATAGTAAAATAAAAAATAGTATTTTGTGGTTTGTCCTCACTAAGCAAAACAGCATAACTTTTTATCGAAGAGGTTCGGGGCAAAATAATTTGGCAGGATTGCTTTTCACCTTATTAACTAACTTCTGTGTGAAAATCACATTAATCCAAAAAGTCATGCGTGAGTGGGCACTTTTTAGAGGCAAAAATGAAACTTTTCAAAAGTCATAATTCACTGCGTGAATTGATTTTCGGAAATTTAGCTTGGCTCATAATAAGAAGTTGAAAACATCAAAGATCACTTTTTTCAAGCATAATGAGAAAGAAGAACATGATGACGAACAGCCGTCTACGTCAAAATCGGATGATCTCGGAGATAGGACTGTTCTTCCGGAAGTTCAACCAGAAGAGTGCCGTTGAGGGTGATGGAGCATCTGAGGCGAAAGATGATGATGAAACTGATGCCTGTTTCAAGCCAAATGGTACCCAAACTAGCCCTGGATCTATTACGACCCCTCCCTGCCAAATATGTGTCAGTTCATTCTGTACTCGTATGCCACGGTGTGTAGATCTTTTCGAAACTATGACTGTCCATTCAAGGCGTAGTATGTGTGTGTGTGTGTGTGTGTGTGTGTGTGTGTGTGTGTGTGTGTGTGTGTGTGTGTGTGTGTGTGTGTGTGTGTGTGCGTGCGTGTGTGTGTGTGTGTGTGTGTGTGTGTGTGTGTATGTGTGTGTGTGTGCACATGCATATGTATTGTATTTATATGGAAGTGGTACAAAATGCTTTATTGTGTTTATGGAATCAATAGAAATATTACGTTCACTGATTTGTAATTCTGTGTTATAAAGTGAAATTGTTTATTTCATTATGTGAATGAAATCAAATAAAGAATATGGAAAAAAGGTGTGTTATTGTACCTCATTAAGTATGCATGGGATTACAAAAAGCTCCCTACAGAGGCAGGGGGGAAAACCCCCTCCCACACCCTCCCCCCGGCTCGGTCGCTTCGCACCCTCTCGAGCGTTGGCAGCCCAATCATCCCCCCCCCCCCCCAGGTGTACGAACCTGTCTACGCCACTGGGTCGTATTGTTAATAAATTTTGTCAGAGGTGCATTTAAGTTCGTTATTAGTTTATTGATAATTTAACTTTTAGGTTTGAAAATTCATTTAACTCTTGTTTCTCTCATGATTTTCAGCGTACATATAAAAGGATTTTCAAGCGATGTTGGTTTTCAACCAGTCACTATTTTTTTTTTGGACATGTATAATACAAGAACTATAGACTGAGGGAGAAAGAGATTGAGAAAAAAAAGAAAAAAAGAAAGAGATTATGTTTATGTATACTGTAACACATTTAGCATTATGGTTTTGTAGAAATCCTATGAGAGGCAAGTCCACCCTCCAGCTAGCTCCTTTTCCGGTCGATCTGGCCCGCATGTGGGCGACTCCCCCCCCCCCCCCCCCCCCCCGTATACCGTTAACGCGTCAGACATGTCAGATGAGAACGGCGACTTTCAGAGTAGAGACAACGTACCATTGCGCAACATCTATCCCGATAATTATGATCCCAACGTAATACCCACCCACACACACTCATCATCGTACATGGCAAGCCGTTTACCATTTATTCCTATTTCTTGATATCAAGAATTCGAATTCTTGATGTCAAGAAATGGATTTGTGTAGTGCAGCAATGGTATTCCTTGATATGAAATGATATGATATGATATGATATGATATGATATGATATGATATGATATGATATCATATCATATCATATCATATCAGATCATATCATATCTCATCTTGATGCGTGATTTAGTTTGGGGATAGTGGAGGGAAATTTTGATAAAATTGTAAAAATAATTATTTTTGGGGTCCGTAACTTGTTCGGACACTTGGTTCCGTAGAGGGTAAAACACTCAATGAACGATTGTTACAAGGTGTTTGTAAGGGAATGTGATTGGCCAATGTACGATATGGAGGCATTTCTGTGACATATTTTCTGCAGCATTCTCCATTTATGACAAAAGCGAAACAAAATTATGATTTGAAATTCACAGAATCGTATCAGTTAAACTAAAGACGTACAACTATACTGCACATGCAATTAAGTACATGAAGTGTTTCTGAAATCTTCTGCCCATGCAAAATATATAATCCTCAAAATGCATTCAAATTTGTCGAATCGCCTTTTCTGCCAGAAGCATCATGCATTATTAATGACACTGTGATGGCAGTTGCTAGTGGATGAACAGGTTTAATACACAATTGTCTGAACTGTGTTCTGAATTGATTATCTCGTGTTACACATTTTGCGGTTAAAATTTGCCCAAAAGTGAAAATCTCGTTCAATATTCCATAGATTATTACAAGAAAATTTATCGATGACAAAGCCTGTCTCTAAAAAAAATCGACATCCCGTGACTGTTTGATGTTTCAATTTCAGCTTGATTTGAGTTGAAACTGATTTGTAATCATTTTTCAAAAGTGTCAAAAGTTTTTTTGAACACCTAGTTTTCCCGGCCGAATTCGTCAAAACAGCAATCAATTTCATCAATATGCATTCATGTTCAGGAAATTTTGGCCCACTTGTCACTCCCGCGCTTCAATTTCACACTTTTTTTTCATTCAATTTAATTTTGTTTCAGTTAATTTTCTAGTTTTTACATTCAAATAAGAGCAAGTTTCATTCAATTTCGAAATTCGAAATTGTCATTCAATTTCACCAGGTTTTACTGCAAGGGGAATTATCGTCGAATTGCGTATTCAATTTCGCCTATATGCAACCTCTTTGGCATTTTGGTCATTCAATTAAAAAAAAAATCACATCCTTACTTTTTGAACCCGTGAGGCTTTTTTTTTTTTGGCGGGGGGGGGGGGGACGTCGATCCTTTTCTGTAATTTCACATTATATGTTATTATTTTTCTCTTAAATATTATTTTATTCCCTTTTCTTTTTCTTCATAGTTTTTATTTCATGTTCATTCATATTTTTCTTTTGATATTCTTTGTATTTCATTTTCTATACGTTGCTTCATACATTGTATTTTCGGGGGTCTTTATGATGGATATAATTGTTTTCATTTGATCTTTAAGAATAAATGTATTGTCTTTTTTATTTGTTTTGTTACATTTTCATCTTTTTCATCATTCATCATAAAAATCTTGTTTTCATCATGGTAAATGTTGTGCACTGCTTCATCCGTCGATTTCCTGGCGATTCAGGCATCTAGGCATTACGTTTGAGAATGGTTGTACCATTGGGTGCATTTTGCAGGGGTTGTGGTGTCGATGTACTGCACTGCAACCTCTCTCAGGATGGTGCAGGCCCTGCATGTAGCTTGCGGTTGAACTTACAGGATAAGTCAGAAATAGCCCACCTTCTCTTACGACTGTTATCGGTGAATTGAGAGCTACAAGCTAATGAATCACATCACATTTCTTCATGCGAAACTGTGCATATAATTATTCTAACAGAAATGCACAAATTGACAAATAAGCATAAGATGAAAACCATTGCACAAATGTAAAAAATGTATGCCTGTTCACTAAATTGAATACCCGAATTCTTACTGCAGACTATCCGGCGCGATTTTGAATGCTCCTTGCACGTTTTTGGAATTGAAAGCTCGTTCTACATTTTTGTATGAAAAAAGTATGAAATCGCATGCTCCTAAAATTAAATAAAACGACAAATTTTGCTTTTTGAATGATGATCTACACCGTCATTCAATTTCGTTCTAAATTGAATGAGCCCATAGTTAATTCGGCTGCTGAGTTTACGAAATTGGGCGGGAAAACCTATATTATTGTTCCCGTGGTCCATCGCGGTCCATCGCGGATTTGGATCAATGATTCATTCCCACTTTGCGTACCAGAGTTACTTCTCTTTGCCATTTGTATGTGGCATTTATTGCAAAATGCATCAATGCGAACCAGATGACAAGACGCCATATTCGAGACAAGTTCATTTGTACCCTAAAATCACTCAACTTAACTTACAAGAAAAGTGCAACCACCTCCAGTTTAATCATATTCAACACACACAAGCACGCATGCACACATACACCAACACACACACACACACACACACACACACACCAACACACACACACACACAAACACACACACTTTAACAAATATATATTTTGAAAATATTTTGCTGAACTTGGGAACTAACAGTCAGTAACAACTGTCATTTTCTTGTTCTTTTCAAGACCATATTTAAATTTCCATCGCTGTTTAAAAATGACCGGTTAACATTCTTTGCTATACTGTAGTATTAATGTGCAGGTAATGGTTAATGGTATTATATTTCGAAGTTGTGTTTTTACTATCATTGCTCAGGGATTTTCGTTTTTAAATGAAATACTGCACATGGTCCATTGAACTTGTACCTTATAATTATTTCACTTTGGAATGATCCAGATGATTCAAATACACACACACGCACACACGCACACACGCACACACACACATACACACGCACCTACACACACGTATTCACAAATATCCACACTCACACATACATACACACACACACACATATTCACACCTATACACACACATGCACACATACATCACGCACACACATACACGCACACGCGCGCGCGCGCGCGCACACACACACACACACACACACACGCATGATTATTGTTCTTAACATCATGCTGTAATAGTGGGGCGGTTAAGCTCAAAATATTGGCCAGATTGTGCACTTAATGACTAAAGCATGAAATTTTCACCACATCATCGTTATGATCTAAGCTTCGATTTAAGCTATGGAAGCACTTTGGACTTGACCTCTGGTGACCTCTGTTGACCTTGAAAGGTCATTGGCGTCAAAATCATGTTTTTTTCGAATTCAGCACTAGCTAACTTCATTAAAATTATACATTTGCTAAATGTCATCGTTATGACCTAAGCTTTGATTTAAGCTATGGAAGCACTTTGTACTTGACCTCTGGTGACCTCTGGTGACCTTTACAGGTCATTTGTGTCAAAATCATGCTTTTTTCCTATTTAGCACTAGCTAACTTGATTAAAATTATATATTTCTTTGGTAAATGTCATCATTATGACCGAAGCTTCGATTTAAACTATGGAAAAACTTTGGACTTGACCTCTGGTGACCTCTGGTGACCTTGAAAGGTCATTGGCGTCAAAATCACGTTTTTTCCAATTCCGCACTAGCTAACTTCATTAAAATTATATATGTCTTTGTGTCATCGTTATGACCTAAGTTTCGATTTAAGCTATGGAAGAACTTTGTACTTGATCTCTGGTGACCTCTGGTGACCTTTAAAGGTCATTTGTGTCAAAACCATGCTTTTTTCCTATTCAGCACTAGCTAACTTGATTAAAATCATATATTTCTTTGGTAAATGTCATCATTATGGCCTGGGCTTCGATTTAAGCTATGAAAGCTCTTTGTACATGACCTCTGTTGACCTCTGGTTACCTCTGGTGACCTTTAAAGGTCATTTGTGTCAAAACCATGCTTTTTTCCTATTTAGCACTAGCTAACTTGATTAAAATTATATGTTTCTTTGCTAACTGTCATCGTTATGACCTAAGCTTTGATTTAAGCTATGGAAGCACTTTTTATTTGACCCCTGGTGACCTTGAAAGGTCATGGACGTCAAAATCATTTTTAAGGCCCCATTTTGCTTACTATCCATGGGTAAAGCGACAATACTGACTACTTAGTCGGTTTGCATGCCCATATGTCACATTTATTTTGCACAACTTTAATAAATTTCCCTTTCTAGAATGAACAAAGATTTCTGTAGAGTTGTTTGTGTCAAAGTATAAAGGGGTAGGAAGTACCCTATCATGTAGCCCTACCCCTAATCGGGATATCTGGGAATGTTAGTCGCATGCAATGAAAGAGGCACATATATTTATCTATGTTAATCAATATATAACGTATTACTGTATTTCTGAAATGGACTTGGTATTTAGGGTTGTCAGTGAATCAAATAGGTAGCCATTTACACCCCACTTCACAACATTTACAATAGTTAGCTACGTAGCAATACTTTATACTGGATATAATTCAGTTTACTAATAAGAATTATTTTTGGGGGTGGGTGGGGGTGAGGGGTTGTGTGTGGCAAAAGGTACAAACCCCCAACCCTTCCTTACTTAAGGATTTTGTAAATGGATTTTGACATATGGTCATCAACATTATCAATATTTACCAAGCAGGTATTAGGATGATGAGTGAAAAGCCTGATAAATGCTAAATAATTAGCAATGAGTCAATTAAAATCATGTGCATGTATATTTTCTCTCCTTGAAGCACCAAAAAGAGCAAGATATACCCTTGCTATGACCCATTTGAAGTGGAACAACACTGTCAAAATCTGTATTCATAGCTCTCAGTTTATCCAACTTTTGTCTGATATTTTCAATCATGTGGAAGGGTACGTTCAGAGGCATATTGTGCTTGGGAGCTCAGGGAGTGGAAATCAAATAGTTCAGATTTGCTTTCATGAACACGCAAGAAGTCTTTCCAAGTCTTTTTATCGCAGTGGTGAGATGCACCAACACACCACTTTATCTCTTATCATGCTTATGTCAGCTTGTGCTTTCCAGAATGACATCGATGTAAACATCTAACACGATATCAAAAAGTCTCAAATTTAAAACTTCACATATTGTAGAAAGACATCACCGACATAGTCCTGAAAGGTCTTTGCAACTCCTGGTTTCAGGATCTGGACCACTGCTAACCATGCGTGCGATGGATGCATCCATGAGTGAGGTATCTGGAGATCATTGATCTCTTCAAGGAAAGAGTTTCCCATCTCTTCAGTTATTAGTTGCTGCTCATTGTGGTAGCTTTCCTGGCTAATTTGATGGCCTGGTGACCTAAAAGTCTGCAGCAATTCTGAGCAGCAGAGTTAATATCATGCAAGATTATGAGGTAATAAGGTAAAAACTGATGTTAGAATTTTTGATTGCCGCACGTCATCATGGGAGGTGGACCATGAAACACAGGCTTTGTGCTTTTGGTGATCTCCCTATACAGCTTCCAGCTCGTCATAAATCACGCCCTGGTCTGGTACAGCCTGTAAATCCATGGTTCAGCTAGATATTAGTTCCATGAGACAAATTAATTGATGTTAAAAATCTATATTTTCAACAGCTTCTTTTGTGAAGAGAACATTTTCAATTCTCAGCCACTGTGCTCAATTTGAAATGACTGGCGATCTCTTTACATACAATGTTTTGCTATTCTAACTAAGTTTGTGGCAACACCATCATGGTCACAACCTTTCTGAAGAGCACCTGTGATGTCAAGAATCTATCTCTTCCCTGATAATATGTCCTTTAGTCCGGTAATATATACATGTAGTAGTATAAATAATAGTCTTTATTCTCTGGTCGTGTGGACACAGTAGCAGCAGAAAAGAAGGGTGAGCAAATGAAGGCCTAAAAGTATGATTTTCTACAGGCTCGAGGACTATGTTAGTCTTCTACCACCATTACTGACCGATACAATTACAAAGCAGGACACCTGTGGAATCATGAAGCAGAGGTAGAGCATTGAATCTGGATAGCACTGTTCATTCAGATTGAGAAATAACGATCAAGGTTAAGTCACAGTACATTACAGTGTAGCATCGTGATGGAAAGAAAATAGATGTTGATTCCAGATAGATTTGTATGAAGATAATACACCAATTGAAAGGGAAAAAAGTGTTTATTTCAAGTAAATTACCTTACAAGGGCGCCAAATGTTAAATGCATTTTGTATTCAGTATACCACAGAAACATTCCTTGAAATCAATCTGGAATTTCAAAGAAAGGTGCATGTTTTCTGGAAAATGCACTTCATATTAGAATCAGCGTTTGAGAGGGAAAAACGAATTATTTCAATATTATTTTCAATAACCTCTCAAGGTCACCAAATGGCAAATAAATGATGTCACTCATCTGAAAAATATCCCCTAAACCAATTTACTTGATAGGAAAGTGAGCTTTCTGAGATGAAGTGCATATGTTACTAAAGAAACTCAAGGTTTATGTAAAGGGTCACATGGCAAAGGTGTGAAATGGGGCTTTTGAGGTCTCTCAAGTTCGGCAAAGATTAGGCATACAAGTGTTGTATTTAATTCCTCGGAATGAACTATGCATTTGGGGTACCTTAAAATTTTTAAATGAAGAAGAGTACACATTTGCACATGAAACACACTCATATTATGAAGTTGAATGTGTCAAAATGTAAAAAACACACATTTTGAGGAAAATTGTCTCAGGGTCATAGAAGATCAAATATTTTCATTCCTTGGAGTTTTACGGTTATCAAAACATCTTCATAACAAAATAAAGTGACATATACCAAATAAATATACAATTTTGATGACGTTAACAGGTGCTAAATTGAAAAAAACAACAACATGTTTTGACATCAATGACCTTTCACGGTCACTAGAAGCTTAGGTCATAACAGTGACATTTACCAAAGAAACACCATTTTCATGAAGGTAGCAGGTGCTAAATTGAAAGAAAATGACGTCAATGACCTTTCAAGGTCACCAGAAGTTACCAGAGGTCACCAGAGGTCAAGTACAAAGTGCTTCCATAGCTTTAATCGAAGCTTAGGTCATAACGATGACATATACCAAAGAAATATATAATTTTAATGAAGTTACCTTGTGCCAAAGTGAAAAAAACACGATTTTGACGTCAATGACCTTTCAAGGTCACCAGAGGTCACCAGAGGTCAAGTACAAAGTGCTTCCATAGCTTTGATCGAAGCTTAGGTCATAACGATGACATATACCAAAGAAATATATAATTTCAATGAAGTTACCTTGTGCCAAAGTGAAAAAAAACATGATTTTGACGTCAATGACCTTTCAAGGTCACCAGAGGTCACCAGAGGTCAAGTACAAAGTGCTTCCATAGCTTAAATGAAAACTTGAGTCACAAAGATGATATGGTGAAAATTTCATGCTTTAGTCATCAAGTGCACAATTGTTGTGGTTAACTGCCCCACTATAACTGTAATCTAATTCTATTTGGTTAGCCATTGAAATTACTTGTAATGTACACCGCAATATCAAGGACTATACAGATGCGCTTTTCATGTCGAGCTAATCTAGACCATAATAATCCTGTCAATAAGATACACGAGTATACGAAATAATTCAGTAAATAATTGAATTTATTAAATCTCACATCAATGGCAATATACGGAAAAGAAAATGCTCCACAAATCCCTAGGTCAGTTCTTCCTCTTTCACTTAATCACACACATCTCACTTCACACATCAAATCAACTGCTAATCTTGGGATTTCGATAGGCTCTATGCATCATTTTTCAAACAATAAACATCGCAAGAGCATTTTTTGAAATATCAATGTAAGATGTTTATACACAACAAATCAAGGAGTACTGAATTCAGGGCTCTTTTAAAGAGCAACCTGTGTGACTGAAGGGACTACCATAGTCAAATAACACTATAAGTGCAGCATCTCAACAATTCGGGACACTTCCTTTTTCTTGGCAGAGCTATGATATCACTTAAGTTTTACAGATCGTTAGAACTGACTCTAATGACATACAAAAACCCCTCTGGTCTCAAATTGTTATATTGTTTTGAGCACAGCACTTGTCTAGCTAATGGTCAACAGATGGTACCAAAAAATCAGCATGTTTTCATTAATGAAGTCCTGAGGATGAATATAAGTGAGCAGACAAAAACATTATGTTACATAATCCAAATAACACCAAAGGCACATCGTGTCGGTTGCTGAGTCAGCTTCAGCTTCATGTAATGCTAACCTCTAACCTCCCTAAAAACAACCCCAAACACCAAAACGCCAAAACACCAAAACACCAAAACACCACAACAATAACAAAAGATTATATTTAAAGTTTTAAATTAGAAATGAAAAGAAAAACAAATGTAACTCTCGAGGCTTCCGGGCACTTACATACAATGATGATCTTTCAATTTCAGAGGGGGGGGGGGGGGGGGGGGGAGAGATAAAAATTTAATTTTATGGTTGTATTTCGTCCTTTAAATCACACTAACAAAATCGTACTGATTGGTAGCTCAGCAAGCCTTCATCGTTTCTATACAATCGACCATTGAAGTGATGATGATGCAAAATATCACTTGTTGTAAAAACAAAATAAAACACCCCAAAACACTGAATACAAACTTAACTTTGAAAGTAGTACATAGAGAAACATTTCTAAGGTACCCTAAAAGCTCCCTTTGGCATTCGAACATGTGTGTATATACTTGTAAGTACTAAAGTATACAACCAAACACTGAGATAGTACTGAGCATTTGACTTCGTAAAATCATACTTTGAACAGTCTTGTATGATACGAACCACTATGTCTGAAACAATAATAAGGCCACATTACATAAAGGGGAGAGTTGACCCACGGGCCACTTTACTATGATATTATGTTCATATTTCACATCGTTTTACTTATTCACCGGTCTTAGCAGTAGACCATATTCGTAACGTATGCATGACTATCATGCATACATTATTAATAATGACCCGAAGCTTGTCAAAGGGTTGTCTGACTAGCACTCAACTATTCGACTGGCACATGACTGAGGTATGAGACTGAGATGATGGAGTGATGTAATGATGTAGCCCCGACTGATTTACATAGTACATACAGCGTCGTCTTCAATCGAGTCGTCGCAGCTAATGGCCTTGGTGGTGCGCTTGCCGACGAGGGTATAAATATTCTCGGGGAGGATCCCCTTCGGCACGCCCACTTTCACGACCAGCATGTCGTCCGTGATGACCGCTCCCTCTGCAATGTCCCTGTTTGCCACCACACATTTACCAAGCTGTGGAGAGATAGGGACACATTAATATACAGACCAAAGGATACACCACCTTCTCACTATCAATATTCAATGCTTATTTCATCACTGGGAGTTTATTTCCATTTAAAAAAAAAAAAAAAACATTAAAAATTGGAAAATGACGGTTATTTGGTAGCTCATAGTGGATGTCAAGACCAGTGCAGCACGTCTCTCTACTATCATTTTAAGGTGATAAAGCATATTTCAGGACTCGGTGATAACAAACATGATTCATAGGCATGAAAACATACATTAAAACAATCTGTATTTAAGGCGGGTTCCTCACTTGGAGGTTTTCACCTGCGTCAGGCTTGCAAACCCATAAATCTACATTAGGAACACCCACCTCTTTACAAAACACTATCATGATGATGAAGACAAGAAACAAATTGTAATATGGGAGAAAATGTGGACACAAGAGGCCCATAATGGACACAAGGAACAGACATACTCAATAAACAGTTTTGCGTGTTAAACATATGGCAGAGGAACAGAAATGTACAAAAAGCGGCTTTGGCTAACATCAAGGTATGGACTTTAGATTACTATAACTTCATATCAAGATAGGCACTGTAATTGATTTTTGCACATCGTGTAGGACAGATGCTTGGACAGTTTTCTGACAAGTTTCATCTCGTTAATGAATAAATTGTCGGAAATATGAAGGAATCTGTATTACCCTGAAGTTAAAATCTTCGAAAAATATGGCAAAAATTCACATTCTTTGCCCCGAATTGTTATAAAAATCACCACAGAGCCTATCAAATGTGGTATCATCTTGTAGGAAATGTTATCTACTTTAATATGATACCTCATATGATGTAGGGAAATGTTCCATTCAAATGTTATCTTAAATAGTGGTCAATGCTAAATTTTCACGGCGGCCATTTCTTTCCAGCAGCATATCGCAAAGGTAGTACACATAGAAAATGTGCAGACTGGTCTTCCGAACACATTGATACCAAACAACCTTTGACAACAGCCCATGTCGTGTAAACCTGTCTTGCTCCCTGGGTAGTTGGATGCATGGAGGTTTTTGAACAGGGAATGGTCTGGAGGGGAAGGCGGGCATGCCAGCTCAATGGGAGGGACCCCCCCCCCCCCCCATCCATAAACACACTTTCCCCACGGCTTGGCCGTCCATCTCGGACCCATCCAAAGAAACACAGGTCAGTCCATGCGGAAGGTCCCCCCAAACTGAAGTTGGTTTTAATAAACGCAAAAACAAATAGTGAAGATTTGACAAAAATCCGTCAAGGGATAATTAAGTTATGAATATTCAAATTCTTCATTTTGTGAGTTACTTGTCACTTGCGAGTTATTTTTTCTTACTTGTCATTTTCTCAAAGGGATAGGCAGGGGGGGGGGGGTCTAATGGAGAGGGAGGGAGATAAACAGGGCTAGCCTGTGTGCCCAGACCCAGTTTTGATTGCAATATAAAGGAAATAACCGACCAGAAGCATGCGAACCTAGGCTTGATGAACTTTAACCTCACCTTGTAAAATGTTGGTTTCTCACATTCTTGCATTTGTTTGACACTTGACCCCATCGCCCGCTCTATGAGCCGGATTTCTCTCACCAGGTCTGTTAATTCTTGAGGATCTGCAAACATTTGTAAACATACATCATATTTCGAACATCAATAGATAACAATTTTCAACTTAAAATCAAACCGACAGTACCATGTATGCTCTACCTGCTTCTATTGTTGGTATGGGCACGCTGTAAAATAACACACCTACACAGCTTCATGATCAAATCCCTAGTCGTTCTTGATGCAGTGCAGTGTCCGACCTAGCGGCTGCTCTCAACAATTTGATGCATACGCGATTGTGTCACGTTCACCTGGATTTTATAATAGGTCATACACATTCCTATACATGCATGCATACATTTCAGCTTTCGCTGCTGAATTTTTAATCTTTGTCACTAAGTGCTTATTATGTAGTTAATATGGACAAGCGAATTTAAAATTTGATACGTTTGAGATGAAAGTACTAGCTTGGGCGCAGCTGGGCACGTTTTTCACGTTACTTGTCCGAAATGAAAATATCTGAAAGCAACGTTTCATGCATTTTTTAATGAAATATAATGCGGAACATTGCGAAATTGATACTTTTGTACTGCAACTTGATATCACGTTTAGAGCCTTTTTACCATATTATAACAATATTCCTCTATTGAATCTTTATAGATGCATCGTAGGTATTACATGTCACAGCTGTGCAAGTATATGGAGTGAGGATATTTCCCCAAATTCTTCTGCGCATCCGATTTTGTTTATACATCAAATCCAGGCAAAAATTATCCAGAGAATCGGCGTATTCGAACATGGGAGATCAAAGAGAAAATGTAAAGCGTTCGTTTGTGACTAGAAGCAGAGTATAATGAATGTGTATTAATTAAACGGCTGCTGGTACTCCATGTGCTCAAACAATCTTGTAACTATGAACTGGCTTATTTACATGGGGGAGGAGGGTTCATTTCACTAGTGCATTCCAAATTTCATTAGGGCTCCATTGAATGAGTTAGAAAGTGCACTTTGGAGCATATGTAGCCAAACCTGTCTAAAATGGAAATGGAAAATAAGTCTTTATGGACAGGTGACAATTCCTTGTTAATAAATCATTTTCGGTTAGTCAAGTTCAAACAATATGTTACTAATGGTAGCCACAAGGCTTGTCCGAGTTTTTTTTTCTGAGTAGCAACAACTAATAGATTCAAGAGGGAGTTCCTTTCATAACCAAAAAAAAAATGAATCACTGTAGATAAAGGTGATTGCAATACCGCGTTACTACCAACTAAGGGGAAAAGTTGGAATAAATAACGAAAATGATTTAAAATGTGTTAAATTATGCAATTAGGGTGGTAAAGAGAACCGAAGTGGTGTCGTCATACCTCATACGAGCATGTTGTCAAGGCAACTAGTTCTATACAAATTACTCCAGTGAGTGGTTTACCGGTCCGATATTGTCTATCGGGATAATGTCGGGCACTCCCAATGAGAGTCTCCGCTGAGATCATCGCTGCTCGCTGCCCGCATAGTTTAGAACCAGTTGTCTTGACAATCTGCTCAATTTAAGTCACACTTCGGTATTCTATTAACAGACTGGGGGTCTTCATAGAGAGTGGTCTTTGTAGACAGGTTTGGCCTTTGAACTCACTGAGGGATGCTTCGTGGTCGTTGCCCTTCCAGGAATTGTCCATGGTGACGTGCCGCTCTACGACCTTCGCCCCCATAGCTACGGCCGCCAAGGTGATGGAGATACCGCGCTCATGGCCAGAGTAACCGATAGGGATGTCTGGGAAGGCCTTCTGGTATGTCTGGGGTCAAACAAGATTTTGCTTTTATTGTACTGTAAATGCAGATGTTAAATGGAAAGTCTACCCCAAAGTTATATTGGGTTGGATAAAAGCAGAAACATGAAAGAAACATACTAGTGAAGGTTTGATGAAAATCCATCAAAGGATAAGAATGTAACATACTGTATAATTGATAAAAACAGAAACATAAAAGAAACATATTAGTGAAGGTTTGATGAAAATCCGTCAAAGAGCAAGACAGTTATGACTTCTAAATGTTTTCATTTTGTGACCGCATGTGCGAGTTGATCTCCCATATTTTGTGTACTCACTTTTTTGGAAAAAAAATACTTCTCGACCCGTACATTTGATATATCATCCGACACATATTTTTACACAAACCTCTATAAAACAGAATTATTCCTTCATCAAAAATAGAAAAAAAGCACTGTATAGAATCATACAGAACACACCATCTATAAGAGCAACTCACAAGTGACGTCACAACATTAACAATTTAAAAGTCATAATACTCTGACAGATTTTCATGAAACTTTCAATAATATGTTTCTTTTGTGTTTCTGATTTTATCAAAACCAATTCGAGTTCAGGGTTGACTTTCCCTTTAATGTAAATGTAATGCGCATGTATTGTCAAATCAAATGAAAATTACATGTCTGATATTCCTCAAACATTCTCTAATCCATTCATTTGATTGGTCTTTGCTTATTCGATTCAATTTCATGACGATTTATTCCTTTAACTCGTCCCTTGCGGACTGACTATTCCACTCAGACACTGAGGAGCATGACCTGTTGTACGGCTACGAATAAACATCAAAATTCCTTGTTTAAACGCAACTAAGCCACACCCCTTTGGCTACTGCAGTTTCATGGCAAAATAATGCTGACATTCTTACTGAACCAGGGATCATTGAGCCAATCAATACAATCAATAATTTATAACTAGTACATCTCTTTCGAATATTTTTTTTTAATATAGTTTGAATGTTTTTTTTGACAAGTCATTACCACACATTCGTACAATATTGGAAAGCGTTTACAGATGATATACTGTTTTATACCAAGCGCTACTGGTTACCCTTTCTGGTGCTGATGGTGGGGATCAAAATCAAAATTGAGAATCTGATTAAGCACGAGGGAGGGTCACCAGCCGTACGTAAAGTCGTTCTCTGCTTAAGAACGGCTCGGTGAAATCCCCCTCCCCCCCCCCCCCCCCCACCCCACCCCCGGGAAGTGTAAACGCTTTGTGTGTCACATGTAACTTTATTTACAAGTATTTTATTCAAGTCCCATAGAGAGCAGTTTATCTGTCACACAAAGGGTTAACGGGTTACCTGGATGACACGGAGGTTGACGTTCTCTGGATCGAGAGGGTAGGTGCTGGTACACTGCAGTATGCAGAAATTCGTCTCATGCTTCTTCACTGTCTCATAAGCCTGCGGATATAAATCAAATCATAGTAGGATTATATAACATGATTATTTGATTATGCGCAATTCCATGAATTACTGGACACATTTTTTCAACACAAAGTTCCAAATACATATGAATTATCATTACGATTTTATGGAGATGCCGCAATGTAGGTCTGACCCTCATGTATTGACATAATGAACATAACAAGATAATATCAATGCATCTTCTTGCAGCACCCATATATTGGAGAGGGCGCCATAAAGTATAACAGAAAATCATGGAAATAGCCCATATTTCTGTTTATAAACAAAATTTCCCAAATATGTACACTTAAGTTGCGCCAAGGGATGACTGTGTTCTTTTGTAATAATTTACCCACTTAAGATGTGAAGGGGAGAGGGAAAAGGGAAAAGAAAGAAATATCTTCAGTTTATTACTCAAATGAAGAAAAATTGAGATAAGTCAGGCTTTTTCATGTTACCTAATAGAGCAACAGTAAATCAACCACCGAAAATTAATACCCTCAACCTTGAACTGTCTGGTCGCAGAAATGCACGCAGATGTTTATAGTGATTTATCAGTGATTTTTTACTTACTCATGTTGCCCAATAGACGATGACAGGCTCCACCCTGTTTGTACCGAATTCATTATGACAAAGACCATTTCAGTGGAGGTAAACATTCCACTGGTTATGAATAACCACAATCTTGAACTATCTGGTCGCAGAAATCAAATTACCAATGTGGCGTGACTGAAGAAACGTGCGACTATTTGTTTTATGTTTTATTTAGTCTTTTTATGCAGGAGAGCCCCATCAGTGAGCTTGGCACGAACAGATCATTATCATCATCATCATCATCATCATCATCGTCATCATCATCATCATCATCATCATCATCATCATCATCATTATCATCACAAATTGTGAAATAGTTTGGGGGAAAGCGAAGGGAAATTTTGATAAAATTATAAAAAGAATTTGGTATTTAACTTTTTCGGACACCTCCGGGCGCTAAACTCAGATTTGTTTCGTTGAGGGTAAAACACTCAAACGATTTACAAAATATTTGTAAGGGAATATAATTGGCCAATGCGCGATGCGGAGGCATTTCTGTGACATGTTTCTGCAGTATTCTCCATTTATCACCAAAACGAAACAGTATGATTTGTAATTCACAGAATCGTATCATTATAAGATGTACTACTACTGCACATGTGATTAAGTACATGAAGCGCTTCTGATTTTTTCTGCACATAGGCCTGCGAAATAAATAATCCTCAATATACAGTTGTCCTCAAAATTATTCATACCCTTGTTAATTTTTATGATTTTTTATTTTTGTGATGAAATGAATGCATTTTGTCAAGTTTGTATATCAGTTATATGTGACCAACATGTGAAAGAATAACAACAATACACAATTCAAGAAATTCATCATTTCAGGGGTATTTTATTCATGGATTTTCAAAAAATGCCATGTTCAAAATTATTCATACCCTAGGTTTACTGAGTCCAATGTCTTTCTTTAATAGTCAATAGCATAGCCTTTGTTTCTTATGACTGCTTCTAGACGGTTCTTGTACGTGTCCACAAGCTTCCTGCATGTCTTCTGGGGGATGTTGGCCCACTCTTCTTTGGCAAAAGCCTCAAGCTGGGACAGGTTGGTCGGTTTCCTAGCCAACACTCTGGTCTTCAAGTCTCGCCACAAGTTCTCAATTGGATTCAGGTCAGGACTCTGACTTGGCCATTCGAGGACGTTGACATCATTGTCCTTGAACCATTTCTTCACTACCTTGGCGGTATGTTTTGGATCATTGTCCTGCTGGTACTTCCAATTAGGGCCAAGCTGGAGTTTCTCAGCGGATTCCTTCACATTTTCATCAAGGATCGTGATGTAATCCTCCTTTCTCATGATTCCTTGGACCTTGACGAGGTTGCCTGTGCCACTGGAAGAGAAGCATCCCCATAGCATTATGTTTCCACCACCATGCTTGACGGTGGGCACAGTGTTCTTTGGAGTGTATGCTTCTCCTTTTTTCCTCCAGACGTATTCAACATCCATATGGCCAAATAACTCCAACTTTGTCTCATCAGACCACAGGATGGTTGACCAAAAGCTGGAATCTTGCTTTAGATGACCTTTAGCAAAGGCTAGGCGAGCCTCCAGATGCTTCTTCCTGAGCAGCGGGGTCTTCCGAGGCCTACGTCCATGGAGACCTCCTCTGTGCAAGACTCGCTCAATAGTGGACCGTGACACCTTCGTCCCTGCCTGGTCAAGCGTTCGAAGTAGGGCCTTGGTTGTGGTCCGGGGGTTGTTGTTGACCTCTCGGCAGATTTTCCTGGCAAGTTTGGGGGACACCTTTCTCTTCCTGCCACGCCCACAGAGGTTTTTAACAGTATTGAACTTCTTGTGCTTGTTGATAATGCTCTGCACGGTTGCCACAGGGACATCATATTGCTTCGAAATGGCCTTATAACCCTTTCCTTCAATGTGGGCATGCACAAGACGTTGCCGTAGGTCCTCACTGAGCTCCTTCTTCTTGGCCATGATGATCAGAAACTGAGAATGACCAGAACACGTTTCCTCTATTTAAAGTCTTATGGAAAGATGCTATGTGTTTGACAATAGTTTAACATTTGGTCAACAAAAAAGGTATTTAATCCATTGGAACATCTTGAAATAACTATAGGACAAAGATTAACACATTCTCAGGAAAGGAAAACAATGGATACTATGAAGAAAGAACATTTTTGTTGAGGTATTGTCAGGGGTATGAATAATTCTGAACATGAGGGAAAAATAACTTTTGGACTTATCTATTATTATGCAAATGAAGTTTAGCCAACTCATATGTGAATTTGTGCATAGCAACAAGTAGACAAAAGATACACAGGAAGTACCAACATAATAGCTTTTAAAAAGGAAGAATCTAACAAAGACTGTTATTTTCAATGGGGTATGAATAATTTTGAGGACAACTGTACATCCCAAATTTGTCTCGCCTGTTTGGCTGCGGTCGTGACTGGATCAAAGAGCCAAACGCATAAAATATTCTATTGTGCTATCAATGAAAGCGACTGGTGTAGGAATAATTACTCCTCGTGCCGACTTTAGTTATGGCACCTCCCTGGTTCAAAGTTCATGCATTATCAGTAAATAATTCCTTGAATAAGTCCGACTTACTCATGCTGCCTAATAAAGCTTGACTGGCTCCACTCTCTCTGTGTACCGAGATCTTTTAATAAAATCAATTTCAGTGGAGGCAAATACGTCACATAATAGCCCAGCATCAAAATCATTCACTGATAATGAATAACCACAACCTTGAACTGTCTGGTCGCAGAAACGAAGTGATTGGTGTGGCGTGACTAGGGAGGAAGTTGTTAGTTGATTCGAGTTCTCATTTATTTTTTTTTTTTCATTTTTCAAAAGTGTCAATAGGTGTTTTATCACTGTCTAGTAGCAACATTTCGCAAAGTGAGCTTGACCTGCGACCTATCTGATAAAATTATAATCACTTAAAGACAGGGTGTTTTATTTGAAAAAGTCGTGAAATTCTGCAGGAATCAGAAGTATAGGCTACCCCAAATATAAGGTGTATGAAAATTCATAGTTATAGCTTTACAAAAAATTTCAGGAGAAGTGAAAAGCTATCCCTGTTTACGTTTCAAAGGTAACGACCACGCTCTACATTCATGTACTAAACACACACGCACAAAAAAAATAAGTCCCCGTAAGCAAAATAGCATAACTTTTTATCGAAGAGGTTTTGGGCAAAATGATTTGGGAGGATTGTTTCTTAACTTATTGACTAACTTCTCTGTGAAAAATCACATTAAAACAAATTAGTCACGCATGAGTGGGCAAACTTTAAAGGCAAAAATGTCACTTTGATAATACATATGTATCAGATAATATATTAGAAGACAGTATTTAGGGTGTGTATCTATATTAAAAGTAAAATATTGTTATCATGCAAAGGACACAAAAATATAAAACTATTGGAAAAGACATAATCATAATTGATATCAACCAAATTGTTTACTGAAGAATCTGAGTACATATAATAGCTAATCTTTTAAAGGTACTGTCCATGTCACATTCATCCCCTTTTCAAACATTTTCAGATTCTGCACAGCATACTATTAAACCGCAAGAACGATAGTTTGTGAAATATGAATTATAACAGTGATGAAAGACCCAAGTAATGGCTCTCCTTCTACCAGAAAGTCCTTCTTTCAGGCTCAGCTTCTTCTTGACATGCAGATGAAATGACGAGATAAAAATCTTATTTTCCAATTGTCTACATCATCCTAGGGCTACTATTTGTGAAAAGTCATTTGCAACAGTGTCACAATTGAGATTACCGTATGTCACGTTTTGAATTTGGTAGACTTTCGAAACATTTTCTGCAACAATAATGCCCAAGGAAGAGCGAGCAGTATATACACGAAACATACATGCATGTACAGCTAGCTGGGGTTGTGCGTCCGCACCGCACGCAGGGACTACTTTTTCCAGGAGCTTAAATGCACCATGTTACATTTTAGAAGTTCTTAACACACGCCACCTTCACAACAACGCGTGTCAAAACTCACCATCTGCACGGTCTCCATGGACTGCATTCCGGATGACACCACCATTGGCCGCCCCTTCTTGCCAAGCATTTCCAGGTACGGTAGGTTGTTGGTGTCCAAAGAAGCAACTTTGAAGAAAGGCACGTCGATTTGGTCAAGGAACTCTGCCGCCCCCTGCATGCAATGAGGAGAGAGGAGATGAACTGGGAGAAACTCAAGAATGTGGTGGACTTGATTAAAATCACCAGGAAACTGAGCTCTACATAAACGAGCATTGGTGTAGACTATATCTGGTATTTGGGTGCGGGGCATTAAAGGGATAGTCCACCCTTAAATTAAATTGGGCGCCCCGTTGGGCTCAATGTGAAAGAAACATATGAAGGTTTGACGAATATATATTAAAGGATAAGAAAGTTATGATCTTTTGAAACTTTAACTTCGTGACGTCACGTGCGTGGGGTTCTACCATGTTTTGTGTGCTGTATGATTCCATAATTTCTTTTTTTATTTGTTTTTAATGAAGAAACTATTTTTCAAAGAGGTTTGTGTATAAAAACGGCTTCACATGGTAGTCCAGTATAATTTGTTTGAAACATTGTTGGTCAAAATTCCCATGGAAATCCCCACAGGTCCTTTTGGGATTAATCTGATATTGGTGCCTAAGAGACACAGTAGACGCAAATCGTGTCTGTATAATTTTTCCTACATATTTCTCTCCATTATATATAATATATCCAACTTCCAATTTTATATCCCACATGTTCTTTTAGAATTGCAAATAGTGCCCAAAAGTAGCAATGGCACAGTCAAAGTTAATGAGAGATACAAATCATGTCAGTATGAATTTTTCTCAAATCCAACCTCCCTATTTGATCTTCCACAGCTTCGTATGGAATTGGTAATAGTGCCCAAAAGTGACAATGGCATATTATAGCTTAATAAAGAGATGTATCATAGCATCTTGTGAAAGTCCTCTCACCTCGTCCATGGCCGAGGCGGTGAAGAAGATGCCGATCTCCTTGGAGTAGGCCTGGAGTTCGCGGAATTCATCGCGGCTGAACTCCAGGTAGCGCTTGTGATCGCCGTATGTCTCGCCCCACGAGTGCTTGGACGTGTAAGGCTTGGCCAGGGCAGCCTTGTTGAATCTGATCTCCAGCTCACTCTTCTGGAACTTGGCGCAGTCCGCGCCCGCATCCTGAAGGAATGTGGGAAGGCAATACAGACAAAATATATGTTTAGTAGGAAGATAAAGTTTCTTTTGCGAAATACATGAACATAGCTCTGATCAATATGTCAAATAATGAATCCTTAAAGGGCCCGTCCGCCCTGAAGTTTAATTAGTTTTAAAAGCAGAGAAATAAAAGCAACATTATTAGTGAAGGAATGGTGAAATCCGTCAAAGAATATAAACGTTCTAACGTTTTAAAGTTTCAACTTGCGAGCTGCTCTCCCACACGTTATGTGCTGTATGATTCCCAAAATTGGCCTTTTTCTGTTCTTTGATGGAGGAATACATTTTTTCATAAAGGTGTGTTTGCAAAAGCATGTGTTTAATGAAATATCAAATGCATAGGTAAAATGGTCTATATCCTTTTGATAAAATTGAATATTTGAAGAACAAAAGCAATTAAAAGATAGATCATACCTTATAACAGAGTAGCTCAAAGGCGACGTCAAATAAATTGTATAGAATTTGTCTAAACTTCACTAATGTGTTTCTTTCATGTTCTTGCTTTTATCAAAACCAACTTAACTTCAGGGTGGATTATCTCTTTAACTGAATTTTGTCAAACCGGCAATTATTCTGACATCCTCAATGAGCAAATAGTAATGAACACAACAAATCTTCCTTGGTCAAGAAACCTAGACGCATATGGATCATAAGTTTATGATCATGTCAGTTGGTCGTTCGTTGGCACAAGCGCATTGATATATATTTGTTATGAAAAGCGCTATATACATAGAAGTTATTATTATTATTATTATTAGTAGTATTATCATTATTATTAGTATTAGTATTATTATTATTTAGTATTATTATTAGTAGTAGTATTAGTATTATCATATCAAATCGTGAAAATTCGTGTACGTATCATTAAATACTCAACTTAGCCTCAAGCAGAAGGACGTTTAAAAAGTCCACACTGAAATTAAGCTGGGTTCACTAAAAGCAGGAAACATAAAGAAGCATATTTAGTCTAGTAGCTAGAGGGGGGGGGGGGGGGTTCCCGTGCACCCCCCTTAAAACGATTAACCACTATGATTTTTAGATCCGCTAGAGTATCTACTTTATCAAGTTTGATGTTAACATTTGATAAAAAGGTCCCTGGAGATTTGGGTGACATTTGATTGGACCCATGTCAAAATTGCATATTTTCACAATTTTCATCACTTCTTGAGGTCTGTGAAAATAACACCCTTAAATGAAGCCATATCTCCAAAAATAAATCATCACATCATGTAAAATTTGGCTCAATGTTAGTTTGCTCTAATATAAAAAGACTGGTGATGTTTCATAGACATTGCAATTTGTCTTCATCAATAATTTACATCATATAATTTGCATAGCAATATATATGCTTTTTCCTGAGACAATTTTTGACAGAAAACCACTCATTTCACTGATAGTTTTTGTACGAGCATCATTACAGTTACTACGAGCTGATATTTGCATAGACATACTTTATGGTATCCCTGCTTGTCGAAAATTAATGTTAAACTGAAAGATTATGTGCATCATACTGTTCAGAACACTATTTAAACACCAATGCGAGGCAGGATATTGAGCTTATTTTGATAATGTTGTATTGCCTAAAACTCAAAAGTCTAGGTGGAAAGTTGGGCTGCCGTGAACCACCTGGAATTCTATCTTAACATGGTTATTCATACTTTACATACATCTCCTGATAAAAGTTAAGACTTACAAACAGGAAAAAAGTATCCCATGTGACCCTAATTAGCATATCCAAGATGGCCGCCATCACCCTGTATCTCAATGAGAACTGTCACAGTTCTGTCTTTTTAAAGCCCAAAGTGTATGATTTTGATAACCAAAATTGATTGACCTGGATTTTACATGATTAGATTGAAGTCTGAGGTGTATTAGATAAGTGATTGGGGATTCATACAAGCAATTTTAGCTCAAGGTCACATACTTGATCTCTGAGCATTGCGGCTTTTCGTTTTTACGATATTGTTTTGCTTGCATTAAACGGCATGGGTTATAGTTATCGTGTTCATAGACGAAGGTGGAGGAAAAATACTATTTTTGTATCTTCCATTTCCTAATTGCCATACATTGATAAACTTGACTTTTGATTGTGTGCATCATATTCGACAAAGTTTAAGCTATATATTGTCTCAAAAACACAAGTTTTGCCATCTGTTATATTTTCAAAGGTGCATGTCATTAAGATTTGAGTGTGGTCTACAAGTGGTGCAATTAAAAGTCAATGTGCCTCACTCTTCTATACTCCGATCATATCTCTAAAATCACTCTCATTTTTGTTCTCATCATATCCAGATATCGTCAATGATTACTGAGCTAAAATGAAAATCATCTCCATATTTACGGTCTTGAATCAATGAGCAAGCATATTATGATATGCAGTGATTTCAGAGACAACATCTAAAATCATTCATCCGAAAAGCTAAGGGCCAAGAAGAAGCATCACATGGCTTCAGTAATATTGGTGTGGCATCATGGATCCTTCAACAAGATACAAAAAGGAAATTACAATAACTTTGGGGCCTTTGATTAGCGTCAAGGGGCCTGGATGCATCACAGGGCGTTCACTTGCCAATAATTAGCATTTTGGGACCGAGATCTAGCACTATGGGACCTGTTAATGTTAATAGTATTACACTGCTAATAACAAAGCATTATGTGGCCTAGCATCATAGGGATTGGAGTTGCTGATAATTAGCATTTTGAGACCTTTGGTATGTACATCAAAGGGCCCAGATCTAGCGTCTTAGGGCCTTTAAATGGTATTACACAGTCAATAACGAGGTTGATGTGCCCTTTGATTCGCATCGAAAGTCCCAGATGTAGCATCATGAAGCCTGTAAATGGTATTACACAACCCATGAGAAGCATTATTGTGCCTTTGACACACATCAAAGGGCCTTTACTTGGTATTACAAGCCAATAACAAGCATTATGGGCCCTTTGATTAGCATCAAAAGTCCCAGATGTAGCATCATGGGGCCTGTGGTATTACACAACCAATGAGAAACATTATTGTGCCGTTGATGCACATCATAGGGCCCAGATCTAGCATCTTGGGGCCTTTACTTGGTATTACACAGCCAATAACAAGCATTATGGGCCCTTTGATTAGAATTAAAAGGCCAGATGTAGCATTATGGGGCCTGTAAATGGTATTACACAACCAATAAGAAGCATTATTGTGCCTTGGATACACATCAAAGGGCCCAGATCTAACATCTTAGGGCCTTTACTTGGTATTACACAGCCAATAACAAGCTATGTGGGCCCTTTGATTAGCATCAAAAGGCCCAGATGTAGCATCATGGGACCTGTAAATGGTATTACACAACCAATGAGAAGCATTATTGTGCCGTTGATGCCCATCATAGGGCCCAGATCTAGCATCTTGGGGCCTTTACTTGGTATTACACAGCCAATAACAAGCATTATGGGCCCTTTGATTAGAATTAAAAGGCCAGATGTAGCATTATGGGGCCTGTAAATGGTATTACACAACCAATAGTAGATGTATGTTACCTTCAAATCCCACCGCTGCCACCATCTCAATCTTTGTGTTTGTATGTAAGGCACTATGAATTTAAGTAACAGCTGCACAAATATGAGTAATTGTGATATTCATAATGTCAACACATGCATTAATCACCGATCTGTTTCGCTGCATGCTATTGTTCATTTTAACTCACGGGGTCATGTCGTGTTGAATACTGTATACCCGGTAGCCAACATATGACGCACACGTAACTGCCATGTGGCCCCGTTAATAAGTAGTACCCCTCCCCTTTCCCCCGCATATATTAGACAGCACAATAGTGTGTGTAGGTACACATACGTCGTCCTTACTCTTAGATTGCAATATTTCTGGTACGTATTGAAAAGGGTGACACATAGATAATAATCTGTATCGAGTTTGCGTGACGATATACTTTGTGAACAATTATAAGAAATCAATTTCACTACATGGGGGCATCGGTGGGATGTAAGACTGGAGTCGTTTCTCTACAGAGGCTTGTAGTTGTTCATCGTCGTGCCGCTGTATGTTCTTCACTGATGTTAACAAATTAGTTAGATTAGTTGTAAACATTGTAACCATAATACATTATGGTATTCAACGACCTGAAACTAAAAGTTATTTTGCTGACAAACCTCTATTCTGTTTATGTCTCTATTGAAATACAAATATTTTATAATTCTTTTTTTATGTCCGATTTTTGTAATAATTCCTCATTACTTTTCGAAACAAAAGCTGAGTAAAGGATCTGTCATGATCTGCCCTTATCTTATATATTGCAAACAAATTTGTCAAAAACAAAGCTTCTAGAGACAAATGGACAATTAAAGAAATTTCTTTTCAAGTTGACAAGAGCTAAATGTCGGCCCTGTACATGGTGTTACCGGGGCTTTAGGGAGTTGTATGGTGGGTCCTATCTGTCACTGTAGTCACGTAAGATATACACACTGTGTCTAAGAAAACTGACATCATGCATTATCATCTGCTGCCGCATGTGTGTATGTATAAATTGTACTAGGGTTAATTTAAGCAACAGCTGCACAAGTATGAGTAATTGTGATGTTTGCAACGTCAACAAATGCAGTAATCATTTATTTACTAATACTGATAGATGGATATTAATCAGGATTAAAAGGATTTGGTTACAAAAATTCAGACTATTTTATTCTACTCTGCATAAACACAATCCTACACACTTATTTGACTGGATAAGGTTATCAAACCCTGATATATCAACATTAAATAACAGACCGTTGAAATCAACACCGTCAAGGTCTCACCTTGGATTAATTCGCTTTTGTGCGTTTTGGCCACCGTCACGGGGTTACCGATGATTCTTGCGATGCGGATACCGTGGCGATGGGATCTCCCGCTCTTTTTCTCCCAGCACTGAAGTCTTGCGCGCGCAGTGTTTTGTAACGCGAGATTTGATTGGTTTACGATCTCAAGTCAGGAGATCTTTCACTAGTATGCCCCCGTGATCCACGTCGATTGACGTCTATCTACGGTGCACATAAGATAGTTCATGGTTCAGTTGTAATGACCATTACTTTTGTATACCTATGAATGGCCTTTATGTATGTAGGCCTACTTTTTCAAGCAATGTGTAGTGCCGAAGGAGTCGTATGTTGCGGTTCTACCTGTCATTATGGAGTATATAGTGACCAAGGAGACTGACACCCCATACATTTTCATCTGATTTACACACCAAACATTTAGTCGCCCCTCCCCACCCCCCTTTACGTCATAAAGAACCCACTGCCACACACTGATAGGCGTGAGCATGCGCCCATGATTCGGTCACGACAGCCCCTGGACGCAATTCATAAACCTGTATACTATTTCGCTCCTTCTGCGTTTTATGACGTTAAGAGAGGCTATGCTTAAGGTTGGGGTGTAAAGCAGACAATAATGCATACTTATAGTTAAAAATTGATACTTTTCAGACCCTTTTTAGCCATTTTATAGCTCATCATCGCGAGCGTCGCAAAACGTCGTAAAACGTTTTCTCTTTCGTTCACTATCAGCGTGTCCACACGGTAAAAATCCATCGTATAGCTATACCGACACGGTATAGTTATACGACGAAAATCTGCGTGTGGACGCTGACAGCCCTCGTGTCCACACGCATATAATTCATCGTTGAATGTTAAACACTCAAAAAATATCATTAGGAGCAAAGACCAAGCACACGTACATAATTGGAAACCAATCTCTTTACTCACAGGGCTCCTTTGGAGAGCAGTCCTCGAGACTGAAAGGACTACCCTGACTAAATAAAACGTAAAATAAATAAATGAATAAATAAATAAATAAATACTCAATGCATTTTATAAGATTGCTGCATAGATTACAAAAAATGCGAATAAGCACTAACGTCCGTATACACACGAACCAGCGAATTCGCCTCAACTAACAAACATATGAACGAGACTTTACCTTGGCCATTTTTATGAGCTGTTTCGCGATTTTAATGTCTCCCTGATGATTTTGACCAATTTCCGCAATTATGAAGCACGGATGATTGCCGCCGATCATGCGGCCTGGAGCGAGCTCAAATTCCAAAGGCATGTTTCCTTTTAGATTTGTTTGCTTTCTTCTCTGCTCGACGTCGTCAGGTACTTTTCTAATTCTGTTCGATGGTAAAATTCGTGATAAAACCAATGTCTGGACACAGTAATCGTCGAAGCTCGTCGCTCAATTTTAATTAGCCCTGCAACTTGCATGTGTGCTTGAATGTGGAACATATATTATATTGATGCAGACCTCGTGAAGTTAGCGTATATGTGTGTGATTTGTGTTCCTTATGTCGGAATCGCGTTTTTTTCCATCTATGGTTCGTGAGCAAAGTGCATGGCGTGGGGGGGGGGGGGGGGGAGGAGGGCATCTTTGCATGACATGATAGGTCGCAATAATGGCATTGAGTATCCCATACAAAAGTTTCATCGCTTGACGACACTCATTTTGAACTCAGAAAGTCTTGTCATTTGAGCTGACACAATAGAAATGGTTGTACCTCTGAGAGTGTACTAGCTGTGGGATTGCAGGAACCAATGACAGCTTACCATTTTTCTTTATATCCTGCACAACCTTGTACATATTTGTATCATGATATCATATGCAGTAAGTACAGTGACATGACACTCTGGTACAAGTATCGTGATACTATTCAGTAGATATCATGGCAAAACTAGCATGATACCAAGTGTTGTGATATCATGCATCAAATAATGCCAGTTTACCATGACCTTGTCTGCGTGCAAATATCATGATACATGTATTATCGGGATACTTTTTTTATTAGGGCAAGTTTGAAGGCAATGTCATCGTCTTTATATCTAACAAACAAATTAATTTACTCACATCGTAAGGAGCCCACATGAGCAAATTTTAATATCAAATGGACCCCGGACGCGATTTTTTTCCCGTACCTTTAAACGCATCAGATAGGCTTCTTTTAACCGTGACGGCGACTTGAGTAGAGACAACGTACCAACTGCACACGGTACTCAAGCGACACTCTTTTCACGCGCGCAATAGCTCCATGTCATACGTCGACATAGGGAGGTAGAGTGGTAAATTGCCAATTCGTCTACTGCCATTCCGTCCACCCATTACATGGTGTACATTCACTTCGTCTAATGCCATTTCGTCCATCAACATTTCGTCTACCACCCATTTCGTGCAGTCATCATTTTGTCCAGTAGCTATTTCGTCTAATCACCTGTTGGTCTATAGGCCTAGGCTTAACCATGCAATTCGTCTACAACCATTTCGTCTACCAACCATTTCGTCTAATGCCAAATCGTCCATTTATTAGTTCGCCCAACGTTCATTTGGTCCAATAGCCATGTCGGCTAATTTAATTTGGTCCAATATCCACATCGTCTACTTATCAACTCGTCCAATTGCCATTTCGTCTAATAATCATTTCGTCCATCAACCATTAGGTCCAATGATCAGTTCGTCAAACAACCAAATAGTCTAATGACCATTTCGTACAATTCCCAAATCGTCCAATAGCCATTCAGTCTAATAGCCATTCGGTCCAATAGCCATTTCGTCTTAACTATCATAAATGATGTTGATAATCACTGCGTGTCGGGAGAGTAGGCCTGTTTGTTTATATGTAGGGGAGACGGGTGAACTAGGACGCGGGAGAAGTGGGACACCTACATCTAGAAAAGTTTTTAACCAATCAGTTTACTGGTATTATCCCTGATAGGCATTTGGTATGAGAGTAAAGCACATGGTGCAAGAACTCTGCTGTTAAGTTTAATTTAGAATTTCATTCTTTTCACACTTTTTTTTTGCAGCCATTGTGAAGTACTTTTTGAATTCATTCTTAAGCTTTAGCAGACATTTTGCATGCTATATGTAGGCCATATTAGACCTAATAATTTGCATCCAAAGTTTTTGCAAAAATATGCACAACGTCGCATTTGTATAGCCGCCATTTTAATTTTCTTTGTGTGTTGGGGTAAACTGGGACATCACTGTTCCACATCTTACTGTCCCACTTTTCCCAACTGTGTCCTACCTCACCCCATATTCGTCCCACTTTACCCCAGCCAATGTCCCACTTCTCCCAGAGGTGGCCCACTTCTCCCCTTCAGAAGCTTTTTACAAATCAATGATTACACAAATATGACACTTAATTGCAGCAATATAAATCAACGACCCATCATGTGGCCAAGCATCGGTAGTCTTAGGGTACAAAATATGAGTTCCAAATTCTGAATAAAAGAAAAGTTATGAGAGAAAATTCATCAACTTTTATTTTTGTCCCACTTCACCCGGGTCTCCCCTGAAGTCTTGAGCCCGAGAAATCACCGCATCGCTTTAAATACAGTGCAATAGGCATTCAATTCACCTACGTGCATTATGTGAATAAATGCGCGCATGGCACGCCGGTCCTACGGAAGCTTAAAGTGCCACCGAGATAACGAGATAATTCCTCGTCTTCTCGATATTTTGGGTCCAATAAGGCGAGAAGGTGAAATTCCAAATCTGGTCTTCTGGACTTCTGGGATACGAGAAGGCGATAAAGCGAGATTCCAAATCTCGTCTTCTCGACTTCTCGTATACCCGAATTGGAATGTTGCCTTCTCCCCTTCTCGTACCCGAGAAGTCGGGAAAACGTGATTTGGAATTTCACTTTCTCGCCTTATTGCACCAAAAAAGGCTGAAAAGACAAGATGCCGGAGCTTCCGTACTTTTCGCCTTTTAATACCAAAAAAAGTCGAGAAGAAGAAGAAAAGACGAACTTTTAAGCTTCCGTACCGGAAGGAAGGAGCATGGAGATTGACATTGCGGAAGCAGGTGAAAGGGTGATAGAGAGACAGAGGCCGTAGGGAGAGGGACAGAAAGGGGAACGGAGAGAGAGAGAGAGAGAGAGAGAGAGAGAGAGAGGTGGATAAGGGATCATAGTCGGAAACAAAAACGAATAAGGGGGGATATAAAATGGTGTCTCGCCACTTCACAGAACTACTACTTCTACTAATTCGAGGGCATGCATAGGCTTCAGCCTATGCCATCTCGGGTTCCGTGAACGCAGCACCTCCAGACCTGTCTATCCAGCATGGCTGTCCTTAGCTCACTAACGCTTTCAAAAGGGACGTCCTCGTCTCAATAAATAAACTGCATGAGAAAATTAGAATTGAGAAATACCCTTGAAAACATGTAAAATGAAGAAAGGGCGAACGGTTAAGGTATTTGAAGTCATTCTTCACTTCAAGGACTGTGTCATATATGGTACTAATAGAGGCGTCATTGATATTATAGGCCATCACCTTTGTCTTCTTGGCATTTAGCTGCAGACCAATCTTATTGCACTCCCTTTCCACTGTCAGAAGTAGTTCCCCTGCCTTCTCTGCCGTATCTGATATCAAAGCAATATCGTCAGCGAAGTCCAGATCAGTGACCATTACTGGTGGAACCCAACGGCTTTGGCGGGGCACCAATGCGAACCCAAGCTCCTCCTCACTGACAAAATGATGGCGAGCCTCAGAGCATAGTCAAGGGCTATAAGGGCGCTAACGTGTCTCCTGGAAGTACCCCCGCCAGTATCTCAAAGTACTCCGTGTCTCCATCAGGCGTGCAGACCTTAGCACGCGTCTTGGAGGAGGTGGCAGTGATTGCCTTGACCACTTTCTCAGGAATGCCATAAGCTCGGAGAATTTCAAGGACTTTACCTCGATGGATGCTGTCAAAAACCTTCCTGAAATCAATGAAGGTTATCACTATTTGCAACAGAAAATAATAGCCATATCATTCAGAAAAATCTCCGCTATTACATATCCAAAATTGCCAGAAATTGCAGTGGTGGAAAGTGTTTTCCCAAAATTATTCTAAAGGGACCCCCAAACCACTGTAATTGATCAACGCATTTGTTAGTTTGCATAGGAGAAGTGTGATATTATCGAATTACCAACACGACAAATTACTAATGGTATATTGAGAAGTCCAACCAAGAGGTGGCTACCAAAACAATAGGAAAAACAGCTGTTAAAGAAAGAGATTGAGCAAAATCAAGCACATAATGCATGTAATGATTGGGCTCAATGAATTGGAGGCGTAGATCATAATACGTGCACACCATGTGGGTAAAGTACCTCTCAACCCTCATTCAAAACGATATGATGGCGAAAAGTTATTTTAGGTTTATAATAAACAATGATGTTTTACAATATATCTAAAAACATTTCAAACATTTCAAACCCAGCAAGGGGCTGTGGAGCTGAGAGAAGGGCTTTGTAAAACCAGGGGTGTTTTATGGAAGGATATGAAGCAACTTTCCTTCTTTGAACCCATGAGCCTCGCCGCTGAAAAGTTATGTGTTCTCAACAGGTGCTGTTCAGGTGTTTGAACAATTATGAACATGATTCAATTCAATTCAATTCAAGGTTTATTAAAATCATCTTCGCAGCCATACAGCTGAATTGCGACAATTTACAAGGTAAAAGCACATATAAATACAACATACGAAATGATACAACTATCCTCTGCAAGTGTAAATATTAGGACTTTAGAGGTGTAATAATATTAAAAACGAATGCATTGTAAATTTACTGCACGACAATAAGATGAAAATTGCAACCATTTTATGTCAGCATTAAAATCTGTTGAAACATAAGCTAACGATATATTGCAAAACTAATGTACTGTGGTTTAGGTAAAAACAATATTCTCATCAAAAATATGAACCTCCACCAATAATCAAAATAATAGTAAATGTAATGAGCGTCTTTAAAACGTATGATAAAATCAATGTACGGCGAAATTAGCATAATTGCAGCTGAGTCATACCATCATTAAAAACTATAAAGGAGTAAGATATTATTGCGACAGGGTATAAATATTTACGTTGAAAACATAAAAATAGTATGATAACATCAGTAAAAGGCAGGTTTTGAGTATAAAGTAGGGTATTCATTGATTTTCATTTGAACTATATAAGATTCATGGGGAAAAACAAACAATTGTAATGGCTTTTTTTTAATAATGGTAGCAGACAAAATATATATACAAAATAATTATGTAACCTGAATAGGGAGTGAATCAGTTATAACAAACTTTCAATTTCTAACTTAAGTTACAGGGATTCATTTAACACCATAACTAGGTAAAGTATTGAACTTTTTCGATGGCGTTCAGTTCTGCATTTTATTTCAGTGAGTTTGTGGCTATTTCTGGTGGATGCCCTTCGAGATGCCCTTGCTGGTGGTAGCCAGGTACGAAAGTTTCTGAACAATTCAAAAGCAAAGTTTCTGCAGAGCTGCGTTTTTCAAGCCGAACTGGCTAACATATTTCTAACGGGTGGTGGTACGAGTTATATTGGTCTGCAAGTATAGTTCGAAGGGCTCTTTTCTGAATGAGTTGAATTGAGGTAATTTTTTGTTGTGTCAGAGAAGAATGCCACACAACACAACAATATTCCATAGTTGTAGAATGTATGATGTAAATACTGTGATTAGAACAGATGCTGGTATTCCAAATCATTTCGGTTGGAGCATGTACAGTTTTCTCGAAGCGTTGGCAGTGACGCGAATTACATGGTTCGACCACTGCAGATTGTTCCTGATAATGACATCTAGAAGCTTGATGTCTTCACATGTTGGAACTTCTACTTCATGTTGATATTTCTAAGTTGTATCTCTGCTGGAGGGAGTTGACGGCGTGTGAAAGAGACCTGGAAAGCTTTACATTTTGTACGGGTTTAGCCGCATCCGAGAGACTTCACACCATTGCTCAAATGAACCAAGGCTAGTGTGAAGTGTACATGGTGAATTTATAAGACGGTTTGTGCTATGGTTAGATCATCAACATACTTCCACCTTCTAACATCTGATATATGATTGTGTGGCAACGGCTCCTCAGAGAGAACAAAATAAATGTACAGTTTCATTTCGCTTGTCCCGTTCTGTTAATGGCATTTATACTTCCATGAGCACAAAGGTATCAGCAAACACAAATATAAAGTTTTTCAAGTAAAATATCTCCACTGCACGCAAACACACACAAACACCGTTAAGATAATACACAGCTTAATATATCATTTTTAGAAATGGTTGAGTCCCACAAATACACAAGATGCCGGAAAGTGAAAAAATTAGTCAATTTTGTAAGTACATACAAATACCTTATAAGTCCGATTTTTTTAATGATTCCTCATTACTTTTCGAAACAAAAGCAGAGTAAAGGATCTGTTATAATCTGCCCTTAAACTTCCTTATAGTTTGCAAACAAATTTGTCAAAAACAAAGCTTCTAGAGACAAATGGGCACTTAAAGAAATTTCTTTTCAAGTTGACAACAGCTAAATGTCGGCCCGGCACATGGAACATCAAAGCATTGTCATAATTATGGAATGCTTTTGACATTCATGAGCTCGCTTTAGAACCCATACAGATGTTTGAATGTATTATGCTCGAGTTTTTTTTTTCTCCTTACTAACACCTCCCTGATTCTAATATATGTTTCGTGAAGAAAAATACACATGGTACACGAATGTAGTTAAAGTCTTTGGTCACATCATCCATCATTAATTTCGTGGCGGACCAGTTATACTGTATACGCAATTCGTTTCAAAGTTTATTGGTTACTGCATATTAATGAACGTAATTTGACCTGGCACTCAAATAAATGAAGGAGAAAAAAACAGATATTTAAATGTAGCTCTGAGAAATTATGATACTTGCAAACAATTTGTGTTAATCGTTATCACTGAATATAGCCCCAAACCCCCCAATACGTAAACATGATAGAAATACACCAACGATGAGATACACACATAACCACTTCACTGACAAATAGTGTTGCGTGTATAGTTCGTGCGCGAAATGCATGCCGTCTGCACAAACATCTCTCAAATAGAGAGCAAAGTATGCTGTCATGGTAACCACTTATGAAAGCTTTCAAAAGGATTTCAATATAAATTTGAAACGGGAGCAAAGGTAGATCTAATAAGCATTGTCGCATGAATGCGCAAAAGTTATTCATAGCATGCAAATCGTGCTCACTATGGTAGAATGAACAACAACAGGCATTCGCGATGCCTGGTACTACCTGGTACTACCAAGCATCTTGAATGCTCCATCCTGTCTGTCCCGAGATCGTTTGGACAAAGACGATTCGGGTTCAGCGCCTTTGACTTGGTTAAGAACGAAATGGGATGGTACAGTGGGGGAAATGACTGAGGGAGATTGAGAGAGAAAAAGAGAATCGTGGGAAACTGATGGCATAGAACATTGCTTTGTTGAAAACAAGAAATTGCTTTAATTGCCCATTTGTCTCTAGAAGCTTTGTTTTTGACAAATTTGTTTGCAAGCTATAAGGAGGTTGAGGGCAGATTATTACAGATCCTTTACTCTGCTTTTGTTTCGAAAAGTAATGATGGATCATTAAAAAACTGGACATATAAGATATTTGTATTATTTATAAAATTGACCAATTTCTTCACTTTCCGACATCTTGTGCATTTGTGGGACTCAACCATTCTCAAAATGATATATTAAGCTGTGATTATCATTGATGGTGTTTGTGTGCGTTCGCGTGCAGCTGAGATATTCTATTTGAAAAATCTTGGTGTTAACAAGTATCTGAATACAAATTGTATGGTTTGTCGAATTTGATTAGGATTGAGGAAAATTCACTCCCACTATTTTAAATAGGGAGCAAATTGGGGTTTCTCATTATGCACCAGAACATGTCACCAGTTGTGCGTAAAGTCGTGCGTAACTTACGCACATCTCGGTGAAACACCCCCCAGGTGCATTTCACAAAAGGTAATAAACGCATTGACACAAACACATCATTGTGTTTCGAAACATGTAATGGAATAATACCAAACACTAACATCTTCACGGCTGCGTGCTGTCACTTGGTATACTTACATGATCCCTATCATCTTCCTCAACAATTAATCAGATCATTGCCTTGTCATTATCATTGCCTAAATGTACCAAGTTTTGTGAAATATGGTCAAAGATTAATTTTATTGACTGGTCAGGCGGACGCACACACGGACGGGGGGCGGACGACCCAGATATTAGAACACTTTAAGATTACATTGAATAAGTACTCATTCACTCTTCTTCTGATGTGAGCAGGTGTTGACTGCAGGCGGAATCAATCAATTGTCCATATACGTGTCAGCCCCAAACATCCCATTCCAAAGCGGTGTACATGTACATATGTACGTGTACGTGTACGTGTATACATCAAGAAAAAGAACAAAGATGTAACTTCCGATTGCTGACAAGGTGTGTTTCCGAGACCTTGGAGGATATAACATTTTCGAAAGTTCTTAAGATGGAAACATTGACATTGCCAACAGGGGTTATGCAAACTATCAGGAAGACGATTGTGTTAATAGACTGATATAGCCTAGTAAGAAATAAAACATTTTATTTACATTTTTATTTCATAGCAAGACAAATCATCTCATACATTACTAGTGGTTTATGTTGATCCCATTATCTCACTATATCAGATGATCATTTTACTTCAAAATACGTATTTTGAAACGTTGTGATTGTAGAATAAGGACAATCATGTCGCAATGCTTGTATATTACTGACAAAAAAAAACAATAGTTAAAAGGGGGAGATGACTTGTATATAACAACACACCACAATACCGTCTTGATGGTAACAGTGCTTTGGACTGACAAACGTATGGACACTTTTATTGTTCCCACCTGCAGACAACACGTAAGTAGAAAAAAATGAACGAGTGATTATTCAACGACATGTTAAAGTTTTCCAACATTTGATGGCGACAAAGGCAATGGGAATAATAGGCATATTAGTTGACTGCGCGCAGCCGAATTTCTCTAGTTAAAGATATAAGAGTGAGGATATTCGTCTTATGTATAATTTTTAGTACATGTTGCTGTGTTCATCACACACAGTGATATGTTTGCATCAATGCGTTTAGAATTATATCTGTCCGTGTAAAAACATGAGCACTTATTAGACCTGGTTCGATCTGATATATATATATACATGTATTGGTAGGGTTCATGGTCAGTCCAGCCCAGGGCAGCCCATGAGAAGCATTTGGACCCATACCTATTCACAGTGTTCGCAGCGTTTATCGTCACAGTGGGCTGATTCCGCGTTCTCTAAGCCTGTCCTCCCTTATTGTGTCGACTGAAGTTGTTTGTACAGACAGGGTAGAGTCAGTCAAGCTTTATAAGGCAACATGAATACTGTACAATCATATCTGATATTTTCCATTCAACCATTGTGAGCAGAAACAATGGTGTTTTTTTTACGCAAGGTTATCATGCTTGTTATGTATTTTTGGCCCTGTATCAAGTTTACATTGAAATCCTTTTGAACACTTTCTTAAAGGGATAGTTCACCCAGAAATTATTTCAATAAAAGGAGACACATGAAAGAACCATATTAGTGCTAGCTTGACGAAAATCGGTCAAAGGAAAGGGTGACGTCACGTGCGAAGTGCTTTTTCCGTATATGTTGTGTACAAAATAATTCCATAAATTGCTCTTCAGCTGTCTGTTTTTGACAACGGAATGTTTTTTGTACAGGTATGTGTGTAAAAATGTATTTTCAATGATGTATCAAATGCACAGGTAAAAGGATGCATATCTTTTTGAAAAAATACACATTTTCGAAAAGAATTGTACACAACATATGGGAGAGCACCTCGCACGTGACGTCACAAAATCAAAACTTTAAAAGATCATAACTTTCTTATCCTTTGACGGATTTTCATCAAACCTTCATTAATATGTTTCTTTTATGTGCCTCCTTGTATTGAAACCATAATAATTTTGGGGTGAGCCATCCCTTTTACAACTCTGTCTGGAAACTCTCCGCAGCCTAGTAACAAAGGCTATAGATTAGGTATTTGGGGGCTTTGGGTTGTGTTCATTGTTAAGGGGATACTGATCAACATAAACATATATTTGAATGACAGGGTATGAGAGTTACTTTGTCCTTACCATGTGCATGTGTTATGATCTAAGTCTCCAAGTCAGTGCGCGGTTAAATTTGACATGGTCATAACTTATTCGTTATTTGCCTGATTTTTCTGAATTTTTAACCTATCTTTCTTTTACTGCTGTTTCTGTTTATTTTGGAAGCAAAACTTTTCCTCTTAAATGCTCAACATAACATGCTGAATGTCGGTAATTCTTTAATGTCATACTTCACCATTGGAAACTAAGTTTATAGCAAATGCGTTGATCAATTACAGTGGTTTGGGGGTTCCTTTAAGAATGATCTAGGAAAACCTCTTTCCATCACCGCAATTGTTGTCAAGTTTGTGTAAGTAAGAGAGGAGAATTTTCTCCATGATATTAGTCATTTCGTATTTTCTGTTGCAATAAGTGGGAGGTTAATTGACCCCTTGATTTCAATAATAAACGAATAACTCCTTGATAATGCATGAACACTGTATTTCCTCTCAGGTGTGTATATGTTGGGATTGAGTGGGAGTTGCCAGTTGTATGTACCATTTAATATGTACAAAAATATTCTTCCTTCAATAATTATTTGTTCTGTTGAGCATTATTTCCTTGTTTTGTCGTCAAAGGCGAAGTTTCAATGTCTCAATTTCCCCTTCCCCCTGCCTCTCTATCTTTCACCCTCTCGACTTCCATCGAGGGAACAAAATACATGTATAGGAACACTGAAAAGATATAATCCAAGGCAAAACGAAAAACAATAAACAAATGCGGATTGTAGGGCAGCTGGATTATCAATCCAAGGAAGCGTGGAACTGCATATGGAAAGGAAAGAAGATAATTCGATCGTCTGAATTCTAGGTGTATGACCTAGACCTGGTTGTGTGTTAAGCATAATCGGAAGACAGAAATGCGCAAAATACTGCTTTACCTAACATCAATGTTAAAGAAAGCCAGTCCCTTTTTCAGATCACCACAAAACCATCGAAACATTGGCAAAACATATAGAGAAGTGTTAGCAAGCTCTATATTCACAATTTGAAACTGATACGTAGTGTAAAATTCAAATAATGCACGTAAACAACGTCTGATTAATAGTCTTTACCTCAGGCTCTTAGCAGTTTGTGTTGAAATATCTGCTTTATTGATTAATCTGTTTATTAAATTATAAAACGCATTATGAAAAAATTGTTCTATGGAAGGAATCATCTCCAAAGTTTGGTAGTTACTCGTAAAATAAGGATTTCACACACGCATAATAGCCACATAGATACTGTAACAAAGACTAATACTTTTTTCGTACTACGAAAAAAGTCGGTTTGAAATTTAACGGCTGAAATTTTTTACATATACAGAAAGCTTCAACATGCTATATTCTTAGAAGTGGTCTTGAATCACACTTTCTTCAATTTACGATCGTGATAGACGATTTCAAATTTTAAGCTTGCAAAAGGGACGGACAATCTTTAAATGTTTGGAGAGCCATCACAAAATATAAAAAAAAATGTAATTGATTTTCACTCACATTGATAAAGATTAATATGGACAGTATTTGAAAAAATGTTAGTTGATTAATGAGAAGGATGCATGCAACTATTCTAATGAAAATGGTACCAAAATATGCTGAGAAGATCACACTACCAGGATAATCATGAACCTATGATTACATGTTCAAACTTCGAACAAGACAACTTTAAAAAGGACTTTCTTTACTCACTCTGTTTTTTTTTCACGCAAGATTAACATCTACCATTGGGCCCGTATCGGGTTTACATTTTATATTGCCATGGTTTCCCCTTTAAAAGATTTCAAGAGGACATTTTGAAGCCCAACTTGAATTAACTGTCATATATACTTAAGATGTACAACATCATTTCAACGAATTGTTCCAATTAATCTCGAGTATTATTTATGCGGACATTGTTAAAGAAAGTAGTACACTGTTCTTTCCATGTCTTTTATTCTCCCCATCTTGTTTCAATAAGACAATACATGATAAAAAAAAACTCATTTCCCCCTTTGTTCGTATTTTCTGATTATCTTTTTATGTCCTTTATATCTCTTAAAATCATTTTCTTCCTCCTTCTTTGCTTTTCCGTGTTCTCTTTTGAAAAATCAACTATTTATTTCTCGTTGACGAATATTTTCAATTAGCTTGGCAAGAAAAAAAATTATTAATGTATCTGGAGTATATGCATCTTGCATCATCTATGCATTAATTTACCCGCAATAAGATTAAATCCATATTGTAAACATTTAACATCATGTTCCATTTAAAAATTGGATTTGAAGCCTGGAAAAACAAAATAATTCCCTTGAAGGATGAAAAGTGGGTCACATACTATAATGACAAACGTTTGTCTTGATATAATGGTTCTGGACATACTTTGTCAAATTAAATATAGGGTTACCCCCAACATCGGATCATGTCATAGCTCCCTCCCTTCGTCCTAAGTTTGACCTGGGGATGACCTACTCCCTACAGCGTTGCTGTTTTCATGCATTACATGTATCTACCTGTACACATGCAACAGCGTCATTTGAAAATTCCCTTGGTGTTTGTTCAAGAGTGGGAGGTGGTGACACTCTATCACGAGGGCATTTTCTTTAGTCACGCCATGTTAGATATCGAATCCTCGCGCCCAAGATAGTTCAAACGTTATGGCTAGGAATTGTAAGTGAATTATTTGCTTGTCTTTTGTGAGAAACATTTGCCTCCACTGAAATCGTCCAGATCAGCCAATCCACTCTGCGCTCCAGATTTGTATGTGGGTATGGGTGTGTCTAGGGGGAGGTCATAAACACCTGCATTGTATTGAGGAAATTTGCCTCCATTGAAATTGTCTTTTTCATAACTATCTCGTTCAGACAGGGTGGATTGAGCCTGTCATGCTGTATTTCACAACCTGAATATGTATGATATTGTTCATTATTCCATACACAGCGATGTAAGCCTACAGCAGTACATTGGTGTTTGTTCAAGAGTGGGTGGTGGTGTCAATCTATCACGAGGACATTTTCTTTAGTCACGCCATTTTAGATATCGAATCCTCGCGCCCAAGATAGTTGTGGTTAGGAATTGTAAGTGCATTATTTGATTGTCTTTTATGAGAAATATTTGTCTCCACTGAAATCGTCCAGATCAGCCAATCCACTCTCCGCTCCAGCTTTGTGTGTGGGTATGGGTGTTTCTATGGGGGAAGTCATAAACAACTGCATTGTATTGGGGAAATTTAGCTCCATTGAAATTGTCTTTTTCATAACTATCTCGTTCAGACAGGGTGGAGCCTAGCATGCTGTATTTCACAACCTGAATATGTCTGATATCGTTCATTATTCCATATAGACCTACAGGAGTGGGTGGTGGTGACACTCTATCACGAGGACATTTTCTTTAGTCACGCCATGTTAGATATCCCCGCGCCCAAGATAGTTATGGTTAGGAATTGTAAGTGAATTATTTGCTTGTCTTTTGTGAGAAACATTTGCCTCCACTGAAATCATCCAGATCAGCCAATCCACTCTGCGCTCCAGGGGGGGGGGGGGGGGGGGGGGCATTTCATCAAAGGACTTGTCAGACGTTTTATCCGACAAACTGTTATAAGCTACTGAAATGCTTGCATCTTATTGGCCGAGAGCAAACTTGTCGGATAAAATATCCGGCAAGTCCTTTGATGAAATGCCCCCCAGATTTGTGTGTGGGTACGGGTGTTTCTAGGGGGAGGTCATAAACAACTGCATTGTATTGAGGAAATTTGCCTTCACAGAAATCGTCTTTTTCATCATCATCTCCTTCAGACAGGGTGGATCCTGTCATATGCTCTATTTTACAACCTAAATAGCCTATGTCTGATATTATTCATTATTCCATTTTTACTGTAATGAATTTTATATTTCTTCACGCAAACTTTTTATATACCTGTGGTCCTGTATCTGGTTTAAATTTCATGTTGCCATGGTTTCCCCTTTAAAGGCTACCGAGGGAACTTTTTAAGACCCAACTAGAATAAACTGTCATACTAAAGATGTACAAAACACATTGTTCCAGTTAATTTAGAGTATCATACAGTAAAAAAACAGTAAAAAAAAAACCAGTAGTTCACTGTACTTTCCCTGGCATGTTTCAATGAGACAATACAAAATTGGAAACTGATTCCTCCTTCCCTGATTTGCCCTTTCCGATTATCTTTGCATGTCCTTTATATCTCCAAAATCAGTTTCTTCCTCCTCCCTCGCTTTTCCGTGGTTTCTTTTGTAAAGTCCACCATTTCTCACTCGTCGAAGACTATTTATAATTTGCTTTACAAGAAAACAAGCAAGATATTTATGTATGTCGATTTTACGATTCATATCATTCGTAAGATCAATAAATCAATTTTATTGATCTACCGATAGTACCATCAATCGTACAAATCTGGTGACGGGCCTAGGCAGGCCCTCCTACACACACACACACACACACACACACACACACACACACACACACACACACACACACACACACACACACACACACACTCACACAAAGACTTACACAGCAAGCTGGCATTAAAATAAATAATGAGAGGAAATTCATTGTTTATCTCATTTTCACGGAGAAATTCTCCGTTCTCTACATTTCAGAGTACATTATTCCTGCCACTCAGCAAACAGAAATCACATCATGGTGGCTGAAATTTCGTTTTCTTTTAAAAAAGAATGTTAATTGAGTAAAGAAAATGATATAAGTCCGCATTATATCGTAAACCATATTTTAAAATTAAGTAGCCTAGGCCCAATCTTATTCATGATGTCGAGTGCATTATACGAAGCAGTCTCATAATTTTGTGTCTAATAATTGCTCTCCTATGCTGAGTATTGCTAAACGCGCTGTTAAAGTAAAACGAACGAAACAAATGAAAAAAAAAAACAATATGTTTTGTCAAAGTGTAACAACTGATCACATGTCTAACTCGGAAAGATGCATTGAAAAAATACAATGAACTCAGCAATGACGCAAACACAAAACTGTGTGTCTAACCAACCATGTGGTAATGATAGTTTACAAAACGCTGACGTCATCACGTCATCACGCACCAATCCAAATTCTTTTGTACGTTGAGAAATATGAAGCAAATAACCTTTGGTTTCAGGCAATGAGACGAACTATCACTTCCTCGGCGATCTGAATGTATACGCTATCTTTCCTCAGCTGCGCTTCGGAAAGAAAGCTGCATCCAGATCGCCTCTGAAGTGATAGTTCGTCCCATCACCTTCACCTACGTTGATTATTTGCTTATTATACCTACGCTCTGAGCGCACTGATATGACATTGTGAACCGGGTCCCTTGTTCTGCGGGAAAACGGATCGATTTTAATTTTGGCTGGCGTAACAAAAGACCATGTTCATTGGTGCGTTGTCTGTATCACATCACAAGGACGTCTAATTATCCAATGCCTGGATAAATTGCTATGTAACCACATAACACAATAAAAGTCTCGAATACCTGTCATAATAGTCAGCCTGTAATCATCTGAAGTGCGTTTTCTCCCAAATTTAAACCATTGTATGTTTGTTAGCTATGATGAAGCATACAATTACGATTCTGCTTATTTTGCAATCATATTGCTACACGAAACACATTGAAACTGTAATTCCACTTTAATATGATATTTTAGTGTGTTCACAATAATTTATACAATACCAGGTGAAATATTAATGATTGTGTTAAATATGGGGCGAAATATCGTTTAAAACGTTGATTATGCTATGGCTTGATGTATGACACATCATTTTAATGAAGATTGTTGTGCTTCCAATCCCTCATTTTATTGTGTTTAATTAATTTATCAACACTCAACACTTTAATTTGCACCGGACCAAGGTTCTGAAATTCTCTCGGCTCAAGCATTAGTCGTTCTGTCAGTATTTTTTTTTTTCAAACGCAACTAAAGTTATACTTGAATAACTATAAAGTTGATTCTTAAACTATGAAATTGTGATCCTACCGTGTTTTATTTTTTTTAAATGTGAACATGATCCATTTCCCAATTTAATACATGTGGGAACTGCCAAATCACCTTTTCTTCCCTTTTTCCATTTCTATCAAGTGCAGCTTTAATTCTCGCTCCCCCCCCCCCCCTAAACCTTTCTATATCTGCAGGTATGTTTTTCTTTTTTTTCTCGCCTCCTATTTTACATGTGTTTCTTCTCCCAACCCTTTTTCATGATTGACTTAACCATGTTAATAGTTGAAGTTGTGTAGTTATTTGTTTTAGTGGCAAGTGTCAAGCTGTGATTTCATAAGGTCTCCCCATCTTTCTATCTTCTCTCATTATGCAACATTTAAACTTGTTCCATATGATTGTTCTTGTATGTACTCTATCACACGTTGTTAATCTGTTAAATTATTTTGAAGAAAGACAAATGAACTTGAACTTCAACTGAGGTTAGAATTTTAATACTTTCGAGGATCATACTTCAGTGCTAAATTGGAACTCGGTTTAGAGTTGTCATCTTATCGAGAAACGCGTCCCAGTTGTGTTAATAACATGCTCATGTATCGTCACACTTCGGTGCTCTAAGTCAACATGTGAACATAATCGTATTCTTACCACTGTTAGAAATATGCATGTTTAAATTCAAAGAACTTCGAAAATGTTTTGTACTCATGCCATTTGCGCTTGTACGAAATTGGCCTTACGAGTGCTCTCTAGATTTTAAGGATAGGAGCCCAGTGTGTGTACATAACATGTACATGCATCTAAACATACAGTGTGTGTGGTTACAGTGTATGTGTGAGTGTGTGTGTGTGTGTGTGTGTGTGTATGTGTGTGGGTGTGTGCGCGCGTGTTTGTGTGAGTCTGCGTGTGTGTGTGAGTGTGTGTGTGTGTGTGTGTGTGTGAGTATGTGTGTGTCTGTGAGTATGTGTGTGTGTGTGTGTGGGGGGGGGGGGGGGGGGTGGTTGCAGGGTGCTGGACGTGTAAATTCCCGTCCAGTTCGTGCAAGGGGAGTACTAGTCAGGGCATTGTCCAGCAAACATCCAGCTCTGTTTTAGTGAGTTTGCAGCTAGTGCAGGGCTCGATTGTTTTTACTCTATTGGAAAGTGGATAGTATGTAGACTGCTTCGTATTTCTTCCTTGGTCCTCATTTGTGATGGATTGATTAGCCATGTGACTCATGCTATGATTATATATGTTATGACTCTGTCCTAGTGAGTGAATGTCATTGTTGCTGTGAATACGTGTGTTTGGGTGACTGAATGACATGCCTTCCATACACTTTGGCGAGAGCCCTCCCCGGGTATTGCTCGGACGTACTCTAGGGAGTTGAGGACATGAAATCCGTTACACTATGCTTGAGTCATATAGCGCCATCTGTGGTGGGACAACCTTGTTAGATCCTCCATTCGAAGATGGAAAGATCCGTCTATGGCACTGATCTCCCCACTTAGTGGGGAGATCAGTGGTCTATGGTCATCCTATATAGCGCCATCTGTGGTGGGACAACATGGTTATGTCTATGACGGATCCTCGAATCGAGGATCTAAAACATCAAAGCCACAAGAATAGAGCAATCAGTCTAGCGTCAATAAGAGGTCAACCCCTCCCACTAATTGCAACAGGAAATGAGAATTCGCCATATCATTCAAAAATGTCTCCTCTATTAGACATCCTAAATTCCCAAAATGTTGCCGTGGAAAGTGGTTTTCCTAGATCACTCTTAAAGAGACCCCCAAAGCATTGTAATTGATCAACGCATCAATTTTGCATCAGCTTAGTTTCTGAAGGTGAAGTATAAAATTAGCAACATACCAAGAATGGTATGCTGAACATTTAAGAGAACTTCTACCCAGAAGTTACTTCGAAAATAAACAGAAACAGCACTAAAAGACACAAATTGGTTATGAGCAAGACTCAGGCAAAACTCAAAGAAGTTATGGACATTTAAAGTTTAAACGCTCATTGAATTGGAGACGTAGATCATAATATATTACATAGTACCTCACATACCCTCTCACTCAAATATATGTGAAGGCCAAAAGTTTTGTTGTAAATATAGCCGTAACAGGTATTGGATACTTTCTTATTATCAGAAAACAGCTAAAATGGTAGCGTTTTCATTTAAGATTATATTATGAGGATAAAATTATATTTAAAAGAGCGCCACAGCATCGGAGACTCACACCAGATATTTAACATTTGCCAAAATATGTATAGGTAGTGAATTGATTTCGAGAGAAAGATTTAGAGTCCTTTTTTATTTCGTATTTCAGAGAATAAAGATTTGGTTAAATAAACAAGGATGCATTATATCTAAACACGGTAAAGACATTTCGAACCCGGCGATGGGTTCTTTCAAAAAAAGTGTAAAAGTTGTAACACATCATACCAATATCTGTTTTCCCAATTACCTCCCAATTGGAATGTCGATTAATCGTGGATCACATCATGCATCATGAATTATGTGTGGGACCAAATACACAACCTGTAACGCAATATTAGTACTTGCTGCAAAGTGGTTTCAATCAATTAACTAGAGTAGCTTGTCAGAATCAGACGTTGCGTGTCAGAATGAACTCCTCTTTTTGCTGGCAGTGGCGTATGAAAATGAAGGGCCTTGTGCCAGTAGCACATCTAAGCCAAGAAAGGAAAGTCAGCTTCTGTCGTCCTCGTCTAGAACATGACCACACCATGCATCATGAATTATGTGTTGGACCAGATGTACAACATGTATGCTTTCTGGCATAATTTCGATCCTTTTAGCATAATTTGGCATATTTAGGCTTATTTAAGCAAAGAATTTGGAATAATGCTAGCATTTTTAGCATAATTTTGATTGATAAAAATCCTTTGTTCACATTGTTTTACATTTTTCACAGTTCTAAACGGCGCCAGATGAGTGACATCATTTATCATGACCTTGACCTTGTGGCAAAAGGTAGAAACCCCCAACCTTTCCTTACTTAAGATTTGTCAATGGATACTTGAATAAGTTACAAAAGTATGATTAGATTCTAGCCTGATTTGATGGTTATAATCTAGATATATGTTGATAAAGCTTTTAGAGTTTACGAGAGAGCACTTTTCAGGGGATCGAAAGAGTAAGAGCACTTAGTTGTATACAGTAATTGAAAAGAATTTAATTGTTTTACTATTTACGAAAACTATACTTGGGCGCTGAAGCAAAGCCCGAGAAAAATCAAAATATTCTTCCATTGTTAGAAGTAAAGGCTTTATTTGACTTTTTATTTTGTTGATTTTTTTCATTGATTTCATTTGATTTTGTACTTTATATGAGTCTCACATTCATTCTTGTTTTATGTGATAATATTTTCTTTATAGTGTTTTCACGTCATTTCATGTCAATTTCAGAAATATCTACAGTTGGATGACCTACCTCACCTTTGGGGGAAAAAAACTGTATACAAGAAAGATATTACATTATACAGTATATGAAATTATTACTTCAACTAGATGTTATGTAAATATCATTGCAACATGTTTTACTGTATTTATTTTCCTGTTTTTTGTTACTTCACTGCTCCAGTCATGAAGAACACCAATGCAGTGCAGGATGATCACCCGTATTGCCTTCCCACCAGTCCATGGCCAGAGAGCAAACCAGACACCTCACCTTACTCTACAGCTGATCAAGTCACAGATCAACATGAAGACAACAACAGCACACTGAAGAAAGAACGACAACACACCCTCCGCCTGAAGAGAAAAGTTCAGACTTTGAAACAATCGATGGAGAGATTAGCAATACTATGAATGATTTGATAAAAAAATATAGGCGAATATCTAAAAGAACCAGCTCTTTCATTGTTTGCATCACAATTACGAAATACATCTATACGTTGGCGAGCAAGAGGGAGACGCTGGACAATTCCTGTTTAGGTTGTTGTATTCGTCTTTATTGGTCTCAAATCATTCATATACATCGAAACATACAATACACAGAACGTAATAAACACAATAAAGATGGAAAATATAACATAAGTAGATATATAGCTTAAAGACAGCCAGTCCCTTTTTCAGATCACCACAAAACCATCGAAACATTGGCAAAACATATAGAGAAGTGTTAGCAAGCTCTATATTCACAATTTGAAACTGATACGTAGTGTAAAATTCAAATAATGCACGTAAACAACGTTTGATTAATAGTCTTTACCTCAGGCTCTTAGCAGTTTGTGTTGAAATATCTGCTTTATTGATTAATCTGTTTATTAAATTATGAAACGCATTATGAAAAAAATTATTCTATGGAAGATATCATCTCCAAAGTTTGGTAGTTACTCATGAAATTAGGATTTCACACACGCAAAATAACCACATAGATACTGTAACAAAGACTAATACTTTTTTCGTAGTACGAAAAAAGTCGGTTTGAATTTCAACGGCTGAAATTTTTTACATATACAGAAAGCTTCAACATGCTATATTCTTAGGAATGGTCTTGAATCACACTTTCTTCAATTTACGATCGTGATAGATGATTTCAAATTTTAAGCTTGCAAAAGGGACGGACAATCTTTAAAGGTAAAGTAAGTTTAGAACGCCAAGGTCCTTGGCATGGAACGTATAAAATACTAAACGCCAATGGCAGGGCTCAGAAATAAGGATGCAGGTGAGATAGGAAGAAAAGGCAACAGAAAGCGGAGGAAGTTTCACAAGAAGGAAGACAATCTTTGTTTGCGATATACTATAGCTTAATTTAAGGGTCACTAGTTTACGATAGTATACATAAATTTGCATTGACACTGGCGTTAATAAGATCGTATTTGTTTTTACATGTATAATCGTTTTTACGTTCTTATAAATACTATATAGATTTAAGTACAAAATTCACTTAACGAAACATTAAATTCATTACATATGAAACAACAAAAGGAAAATGTTATGGGCGTACTTTATATGTTCATTTCAATCTCACATTATTATAATGGTTTATGCAGGAGCCTTAAAGGAATTGCACGTCAAAATAAATGCATTGTTATTGACAAAATCTGCAAAGTTAAGATTTCATTCATATCAATTAAACAATCTTATTCCAACAATCTATCAGAACGTAATAACAAAATGAGCTTGGTGTTCAGATAAAAACGCAAAGAATTAATTCATAATTTCATGAAGAGGTAATTTGGATTACCTAGGATCAATATCCCTATTCAGTGTACGAGATTCAAAGTAAAGTGTTAATCTTTATATGAACTACCACAATACAGAATATATGGAGATCACGTTGTAATTTTCAATATTTCTAATTTCACTAGTTTGGGGTATTGCAACAATGCTAACACGAATACAATGCCTTAAACCAAGCATGCCTGCAATCAGTTGCCAAAATAAAACGCCCCCCCCCCCCCCCCCGCAGTTTGGGAATCTTACATATTTACACATTCATATACTGGGGTGTGTGCCACACAAGTTCCTTCCTACTATAAAAAATAACGTATGATCCCATAAGTGCAGATTTGGCCACAGTATCTCTAAGTTCCGAGTATTTGACTTTGATATTGTACAGTCCCATGATCAATTTCAGTCTAGATTTGTTGTCTGGCGTGATCAACCCAATTTTATACATTATGGTAGTATACATTTTTATAAATATTCCTGGATTCACCCATCATTTTTTTTTATTCTCTAAAAAAAATTGAAACTGAGTGAAAATAGCAAATCAATATAAAAACTTAAAGAAAGGAGTGCATTCAGAGTGATTTTGGACTTGTGTTTTTCACTCATTTTGGAGTGACCTCGGGAATCAAGGATCCTGAGTGACTCTATAAATGGAGTGAAAAAAGAAACATGTTCACTCGGAATTCAGTCTGCCTTTAAATTGACCTCTTTTAGAGTTGACATTTTCATTCATTTTAAGAGAGATAATGTAGGATTAATATCGTTTTATGAAATTTTACATTTCACCAATCAGACAAATATAGGCCCCAAGCCGAAGAAGACCCTTTGGCATAAAACATGCCTTTAGTGCCATTTCGAATGGCGGTTATCAGATCAGGTATGCCCATTTGCCCAAATAGAACAAGGAAAAATCAATAAAAATATACAATACATCTACGTGCGGATGTATACATGGAATTCCGATGTTATACTAGCAATACACGGCAAAAACAAACAAACATCAAAACCAAAACGGATTAGGCCTACGCCCCTAATTCCTCCATCCCTTAATTTGTTGAAGGTTGAATTTTGCCTATAGGCATGATTGACCTGAAAATGTTAACGCCATGAATGTTTCAGACATAATTCTCCTTCACAAAATTATGATTTGTTTGTTTTTAGTTTCCTCAATTCCCCCATACACCCCAAAAAGCCACAAAAAAGGGGGAGGGGGAGGGGGGGGGGGGAGCAGGGCAGCCCCGGGGGGAGCCCCTACACACTCCCATTATACGCGCAATGCATGCAGCCATATGCAGCCAGGGCGCTTACGGATACGGCGGCTTGCAGTACTGTGCTTACTGCGCCGCGTCGGAGTATAGTAGTATTAAGGAAGGTGCCTGGATTAACGAGCGAAGACCTAAGCAGCTGTCTACGGTATCGAGTGTACGTTTGTCGTTCCTTTTGAAATATCTGCACGTAGATTCTACTTTGCACAGTCACAGTCGGACACTTAGAGCCAGGCATGATATCTTAAGATCTTAAGTTTAATTTACATGCAGTCGTTGATCAGTGCATTCTTATTTTCAGGACAATAATAACATTACAACTGGTAACGTGAGAAGACTGATCGGTGATCGAAATGGCATCAAAATCTACGCCTGAGTTCCCCGACATCCACTGGGGCAGATCCGTCTACGATGTCGTGATAGTTGGAGCAGGAGTGCAAGGCTCGGCAACGGCCTATGAGTGTGTGAAACAGGGATTAAAAACCCTGCTGTTAGAACAAGTATGTATGATCATGTCTTTCTCTGTCATCACTACTTTCTCAAATGAATTTAAAAAAAAATTGTATTCTAGATCAAATTATTTTGTTCAGGAATATTATTTAGCTCCTCCTAAGTGAGGGTCTTGACTATTGCTGTTCCGACTAATGTTAATTATCACTTCTATTAGCTGCCAATAAGGAGTAACCAAGAGACAGCCAAGAGCAACAATAAGAGCAGCCAGAATCGGCGAAGAAGCTGTCAAGAGCAGTAGAAGACACCAAATACACATGCACCTTTTTAGGACTTCAAATGATTGCTCAGTGAATTCAATTCAGTATTTTATAAGAATTTCATGTAGTCTAAATCTCTGGGCGGTTTCCGCATGGCTGGTGTGTGAGATGATCCCAATCACGACTTGCATGTAGCTTCAGGCTGATGAAGACGGCTCTTGAGACTTTATTTTATTTGGAAAAAAGATCAATTGAAAAATGCCCATTTGGAGTTTACTTCAATACGGTTGAAACATTTACCTACCAAAAATGTAATGAGGCCTAGTTTCAATTTCATTCCTCTCTAAGCTGGAGATGATGTACAATTTGTACATCATGATGTTCTATGCCATTTTTTCATCAGTTCAGCTTCCCTATAGAAGTTAAGTTTTTGCTCTATTTATGGAGGCTTTCTCCAATGAATAGCACGCATTGAGTCTACGTCATACTGTAGAGTGTAGTCACAGTAATTAAAAAGGGCTTGAACTTTTATTTACCCAGTTCAACCAAACATTCAAAGTTAGATACTGTGTGGAGATGAGCAGGAGTTTATTGTGCACCATAATGTTCTACTCTAGTTTATGGGGTGAAAAAGAAAATGAGATTGATGTTTGATGATGTTTGTCTGATACTTGTATCATCATTCCAGGAAAACATTACAGTATATATCCTCTTACCCAAATATGGATTGTTGTTCAGTTCAGCTCCCCTAAAAAAAATTGATTGTTTGCTTTTTGCTCTATTTCTGGAGGCTTCCTCCAATGAATACCATACACTGAGTCTATTTCATAGTCACAGTAATTAAAAAGGGCTTTGACTTTTATTTACAAATTTCCACCAACCGTTAAAAGTTAGATTAACACATAGAGATGAGTTTTGAGGTCATATTTTCAGAGGTCAAAGGTCAAATATCATTGAAGAAAACTAACTAGCTTCGATCAAAGATCAATGTGCATTAGAACTCACAATTCACATTCAAATTTTATCACACTGTGTATACACAACAGCTCAAAGGAATTGGCATAGGGAAAGGGAAGGAGCCGCAGTTTTAAACTGTGGTATATTTTGTCCAGTTCAGCATGAAACATGATGCTTTAGCCTAAAAAGCATCATGTTTCAAGCTGAGCTGGACAAAATATACCGTGGTATAAAACTGTGGCTCCTTCCCTTTCTTCCCTTTCCCTTTCCCTATGCCAATTCCTTTGAGCTGTCGTGTACTTGCTATACTTAGAGACCATATTCACAGAACATAACTAGCCTGCATGTATAAATTAGTTATTAAAATGCATGTAGCTGAAGTTCATGTTTTATGCTTCCCCTCTTATATCTGCTCACATGTTTTATTAGATGTTGATTTATGTGGGCTGTGAAATCATTTTGGGGGGTTAATTTTTGAGATCTTTTGGTTCCAGTTTAGCCTGCCCCACTCCAGGGGAAGTTCTCATGGCCAGTCTCGGATCATCCGCTACTCCTATGAGCAAACCCACTACTCCCAGATGATGAATGAGGCATATCCCATGTGGACGGACCTGGAAAAGGAAACAGGCACCAAACTCAATGTGTAAGATTCAACAACATCACGCTTTAAATCGTTTATGTACCATGTGTGTCTTTTTTTTAACCACTTAGACACATAAAGTCTCATAGAGGATATTTGATTTTGCACACAAAGACTTACATGCCCCCAATTGTTGTTGTTAAATTGGTGATTTAAGGTGCGTGTTCAGTGCCGTCACCAGCTTTTTTCAAGGGGGGTGCGTTTGGGGGAAAAAAGACACAATGATTACCAAGTCTGATGTCAGGCAGTGCTCGCCCATCTAATAGACCTATAGCCCCCCCCCAAAAAAAAAAAAAAAATAAAAAAAAAAAATAAATAAAAAAAGATAAAACATAAATAAATAAATTAATTAATTAAAAGAAAAAGTAAAAAAAAAAGGTCCCCTTCAAAAAAAAAAAAAAAAATTGTGGTCTGGAGGGTGGTGCGTTCTCACCCTCCGCACTCTCCCTGGTGACAGCCATGGATAGTATTTCGCCTAGATCTTTTTCAAAAGAGCCCTCAAGTATCCCTACCCCCCCCCCCCTCCAGTTTTGTTTTGTTTTGTTTTGTTTTGTTTTTTTAATTTTTTTTTTTTTTGGTTCTTTTTTTTTTTTTTTTTTGGTTCTGATAGGGGGTGCGTTCGCACCATCCGCACCCCCCTGGCGACAGCCCTGGTGTTAATCATACTCGTTTATGTATACGTCCACTTTATACATTGTAGTTGTGGGTCGTTTATAGTTTATAACAGAAATAAAATAATTAAACATTTTTGAGGGCTACTTTTTGAGCACATTTGCCAATTTGGCTACAATTTTACACTGTGTCTATGAGAATTTTGGGGGCTCTTTTCACATTTTCCAGGGCTCTTTTAAGCATTTTTGGGGCAAAATCACCCAGAGCCCCCATGAATTTTTCCCCCTGGTTTATAATCGTTTTCTGGGGTCAACTAAATGTTTTTAATGAAAACAATTTTTAAGATAATGGCTGTATTTGGTTCATGAGAAAATATCGTCATGCCTTTATTTTAAAGCCATAACATCTTGTTTCTCGCAACGATGTATTCATTTTTGAGGATTTCCATCTAGTGAAGATTTTAGATAAAGGTTCCATGCCATAGGGATGTAGACTTATGTTGATGTATGATAGTATACATGTGTACATGTACATCACTTAAATTGACTAATAGTTCAATGTAGAAATGTATCATTTATTTTGACATTTATATTTTCTCTCCTTTTCCCAGCAGTGCTTAGCCCCATCTCCTGAAAATCCTTGTTATCATCATGATTCTTGTCGTGACATTATCAAAGATAGAATAAGCTGAACAAATTATAGTGAATTATGAACAAAACAATTCATAGCTCAAATAAACATTTTATTTTTATGCACACAGCTGTGTCTATTGTTTAGCAATGACTCCCTGCAATTGCACACACAATAGCATCATGTGTGTTCACACAAAGTTGGCATTGTCTACACACATGTGATGCTATTGTGAGGAATTGCAGGTAGTGATTGCTAAACAATAGACTAAATTATGTGCAAAAAATTTTATCAAAATATATTATGATAGCTTTTCCATTGAGATTTTCTGATACATAGTATGTATCAAAAGAATGCAACATTTATTTCGATATCATGAGACCTTTACTGATTAACTGGTGAAGTTCTACACTGGTAAGAATTAAACAGTACATATCCGGATGGATTCATCTCCATTAACAAAGATGAAATATTGGTGTTTTTTCCTCATTCCAGAAAGACAGGTTTGCTCACAATGTCTGTACACAAAGATGGGACACTGTACCACAACTCCCTTCATCAGATGAAGTTATTCAACCGAAAGCACAAGATCTTGGACTATGCCACACTCAAGAGGGACTACCCAGAATTAGAGTTCTCTGAAAACGCCCTTGTTTTCATGGATTACGACGGAGGGACGCTTCGAGCAGACAAGGCACTGCAAGCTTACCAGGTATGAAAAGAAGACTACGTCATGTGTGTCTCATTAACATTAATGATACACATTAACTCTTTATTCGGACATTTGCACGATCGGCCGAGCGGCATACGTACAAATCTGCACAGATCCACTAAAGTCTCTTACATGTGAGTTAGAGTAGAGGGTAATCAATGATAGAACAGTAGAGAGTATCAACACAAGTGACCACCGTTGAAATAAAGGATTACTGCCCCCAGAGTTCCTGCTAATTGTGAGCGAGCTGTTATTTATTGAGTAAAACACTTCTCTACAAATTCAAGTTTGCTTCCCTTTTGTCTCAACAAGGATGATGTTTCTGGTTTCGATAGAAAGCTTTTATCATGACCTAAATTACTTTATTCCAACTGGTACAGGTATGACAAGTTATACCCTTCTATTCTAATTGAAGAATGATAAGATGATGTCAAAAATTAAAAGTTTCTTCGGTAGTTCATCATTCCAATATTCAAAACAAATTACATGATCAGAAAGAACATTTGATTTTCTCTAACTTTTTTGCATAACATTTTCAGAAATAACAATCTCATCAAAAGTTACAGCAATTGATATGCAACACATTGTGTTTAGACCAGATAAAAACTGCACCCTCCTAATTTATGTGCCGCAGAGGGGTGTGCGGCCTCCCGTATCATGACAAATGGGAGGGAAGCAAACACAATCTTTATAAAACTCCTAATATATGATCATAGTTTTCAGACACAATTTTTTATAAAGCACCTAATATGGAACAGTATCGTCTCTGTCATTGGATGCTTGTAAGTCTTTGTGAATCATTCTAGAATCATGACAGTCGCTAGGCTGCATGTTGTTAATGATATTTCCTTTTTTAAACGTTGTGCTACACAGTAATAAAGGGAAATCATGGCTACAGCTATATGCTCGACAGATTCATGAGAAACAAGGCCGGAACAAAATTTAAAAAATAAACATATTATTGTAGATTATGCTTTCCTTGTTTACAGTTCTGCCACAAAGTAATTTGATGGAAATTATTCTTACAGATGCAGGTGTTTTTTTTCCATCAAGTGAAGCTTGCAGACAATTATTTTGAGCCTGATCAAACATGGGGGAAAGCAATATAAACAAATTATGATAAGTAACCAACACTAAACTCTGTGCTATACAATAACAATATGGAAAGGATTGTATGGTTACATTACAGTAGGTAAATTTTACAGTCTATTTGTTCAAATTATCTCTTTATTTCAATGTGACAGTGCATACTGATTACACACAGTCTGTGTAGGTGTAGTGTGGGTTTTAATGTTGAATAATCATATTTTCTTTTAATACTCCTTTAGAAAAAGGCATAATAATTCTCAATGCAATGGTGTAAAAAACATGCCATATATATCTCAAGAAAGTTTCCATTGTATTTCCACCCAGGGTGATGAGGGTAATCACCAGTGTATGAAACATAGGGCATTCTTCCCATTTCCCCTCCCCCTCCTACATAAAATAGTTTATTGTAACCACCCTGTTTCCACCAAGCTTCTGTTCCTTTCGTTTCGACATTAGTTTTTCAGCTGCAGATTATTTTGATTAGTTGATCTGCGAACCAAAAAAGGATGAAAGTACCTTTATGAATGCATAATTGAATTAGTGAATACAAATTGATGTAAGAAATGATTCAGATGAAGAAAGAACAAATGAGAGAATACATTTGCTATATACATGTATCGTTCACTCATTTTTCATTTCCACATGAACCAATAATCTGTGCAATGAGCTGAACACAAAAAAGTAACTTGGCCCAGTCTTGTTTACTTAACCAACCAGTTTTGTTGGCATAGAAGAGACAATTTTCAACCAGGCAGTGGTCATTGCTTTGTTTGATTTCCTTTCATAAAGTGAAATGAAGTTTATAAGGTGGATTCATAGAGCTATGTTTAAGTATAGCTCTATGGGTAGATTGCAGTACTGTACATATTAGTCTTTAATTTTAGGCTAAGAATGGGGGAAGTCTTTCCTAAAAAGAAATATAAAAAAAATAGGAAATTCAACATTTGTAGACCTTTCCTCTCCAGACACCTAAAGACAAGTAATATTAGTTCACATGTTATGTGGCTGTGCTCTTCATGGCTGTTGCTAGGTTAGGCAACTTAAGCTGCCCACTTGTCAAATCAATCCTGCTCCATGCCTAACCTGTGTGTAATACAGCTCAAAGGACTTGGCACGGGTAGAGGGAAAGGACAGAAAGGGAAGGAGCCGCAGGTTTTGACCCGTGGTATATTTTGTCCAGTTCAGCATGAAACACGATGCTTTTTAGGTTAAAGCATCGTGTTTCATGCCCAAACTAGACAAAATATACTGCGGTTTAAAACTGCGGCTCCTTCCCTTTCTTCCCTTTCCCTTTACCCGTGCCAATGCTTTTGAGCTGTAGTGTATTTCTTAAAGCTAAGCCTATACTTTGCGTATAAGTTTCTATCGACAGACCCACCAATATTAGCCTACACTTGAATAGTTTAAAGGGATAGCTCACCCTGAAATTATTTTGGTTTCAATAAAAGGAGGCACATGAAAGAAACATATCAGTGAAGGTTTGACGAAAATCTGTCAAAGGAAAAGAAAGTTATTTTATTTTGAAGTTTTGATTTTGTGACGTCATGTGCTATCCCTTTAAGGTAAGAGATATCAGGGCAAAGGTTACAGGACCTGTAATCTTTGCAGAACTGTCTTGCCATCATTTTTAAATTCCTCATTCATATTAATGTCAAATCAAATCAGATCGCAACTGTGGCTACATTAGAACAGTTCTGTCACGATAATCTGCCCAATAATCTTTCTGACCACTATCCATTAATTACCTTTGATAACCAAGGGCTACTATGTGAAGTGTCAAATAAAGTTTAAACAAACAACAATTTGTTTGCCACAGTCCAAAAGTCCTGGATCCAGCAATATTTGCAAAGTCAGCAGGAAATGTGTTGCACCACTATGTTGGGTACAAACTCACTATCGGCATATTCCCACAAGTAGACATGTCATTTTGGTATCACATATAGGCCGTGATTAACGAGTTGATAAACGAGTTGATAAACGCAAAGGTGTTTTGATTAGGGGGTTTGGAAAGCTGTTTTGAAACAAGCAAATTTGTTTAAATTTTAAACGCATTTAAAGAAGCTAAATCAACGCAAAGCTGTTTTGAAACGCATTTAAACCACGTGTTTTCGGTGACAAGGCTGGTTTTTGACTTGGGCGATCGAGTTGATAAACGCACCGTACTTTTAAAGGCGTTTGGAAACGTGTTTGGAAACGCGTTCGTAAAGGCCTTTGGAGATGATAAACGCATCATTTTTTAAACGCGTGTGGAAACGCGTTTGGAAACGCGTTCGTAAAGGCCTTTGGAAACCCGTTTAAATTTCTGAAAAGTTGATAAACACGGCCAGGTAATAAAAAGCTAAGTGTTTGCTTATCTGACCAATCAGCAGGTATGTTTGTAGGAGGCGAGAAATTTCTTAGGCCGAACACAGTCCCCTTTGCAGTCATCAGATACTCTGCACAGTGCATATAGGCAGTATATTTCAAAAAGCAATAAAAAACATTTACTTCATGCTTTAAGAATCTTTCCGAGAGAGGGAGTTACAACTCTAACCCCTCCCTGGCCATTCCCATTGAACATGTGCAAATATGCCATATATCAAAGTGGCCAGTTTTGTGTATCAAGTTTGAATAAAAAATCATCAATTTAATTCTTCTCAAACTTTCCCCATAATTGTGTATGGTTTAAGTCATAACTTCCCTTTCTTTCTCACTTCTGCCATCTCTTGGGTGAGTTCTTAATGTGAGGTATTAAGCTGTGAGAGGAGGAATGGATGTGTGAGATATTTCTGGTTTAATCCAAATAGTACTGCCCTTCTTCTCTCCCAAGAGCGCATTCTTGAAGTAAGGGACTGAGCTGTGAGAAACGGAATAGGTGTCTTTGATATTTGTGATTTAATCCAAATGTCATCTCCCCTTCTTTTCTTTCCAGGGTTTGTTCTTGAAGCAAGGAAGAGAAGGAATGGGTTTCTAGGATGTTTCTAGTTTAAGGTAAAATAAGCTTGTTCATTCTTAGAGTTTCAGTGGTATCTCAACTCCTTTCTCAAGGGCACATTCTTGAAAGGAAGGGGATGAGGAGGAGAAATTGGCGTCTGAAATATTTCTGATTTATGGTATTTGCCCTTCTTCTCTCCCTAGAGTGGTTTCTTGGAAGTGAGGAGGGTCAGATGCAAGAAAAGGAATGAGTGTCTGAGATGTTTTGTATTTAATCCAAATAGCATCTGCCCTCTTTCTCTCTCCAGGGCGAGTTCGTGAAGCGAGGGGGCGAGCTGCAGGAGGAGGAGGAGGTGTCGGAGATCCTGCCAGGCACGCTGGTGACCGTCAGGACACCTAAGGGGGAGTATCGGGCCCGCCAACTCATCCTGACCCCTGGGGCCTGGGCACCAAAGATTCTCCGGCCACTAGGGCTTGATCCGCCCTTGAAAGTGAGTACCAGATATGCTTGTAAAAGAGATTCTGGTTCAATTCAATTCAATGTGTATTGTCATCCTTACACAGACTTACCTGAATAATGCGCTAATTTACTATGAAAAAAGGTGCACAAATGGTTTAAGATAAGTACATACTGTATACAGATGTAAATGCAAATACGTAGTGAGTAAATAGCAATAAACATTTAAGAGAGATAATAAATACAGGAGTAGATAAGAACAGATAGATACTTTGACCGACTTAGTATAAACGTTAAAGATAATACATTGTATTAAAAGAAAAAATATCATCATAAACAGAGGAATGGGCACTTTTATGTGAAGTTTTTACAGCCCTGCGTTGCACTTCTAAAACCACAATCAAATGAAACGTGTTAAAACAACCTGATCATATGTTGGTATACTTCTTTTGCACAGCAGTGCATGGATTTAGCATATCGCATATAAATCTAGCAACACAAACAAGACAGTTCAATCAAATTTATTTTAAGTAATGCCATCAATAGTTGAACTTATCAAGGTATGTTGTTGTATACAATGTCTCAGTACAGCGTATCTCTTTGTCCGTGTCTAACATTGCCACCATGTATGTATTTCCTATGACTCTCTTGTAGGGAATAGTCTGTTTGATATGTATGCAATGTACCTAGTACTGCTCAATACTAAACACAACAAAAAAAAGTAAGTCCCCCCCCCCCCCCAAGCAAAATATGATAACTTTTTGTCAAAGAGGTTTTGAGCAAAATAATTTGGCAGGATTGTTCCTAAACTTATTGACTAACTTCTGTGTGAAAGTCACAGTCAAAGCCAAAACCTCTCTGATAAAAAGTTATGCTATTTTGCTTAGGTGTTTTTTTGTTGTTGTGTTTATTTGGCAAATTTTGTTTCACCATGCAGTTGTTTTCCTTTTGAATATTAGACTCATTTATGGGGTGAAAACAGGAAAGGAAAGAGTGAAAAGGGGAGTGATGGATTTTTATATAATGCTATAACACCAACAAATAATAGCTTTTTTAGCTGTAGGTTTTGAAACCAAAAATCAATAGATGAAATGGGATAAGGAGGGAATGGTGATGGAAGTTGAGAACTAATTAGAGTACTAAGCATCACTCATTGCAATAAGCCACTTCATAATTGAAATTTGCGCATGAGCATATTATTGCTGGTAGAAAATGATCTCCGGTCAATTTCACTGCTCTCAGAGTAAAATGGGGGTTCATTAGATAGTCAACCACATTTCAAATAATTATCATGCAAATCTGGCAACAGCTATTCAGCTCTGAGAAGGTAGTGAAAGAACATTACACCATGTGCACCTGCTTCTATTGTTGTTCCGGGCACACTGTAACATGTCTTTACATCCATCATCCAAAAATGTCAGTCAGCAGTCTAGTAGTATTTATTCAGTGGATTGTCCAATCATGGTGGAATTACAAACTGGTCTATGCCAAGGCTTTTCTGAGGTTTCTCCGACTGGCCTAAGTTCATGGATACGGAGTATTTTGAACCCATTGACACTTAGTCAGTAGGGACAGGTGAATGTCATACAGTGGGTCGTATCAATACAAAATAGTAATTGCTTGTGGAAGCCACTTGCCTTAATTTCTATGCATACAATCACATAGTCAAGTAAATAAGCAATAGGTTAGTACTAACAATTGTTATTTTGTATGCGCTGATCTATTGTTGATGAAAGATGCTAATTGCATTGATGAAGCTTTCTGTTCTTGTTTCCTCTTTAAGGTGATCCGCATCAACGTGCCCTACTGGAAGGAGAAAGAGCCTGACAGCATGAAGAATCTTCCCAACTGCATATTTGAATTGGAAGACAACACGCACATCTATTCCCTCCAGTGCTTAGAATACCCAGGCCTCACAAAGGTGAGGTCATTTCTGCTCATCCAGCCATCTCCAAAGATAATGTCATCTCAATGTCAACTAATTTTTCTAATTTAATGTACAAACCCCCTGAACATTTTTTTTTTTCTGATCACTTCGAGTAAATGATTTGGGCCATTTCATTGCTGGACAATCGTGTGATGAGTTCCAGTTAAAAAAAAATGAAAACAAAAGTGAAAAAAAAAAAACACCCAGAGATATCCATATAGAAAGACAAAGGGGAAAACATCTTTTTTGCAATTTTTTCATCTTACAAACTTATTAGATTAGTCATTAAGAAACTTTATGCCAGAAATTATAACACTCCAATCATTACATACTTCAGGTGAATTACAGGGGAAAGAAAGGAATTACTACAAGCTGGATTATAATTCCAATAAAAAATTTACGGTATGCAAAACTTAGAGATTACATTACAGGTGACGTATGTGCCAAAGTTTGTGGCCGTCATGCATTCCTTTGCCGAGATAATGGGGTAGGGGGCATAATGCCCCCCCCCCCCCCCCCACACACACACACACACATGGTAATAGGAAGATTCTAAATACCCTGGTCTGATTTGGGTTAACTCCTTGAGTATCACTACACAATGCCCATAGAGCAAGAGTTTATCTGACACACAGATTCTCATTCAGTTTGCCCCTGATTGTCCCTGACACAGCTGGTGCTGCATGACGGCGAGGACAAAGTGGATCCTGACTATCGCGACTCCATCCATGACTCTCCCATCATGGAGAAGGAGGAACTCCGCATCCTGACTGCATTTGTCCTCAAGCACTTCCCTCACCTGGAGAGCACACCGAGTGTGATCGAGACCTGCATGTACACGGTGAGCAGAGAGATATATTTATTGATTTATTGCCAGTTTTATATAAGCAGGGTGGGCTCTGCAGTTCTATAAAACTGCTGTCCCTGAGAGATGATAGAGCACTGATAGTGGTGTAGGTTGGTAGTCAATTGTTGCATCTTTTTGAGGACCATCTCTGTTTTATCTTTGAAATGCTCCTTTGTTGAGGCAGGGTGAGTACAGCTCATTACTGGATAATTGGTAAGAGATGCTGACCCCTTCTGGTTCACCCCCAGAAGGATATTTAGCCAATGAAAATGGCATTATCTTTTCCTGCAACATTTGTTGTGTTTTTCTGAGATAATAGTGCACTGATATTGTCGTAAGTTGGTATTCAATGAAAATTATTGTGTCTCTCTAAGGACTGTCTGTATTATCTTTGAAACGCTCCTTTGATATGGCGCAACCAATCAAAATTGATGTTACATAGTGGGCCTAGGTCCACCAGCCAATCAAAACTACTGCTAAGGCTTTGAAGTGCAGGCATATGCATCTGCTACCTATTGAGGAGGAAAGATACAACAGAAGATAAGAACATTTTCAGAACACCAACTTTGCTACAAGTGCACAGATACAACAAGATTAGTGATACAACAATTTTCAGAGTACCACTCCAGGAAACTATTCAGGTGTCCCAAACCTCGCGATTCCTGTAGCCTGTAGACCAAGATCGCACCAGCTGACAGACGTATTGGTTGGTGCAATGCAGTGTATCAATGTCGATGTTGGTTGGTACGAAACGGGGTGTTTAAATCGTAAACAAGAATAGGTTTTTACTTTTCCTGGATAGGTTAGTGAAGCTAGAACGGTGAGATGACATACATGTAATCTCCAGGGTTTACTGCGAATCCATGCAGAGTTTCATGACTTTTCTTAAAGGGCTTCACTACCAACAACAATATAAAAAGGACTTTTTTTAAATATGAGTAGGACTACCGGTATTCTTACTGACTGATGTTTTTGTCTCTCTGCAGAATACTCCTGATTCTGAGCTGATCATTGACAGGCATCCACTGTATCCCAACATATTGGTCTGCTGCGGATGCTCAGGTAAGCTGGCCCAGTAATATGAATGTGTAATTATTGCTGGATCATTTAGGTGGCCAGTGGTACTTAGGCAACTGTAAAGGGTGAGCTCGTAGAGGTGAGACTGTGTATGGAACATGATCCATGGATTTTGTGAACTTCTGCTGGAATCATGTACCATAGTGTTGTATTGAACACTGGTGTTTTCTTGAAGTTTAGGATATCAAGATATGTGAAAACATCAGAGAAAAGGATGCTTTGACATTACAGCTTCATACCAAGCTCCCAAGCTGCATGCATTAAAAAAATGATCTCTCTTAAAGGGATAGTCCATAAAAGTTAAGTTGGTTTTAAATGAAAGCAGACATCTGAAATATAATAGTGAAGGTTCAACAAAAATCTGTCAAGGGATAAGTAAGTTATGATCTTTTGAAATTTAAATTTTGTGATGTCATGTACAAGGTGCTCTCCCATATGTTGTGTGCAGTAGGATTCCATAAATTGCTCTTGTGTTTTTGATGAAGTTTTTTTTTTCATAGAGTTTTGTATGTAAAAATATGGTCCCAATGATATATCAAATGCACAGGTAAAATGATGCATATCCTGTTTTTATGGACAAATTTCTTTAAAAATTGAAAACAACATATGGGAGAGCACGTCGATGTGACATCACAAAATCAAACTTTAAAAGATCATGAATTTCCTATCCTTTGATGGATTTTCTTCAAACCTTTACTTACTTGTTTCTTTCATGTTTCTGCTTTTATTGAAACCAGCTTAATTTCAGGATGGACTAGCTCTTTAATAAAGCCACAACCAAACACAGATTGTGGAGTCGGTGTTCCTTTGTCAGTCGTGAATAATAATTGATGCATTTATGATATATTGTGACATAGGACATGGATTCAAGCTGTCGCCCTCTATTGGTAAGATCATGTGCCGCCTGGCAATGGGAAAGCAGTCTCACATCGACATCAGCGGCCTGAGCTTCAAGCGCTTCAAGAACTCCTGCCTCACCACCAACAAACCCAAGCTGTAAAATCCAGAGCTTTATCATTCAGAGCTGTCAAATTTCCACCACACTATCAACACACAGCTCATGCATTCCTGGGGTGCTGAATGGAATACTACTCTCTAAAATTTGTGTGAATTTCTTGTGCAAAAATTGTGAAAAGATCATAAGGAGAATTTAAAATCTTATTAAGAATCAATTACTTACACTGCCTTGAAGTAGAGTACAGGTGTGTGTGGGATATATGAGTATTGATTGTGAGATACTGAAATTATGTTGATGCCTTTGTATATCGTATTTGAGTTATCTGTATCAGTTTTAAATGTTTACATGAATGAAAGAAAATCATATATTTGAGTTATCAGTTTTCAGTGTTGTAGTTCTCGAGACTGGTCTTGGTCTCGAGACCAGTCTCGAGATCAGGATTTTTTTTCTTGGTCTTGATCTCGGTCTCGAACCCTCTGGTCTTGGTCTTGTTCTTGGTCTTGAGCCTTTCTGGTCTCAGATTTTACGTCGAGACCAGCACGAGACCAACTACTAAAATTACGATATTACACATAAATCATATTGATAATGCATGTCGGAGAAAGGAGATACGATACATCACTCTCCTTGGTCGGAGCGCATACAATTTGGAGTTACAATCATCCCTACTATACTGTGCAAGCCTGCCGCCGACCCGGCCCGGCCCCTGCCCGATCACTGCATAGCACGGGAAGCGTGAGATGCAGATTAGCGAGCATGCAATATATGTGCCAACATCACACATGCAAAGCGCATCACACTGGGTGATACATGCGTCTTTATGCGAGCCAAGAGGTCAGTGTTGCGAGTTGGATCGATGGTGTGTAGATGTAGTAAAACTCTCCAAGCCAGCTCTCAAGCATGAGAATGCCTGATATTTTTTTCTATTTTAGTTGTTTTTTGTAGTAGTTATCATTTGTACTGTACATAAATATACGCTTTTTATGCAAGCATTGAATTTCTTCATTCTAGTGCTAATTCCGAACAGTATTTTTTTTTTTTTTTTTTTTTTTTTTGGGGGGGGGGGGCTGCTAAAACTGATAAACTGAGGCCCAACCCTGCCAAATAAAATAATATCATGGAATCAAAAAACAAATTAAACACAGGAATAAATGTGAATGTATACATTTCATTATTCTTAAAACATTTTCATGGGATCATATATTCACATTTCCTTTCATTAAAGTTAAATTAAGAGGAAAAGTATTAAAACAAGCTTGGGAAACAATAATTCTAGAAATGTCATGTTTTGTTTTTATTTGTTAGCGAATAGTGTGTATTTAGTTATTTCCTTGCTGTATCGTTGCATTAATTTGTAAAAGGGATGGTTGAGTATTGGTAATTCCCGAAATGCCCCTTGTCACTAAGTTGATTGGTTTTTAATTCCTATTGAAAGTTAATTAAATGAAATGTGTGGCAGAATAATTCTCTCTCAAATGCTCTTAAAGTTGAAAAATATTTTTAATAAGTCGCCTGGCCAGGCGACTTTTTAGATAATGCAAGAAATGCATAATAGATTACTTTTAAAAATCAAAGTAAGTTTTTGAATAGTTCTTGATCATATCCCTATTCAGTAATTATTTTAACAAAATAGGAATTGCACAATTTTGTATGAAAAATTGCTAAAACCAATAAGTCTATAGAGAATGCCCTCGACTTGTCACAGGTCTTTTTGAATGATGACAGGGTTTTTACATTGTATTAGTGTATACATCTCGAAAATGGTGGAGTTATAATTATTCATTTATATCATAATGGTGCAGGTTTTGGTTACTAAGATAAAGTTTGACCAATACTCAATTTGCCTGACCTATATATAAGTAACGTGTATGTGTTTGTAGAGAAAAACGAATGTTTTCCAAATCTGTTTCGGAAAACAATCATCATTCTTGAAATGAAGTTGTGTTTATTTTGTATGCCTTGTGTCTTTGGCATTATTAAAAAAAACTTCACAGTATTTGATACGTTTTTCAGGAGCTCAGGCAAATATGTTCATGCAGAAATAAAGAAGTATATAAGAAGAATATCTAACTAAGTGAAGTCATGTGTATGTGTTTATAGAGAAAAACGAATGACGAATATATTTCGGAAAACAATCATCATTCTTGAAATGAAGTTGTGTTCATTTTGTATGCCTTGTGTCTTTGGCATTATTATAAAAAAAACTTCACAGTATTTGATGTTTTTCAGGGGCTCAGGCAAATATGTTCATGCAGAAATAAAGAAGTATATAAGAAGAATATATAAGTATTAAGTAACTCAAGTCATGTGTATGTGTTTATAGAGAAAAACGAATGACTTGAATTTATTTCGGAAAACAATCATCATTCTTGAAAGAAGTTGTGTTCATTTTGTATGCCTTGTGCCTTTGTCATTATTAAAAAAAATCACAGTATTTGATATGTTTTTCAGTAACTCAGGCAAATATGTTCATGCAGAAATTAAGAAGTATTTTTCCCCATCATACATATTATCACGATCCTGGATCCTTTGTGCAGTTTGTTGCTAAACTATACTAGCTACTGACTTGTATTGTGCATTTAACTTTGAGCATGCCTGTGAAGTGATTGAAAAAGCACATTGAAAGTATAACTTTTTTAAAACAATTTTTTTCATTTAATTCAGCCATATAGAAGAATATTACAGACTGCTCATGTTGTGCAAGTTGTGCAAGTTTTAGACAGTTTATACTCATAACCATAGTCCACAAATAACGCGTGTTTCCTCAAAACTAGTAGAAATTTAAATACTGGTGCGTGGTCTTGGTCTTGGTCTTGATCTCGTAATTTGGTGTTCTTGGTCTCGGACCTCTGTTCTTGATCTTGAACCAATTTTTTGGTTCTTGATCTTGGTCTCGGGGTGTTTGGTCTTGGTCTTGATCTTGGTCTCGGATGGTCTGGTCTTGACTACAACACTGTCAGTTTTAAATGTTTACATGAATGAAAGAAAAATCATATATCATATTTGAGTTATCAGTTTTAAATGTTTACATGAATGAAAGAAAATGTTTGTCAAACAATCATTTTCCATATCTTTATCATAGCATGTATATTTTTATAGGCTTCCTTAGCACAACTACTTTATTAATTTGGTTTATGTAGATTATTATACTTAGTCAATGGTTTAGGCAACTTACTTGAAACACAGATTCATATTCATTGAAATGACGCAGTGATGCATGTTGTGCATGTTGGAGTACAAAGGCAACAGTCATATGCATTAGACTATGATGACCTTTCGTGTACATGGTTCCTGAAAGAGAACTGATATTTCATTTTCAAAATGATGTCACTAAACATGAATTATGAGTGGGACCGAAAATGACTAAATACATGTCAAAGGTCATAGGGAGGGGCTTATGTGTGACATGGTTACATCTGTGAAGTGGAATTCAAATGAATGATTTAAAATATGCTTTCAATCACCCTGATAGACTTCATCCAAGCTCTCATTCCCAACACTGAGATTATAATATCGTGAGGTTCCAATATTTTCAAAACAAATCTCAAACAGAAGTGTTCGTTTTTGTAAAATTGTTCGTACAATGGTTGCCACTTCTCCTCCTGTGCCTAAATCTTGTATCTTGCCATGGTTAATATTCTAAGTACAATGTATCACATGTTAACTTTTAATGAATTTTCTTATCTTCTACAATTTAATTGATCATCATTATGTGGAATATATAACATACATGATTATATATTGTATTAAACAAATAGGTTATGCTGGGAAATACCAGTATACTCTTTCTGTCAAACATTAATTTTAAATTGATGTGAACTGCAAAATATTGCATTGCCATTTTGTATGTACATTTGTTATGAGTGTGAACAGAAAGGTGACAGAAATTATAATAGTATGGTGTAATTTTATTATTTGCATAAATTATTCTGCTTGTCATTACAGAACGAGCAATTTACCCATTTACAACGAGAACTGGGCATACCCGGTCCCCAGAAACATACCAACCTCTGCTTGTTTCACCTCTACAGTTCAACTTTAAGTAGTTTTTACTTTTTTTGAATGCTGTTGATGTTAACAACTAGAAGGTCAATAGATGAGATACCATTTAAGATCATGATTGGAACTTCCTTGGAGAAATGTTGCACAGAAGGACTTTACTAAACATCGTCCATCTGTCTGTGAAGGAAATCCTTGTACCACACGACACATTGCATGCACTGGCGGCACGTTTTAGTATAAAAGCAATGCAAAATATCTCGTGGACACACAATGGCAATGCTCGCACGGACAAGCAACCAGTTGTAAGCGATATTTAGCGGTATTCCTTGTTTACATCAATAGTAAGCACATGCACGATCGGGTGGCTGGGTGGCACAAAATAATCTTGTTTGAGGCTGTCAGCACTTGTCTTAGTATTTTGTACTTGACTGGTTAATACTGGCAATTATTAATTGGAAACTAACATGATATCTTACTTTGGATATGAAGTACGTATTCAATAATACCAGTTGGGAGATTATGTTAATCACTAAGAATATAAAATGATACATTGCTTGCCCTTGAAATAGATTGTGTACACTTTTTCATGTTCCTTTTACCTTAACATAATGCTGCAAATTATTTGCTGTTATCTGATTGATTTTCCGTGACATGAATTATGCCCCTTTCAATGATTGTAATGCATAATCGAGTATGTCAATCTGATATATATCTATGTACAAATTATTAGGTGGTCTGTCATGAATGACAGATCATCTCTTAATTTCGGCCGAATTTTTTTTTTTATTATTATTATTTATTTTTATTCTCTACTCCCCACTTTTTTGTGCAATGGATATCTCAACAATGCATGAGCCAATGTTTGATCAAATGTGCATTATGTATAGGTATATATGTGAACATGTCACAACAATGTCATCAACGAGCATTTTTAAAACCTATTACCTCATGTAGCTCTAGAACTGCTCGTCTCTGTGAAATGGAATTTGGCATGTATAAAATTAATGACAAGGCAATTAATTTCAAAGAAAAAAAACGTGCGCGTACGCATACGTTAGTACATTAACACACGTGCAAAATTTTAAAAATGTTCCAAATCAACTCAAAATTGTTTTGCATATGTTTCAGGCCATTTCTAGCATTTCAAAAATTTCCGCGCATGCTCGTCCGTTTTTTCCACGCGTTAAGCAAACGCAACGTCTGAAAACCGTTTTTTTTTCACTGGATTCATGTTTCTGACACTACATACAACACATCCTATCATTTTGAACCATTTCCATGCAATAATAAGGTCGTGCAGGTGCGTCAAAGTTAAAAGTCCGCACGTGCGCCAATACGTTTTTGTGTGCAAATATTGCAAAAATCATGACTATCTTCAATCGGCCATAGCTCCTCAGAATAGCTGGTGACCCCCATTTTTTTTTAATGTTTTGAAAGAGTGTGAAGTATAGATGCTATTACGTGTTAAATGAATGGGAATATTTGTGGCTCAATGGGTAAGGCGCCGTTTTAAGAACTTGAGGCCCCGGTTCGATTCCTAGAGCGGGTAGGATCAATTTTTTTATTCCTTTTGCAATGTTTATTTTAGTTCTATCCTTCACTTTTTCATTTTCTTTGAGATTTTCTTTCCTATTCTTTTTCTCTTGCCCCTTTATCTGACATGACTATTAATTACATGTTGATAGCATATACATGTAACCATTTAGGCAAGTCTCTGAAATGTTAGTATATATTGTAGGTGCGCTATGAACTTTCTTGAGCGGTGTCTCAGATTGCTTATGAATAGATGGTGTCAGGATTGAAGATCCATAGTTTCACCGTGCATTTACCAGCATATGTCTGTACATTATTTTGCCAATGCAGACCACCTTATACTTGTCCACAAGTATGTCTTGTGTCTTTTTGAAGTTGGGAGATTGTTCATCCGTGTCTTAAAATTTTACCCATTTATCTTTGAGCCCTGTAAACCGTGATATGATACTATTGATAGGAATAAATGTATATATATATCAACAATAAGGAGTTATTCAAAATAAACTTCTAAAAAATCTTGCAACTATCTATAGAACCTACTTGAAAAGCGCAGGTCAGCTTGGTATTACAATCTAAACAAACTGGAAAACTCCAAATCAGAGGTTATAGGTCACATGGTGTAAGCTTGTGTAACTTTTCATGAGATTTAAAATAAATTTAAGGCAAACACTCAGTAGTAAAAAGATCATGCTCTGTGCAGTAAATTAACGAAGCTACTGGGAGTTTGCCTAAATTTCTTGTCAAATTTCTATTACCTCAGAAAGTAAAATCAAATAAAATGAGATTGGACTTCTTAAGCTGTAACTCGATTTAACTGTTGTTCAATGTCTGCCAGTTATACAGTTTGTCATGCACTGTCAGCTTGGGAAACTTCAGTTGAAATTGTCATTACCTCAGGAATAAAATGATATCACAAAGCAAAGTGAAAGTTACTCAAAAATTAGAAAATTACACGATATGGACTATTACATAATTGTTGTAATTATAAGGTGAATAAAAGCAATAATTTATATCAAATTAACAAACTATTTAGCAGAGTAACCAGCCATATCTATTGAGAGTACTGAATTATGGTCACATGTCAATGCCTTAATAGCCAGTATGTCCTTGTAACAGTGTGTTATTGCAGTAATATTTTCTGTGATAAAGCATGTCGCGATGGGTATATAAGAAACCACGTAGAACCCACAGAAGATAGCAGCTTGAAGATATCGGTATTCATGACTATTTGCAGACTTAAGATACTGCTTGACTAAAGATAACGTATTTGTGCTTTCCAACATGAAATCCGGAAGTTGTTTACTTATGGTACTTTTATGGAACTGAAATTTAAGATTTTTATCATTTTTATGATTCACATTATGGCATTTCATTATTTCCCTGAACTAGGAGGAATGTTGTGTGTATGTGATAAACATGGTATAACATGTTGAATGGTAACATAAATTTGTATTGGTGATATGAGCAATGGAGGTGATAGTTTAGTAGTGACTTTATCAATCTTATACAATATTATGAACACAGTCTCATCAATATAATAGTTGGTGTTTTCAGAAAGACTGACATAATCTTCCTGATGAGGAAATCTTAACAATAAATTATATTTCAATATAATTCTCCCTCTTGATATCTATTTATTCATGGTATTCAGTGTACAACGTTATCCAGAGGCTTTTGAAGAGAGAGAGAGAGAGAGAGAGAAAGTGTGCGTGTGTGTGTGTGTGCGCGCGTGCGTGTGTGTGTGTGTGTTTATATAATTACACTTTATGCACAGACAAATTTGCCCTGATTGAGTTTTGATTTGGGTATTGTTGGAAAGGTTCTTTCAACATCATTTATTGTCCTGTAAAATACAAATCACACATACACACACACACACGCGCGCGCGCGCGCGCGCGCACACACACACACACACACACACACACACACACACACAAACACACATACACACAGTTGTCCCCTTTTGAATTTTTTACGTTGTTTCACAGCTTATGAAGTAAAACATATCAATTTACTCCCACACTGTTTGCCATAAAGTATTGCCTTTCCATGGAATATGGAAACCCATCTTCTAGCCCTTATGGTGATAAGTGATATGCGTTTTATCAGAATTGCATATCATTATTAACCCAATCTTTATCATTTTTTTTTTTTCGGACGAATCACTTCTTTGGACAAATTAAACTGCAAAAATTAGGCCTAGCGTTATGGTGAGGATCAGGTTTAAATTTAGACTTAAACTTAGGGTTATTCCGAAAAGCCAACTTAGGATCAAATATAACAATCTTCAAATGAGCCAGAAATATTTATTTTATGTAAACGAGCCTCACTTTATGCAAATAAGCTAAATCGGTATTCCGAAACAAACATGTTGCCACATCACAACGCAAGGCTGCAACTAAGGGGATTTCCCCAAATTTCGCAATGTTTGGTACGCATGCGCAAATGTGGTAAGCGGTTGATCCGATGGACGCGTCGTAGTCGTCAGTAAAAGTAAGCATTGTTAACATTTTAGAGAAAAAAAAATGTTGTTGAGATAATAAAGCATACATTGATGGTATCTTTAGTCTCGTTCTTTATCGTCAATACAGTAGTATTTGTTTTCATGGTCCGAAATTGCAACGTTTCTCGTTATTGACGTTGCTGCTAGGTACTACGTACATTAGTGGGACTGAGCCTCTAGGCTGCGAACATCCGCGTTGCGTACATTTGCAATCTCGGCCACAGCGTCTGGGTTGGTTACGCAACCTTGGCTTGCATGATAACCCAGTTCGTGAAGATTATCTCACACAATTACTACTTTGCTTATGCTCGTGGGAGTTAGATTATGGGGGAAATAATGACTGCATGTAAGTATCGGTCCATTCATCATGCAATTGGCAATCTAAAAATAATGTCGCGCTGAGTATAATGCAAATTTTTGAAGAATGAAATTGAATAATTTTGCTGGAAAACTGCTCCTCTATTAGAAGGAAATCGTGTAGTGTTAACTGTTATTCTAGTATTGACATCATCAGAACCAAAGATTGATTTGAGTAGAGCGTGCAGGAGAGGCAAATCATCGGAGATGCTTTTTAAGCATCCGTTTATGGAGAACTTTCCACTCATCACATGATATTGATATAAGTTGTCAGTATCAAATGACAACCATGTACGATGAATTTTTGTGTTCACATCTTTATTCTTTGTTTAGCAAATATCATCATGATAGGGGTTTTTATCATATATCAGTCTCCATTTCAACAGTAATATCCATTTTTCATTTTCCCTTTCAGGTGTTTTTAACCAGCGATGGAAATCCGGACTTAACAGAGGCAATCATTTGCCTCCCTGGCAAGCATCCATGGAAATTCTCCCAGCTTAAGCTCGGTCCAACCTGTGGATGTTTCAAAATCAACCTTGGTCGTCTTCTCTTGGCTTGTGCCAGTTCATCAACGGTCCTCCTTTCTGTGTTTTCACAAGCCTGTTGTTTTTTTTCGTCGCAATAATATAAGGATTATCTGCAAAGTATTCCACTTGCCTGATTTTCTGAGATTCTCTTTGGCTGCTGTCTTCTGTGCTACCTGTGACCTTTGACCAGTTTGACTCGGATGTTCATTAGACCCAACTCCCTCTGCTGACCTCTAAACATACATGACTTTCCTTTACCCTGACTCCTTCTGACCTTCAACCTTTGACCTTCCTTGATACCCAGACATCCACAGGTTGCAGTCCCATCCATTAGCAAATTAATCACAGGTTCAATCTCCTCGTACCATCCCTGCCATATGTACTCCCTGTGACTCCATGCAACCCACATAAATCCTGCCCTGATTACTTTCTGACTGGTTGCTGCCATGGCTAACCAAACAATCAGGAGCACCAAGACATACATCTGGTACCTGAAAGATGTGCTGGGAACAGGAGCAACAAGTACTGTCTACCTTGGACGCCACAAGGTATGCCCTTCATTTTAACACTTTGAGTTGAGTAAGATACTATGCATCATGTGGCATAAGAATTTATATTGACTAGATGTATTTCTTTATGAGGTATTGAACATTAAGCATTTTTCATTCAAAAAATAAACAGCATTAACTGAACAATCTTTGAAAATGCAACATGCAGATCTGCAATGTTTATAACTTTTTAAACTTATTAATGCTTTCATGATTAGAATTCTTAAATTCATAATTTTCTCTATGTGTTAGGAGATGAATATATTGCTTATGTTAACTTGCCTTACAAAATATTATGGTGAATTGATTGAGGACACTTCATAAGCTAATTACTTGTGACTCTTGTGTGTTTTTTTTTGCACAGCTAGGGTGCACGTAGTCCAAAGCAAATTAATGCAAAGTTGTATTAATCAAATTGACAGAGTGGTTATGACTGTTGATAGTTAGCTCAAATAACTGAAGACTTTGATTTATCTCCTGTACATCACTATGTCTTGAAACCATGCAGAAAACTGGTGATGTTGTCGCTGTGAAGATGTTCAACCACATGAGTTACATGAGGCCTCATGATGTTCAGCGCCGAGAATTTGAAGTTCTGCTGAAGCTGAACCACAAGAACATCATTCATCTACACTGTATTGAGGAAGATGTAAGACTACGTCTTGTTTACATCTTTATGTGCCATTTGTGTATTATGTCACCTGTAATACTCATTAATCCCATAGAGCAGTTTGTGGCTGGGGCAGGAGGAGTTAAACATTGTGACACAAATCTTTCCTTGGCAGTTAATGTCATTCTAGAATTGTTGTTTCTGGTGTTACAATTGTGGTTTTGTTTCCTGTGTTTGTGTCTGTTCTTTGTGTAAATCTGTTATATTTTCTTTTATATTTTTGGTTCACTTTATAGCAGCTTTAGCAGTCATACTATTTGCTTAATATCACTGTTAACAAGCCCTATGTTATCTATTGTGGTATCAGTAGTACAAGTAGTATTACTGTTTAGTATTAGCAGCAGTAGCAGCATCAGGAGTCGAAATAGTAGTAGAAGTAGTAAGAGTAGTAGTAGAAGTAGTACTCGTAGTAGTAGTAGTAGAAGTAGTAGTAGTAGTAGTAGTAGTAGTAGTAGTAGTAGTAGTAGTAGTAGTAGTAGTAGTAGTAATAGTAGTAAAAGAAGCAGAAGTAGCAGGAGAAGTATTCATAATAATGGTGATAATGATAATGATAAGTATTTGAGTAGATTTATGTATATATTTATAGAATGATGATGATACTTATTGCTCATATTTATTCATCTCCTCAGCAAATCTCCAAACAGGAGGTAATTGTGATGGAGATCTGTACCGGAGGGAGTTTGTACACGCACCTGGACACGCCTGAAAACCTGTACGGCTTGAAAGAGGATGAATTCCTCCGTGTTCTCAAGGATGTGTGTAAGTACACATGTTTATATACCATACATTCATTACAACCACTTTACATCATGCAGAACAAAATTAAACTGACAAATATTAACATTGAGATGATATTGAAAACATGGCAAGGAATATCAAAGTGGGTATTTGGCATGCCACAATGATACCAATATTGTAGATAACTTCATGGTTTAGAAGAGGTTTGAAAGATTTTAGTAAAGTTTTAACTAATGCATGATACGACTGCATGCTATTGCACTTACATATAGATATGCAAAATGTAAATATTCTTTAGCATTTTTTAAAATTTTGTATGCAAATGTAACATCATCATCAGGTACTGGATAGTAGAAAGTGATATATTTCAAAATGAAATGTAAAATATTGAATGGAAACAAATCTATAAGTTTAGGCACAATTGGTACAACATTACATATTTTTGTTCTTTTTGCTTTTGATCAGTCTCACTTATTACAAAAGAGAAATAATAATCATTGCTTCATGTGTATACATCTAGAATCTATTCACAAAATACAAAGAGAAAAGACATATTTCTTGTGTTGCACAACAGCATACTTTTTTAGGAGTTTACTTGTAGATTACCTGACAAAAGCTTATTTTGCCATAGAGTACCAAAGTGGTGTCGTCATGTGGATCGTTTTGCAGGTTTCTGGTTCTAAACAACATCTCTCAAGTGAGAGTTTCACTGGTACGACATCATCTATCAGGCTAGTGTTGGCTACTCTAATTGAGAGATTCTGTTATGATCACCTCTGTTTGCTAAAGTCACTTAGTTTAGAACCAGTTGCCTTGACAATATGTTCAAATGATGTCGCACTTCAGTACTTAAAGAAAGTTTGTTTGATATCATACTAATTCAAAGTGTAGTGCGTTGTGATTTGAAAGCATATTGATGAACAATTTACATTATTGTATCTTAATATCCTTTTGAAATTTATGCATCCATTAAAGTAGTACCCATACATTGCTACTAATTCTTACCTCACCATTGCACATCTAGCTGCGTTATAACTAACTAGAATCTCAACTTCATGCTTTTCGGCTGTATTGAGACTACATGCTGCATGCTTAGAGAGAGACGTGGGAAGACGCCAGTGGGTCTGTGAGTTATGTCCATGCCAGCCCCATTCATCGTAAGTGGGGCTTTAAATTGCAGGGGAACGACCCAGCGTCACCCATTCCATCCAGGCGAATCATCAGTGGTCGTAGTGATGAAGTGAATCAACTCTGAGAGGGGATGAGAGCTGACCATCCTAATACCATCACTGGTGAAAGTTACTTTCTGCGTAGAATCTCAAGAAGTGCCAGTTTGCACCGTGTGTCAACTTTAGAATGAAGCTGGATTTTCAGAATAGCAATGCAGCTGAAGAAGTACCGGTATCTTTCAATCAACCCCAAGCTTATATCGGACAGCATGTGAACCACTAATCTACATTGTAGTACAATCAGTCCTCTTTATTCAATCGCGACGTTACATGGGAGTTTATGTTCCATGAACGAACTCTTTGCCGTTGAAGAACACCAATAACAGCATGCATCCATGTCTGTTGATTTTGCAGTTGTTTGGCATAGTGAGCAGCAGTTTGATGTGTTTGTCTTGTAAGTATGTGTTAAATACTCTCCAAGGAAGATGGGAAGGGCCGTGCTGGAGAGACAAGCAATGAGTCACATACCACAAAGATTAAGTTTTGTTTATGTAACTGTACGCAACCAAGGTTAGACAACATTAACATATACCTACAGTTAAAAGTTAACAAAAACTATATGAATTCAATTTAATTAGATTCTGCTTTTAATTCTTTCTATTTGTTTAATTGATTATTCAATGATTCATTCCATATCATATTCTTGACATACAGTACACATTCATCTCTCTAAGATCTTTCTCCAAAGAAGCATGTTATAAATTGATATTTAACCCTAGTTTGTATTCATAGATTTTGAATGTGCTGCAGGCTACGTTATATTAGATTTAGATTTCTCTACCCCCTCACCCCCCTTGATTTTGTCCCCTCAAAACAGCTGCAGGGATGAAACACCTGCGTGACAATGGAATCATACACCGGGACATCAAGCCCGGGAATATCATGATGGTGCGCAGTGACAACGGTGTCTTCATCTACAAGCTTGCCGACTTTGGAGCAGCGCGGGAACTGGAAGAGGACGAGAATTTTGAGTCGCTCTATGGAACGGAAGAGTACCTGGTGGGTGACTCAACTCTTCTGACCTATGACTTCTCTTAGCCCTTTACTTGACGCCTGGGAATAATTTCACCAGAAATATACACAAATCCCGTAGAGCAGCAGTTTATCTGGTGCACAAAGGGTTAAGGCCGGTACATAATTTCCTAATCATTGTCCTTACTGCTTGAGATATTCCTCAGTTTTTGTGCTTTTATGGAGTATTATGTGGTGACATAGAATCACAAGATATAGAAGATATTTTTTTGCTCTCTCTTAGAAGGGTATATGTCTGAGTGTAAATAAAAAGCAGATGTGGAATATAAACCATTAGGATAATGTACATGTTGTTAAATAACTCTTAGTTATGATGTCAAAGTAAGAGAGAGGAACATTTGAAAACATGGGTGTTCAAATACAGCATTTGTTATTTTTTCCTCAAGATAATGAGCTGTGGGCTTGGCCTTCCAGTCACTTCATATGATTCTGAAAAGCATGATGTAATGTTATACCGGGGGGGGGGGGGGGGGGGGGGGGGGGGGGGGGGTGCAATAAATGTTCATTAGTTACTTGGCTGATGGTACTTGATGTACTTTGAGCACATGACTGTCACCTTTGTCAAGTGTGCTCTTTGTTCAACTAAAACTACCTCTTGACAAGCATTTTTTTTAAAGAATGGGTTTTATATAGTATGGATAATGCATTGAAACTGTTTAAGAGATTTTTTATCTGTCAACAGAGTAAAACCTCATTAACTTCCATTTTTCTTTTGTGATGCTCTCGATACTGAGACTGAGGATTTTGAGATTGCAACCATTTGTGGTCACATCATTCACACCACAAATAGTCACTCTGTACAGAATGGGGTTTGACATACACTCTTTCTCCTGTCAATGTCTCAGTTCTACATTCCTGTCCAGGAAATATGATTTCCTGTAAAAAAAAAAGAAAAAAAAAAGATACCAACCACTCACAAATTTGCACAAATAGTGGAATGGAAAGATATGACGGATCTATCCAGCCAGGATAGGATACAGACTTTGGCCAGAAAGGGGAATAACGCCACCGTCAGAAATATAAATATTTGTGAAACTTTACATCAACTTCCCAACTAAAATGTAATATTGAGGTCACATGCTGTGTACAGCTGGTTCATTGTTGCTCAGTAGAGCACAAGATGCAAGGCTCGTTTGCTTTATATCATTTTAGGATAAACGCTCTATGTTTGAAATTGTTTATATTTCTTTGCAGTGCTCTGAATTAGAGAATGCTCTCGTTGCATGAATTATCATTTGATAAATGAAGAAATCATTGTCATACATGTCCATCTTTTTTTTTATGTATGATATACCCCAGTGGGAAGTGCTGTATAAACAAGGAAAAGACATCTTTTGGCTCACATTATGGTACTCATGAATTTTGTTGGGTTTCAGCCAGAACATGATAAGTGCAAGACCACAAGGTAATTCCCAAAGCATGAGAACATGAATTTCATCACTAAAGCACTTGTGAATGGGAAATGGCTGTGCATTTCATTTCTTGATTTTGACCTTTAAAGGTCACTACAATAAGACTACACTTTATTTTGAAAAAGTTAATCATCTATGGTTGAGTGATAGTTTTCACATTGGTAAAGATTAAATATATACATTATAAAATGCTCGTATTGCAAAACCTCTGAATGTGATGTTATTTATGAAGAAAGATTGTGCATGAAATAAACACAGCCAAACACCTGCTCCACAAACTAGTGAAGAAAGCAGTTCAAGAAATGAAATGAAAGAAACCATCTTTGTACAGATTATTCTCAAGACCACCTTCCTCCCTTCTCCTCCACCCCCTTTCCTCTCCAAGTCAAAGAGGATATCCCAACTCATAATGAATCATGTCCATTTTTTGTCAAATCCTGGTTGTATGGAAACAGGAAATCCATTCCGGTTTCATGTCCAGGATTGCAAATATAACTTGAAGCAAGTTGGGGGAATGAATTTTTGAGCGGTTGATGTCACAAGCGTGTAGCTCTTACATAAGAAATCAGCACAATCAGATGGGGATTCCCCATCTCTGAGTGATGATGCCAGATAATTTTAAACTACCTTTCTCCACGTTAAATCATTGTAGAGGGAACTGAGATGATGGAGGGTAGGGCACATTAGTGTATTGGAAATAAATATGTATCATGTAGCATTTGGGCTTGTATGTAGGTATAGTGTACATTTTTTTGATATTTATCATACTAGTAACACTGCTTTATTTAGATGCTTAACTGTTTTCTCTCTTTTGTTTACCCCCGCCCACTGTCCCCCTTTCTTTCTCTTTTTCATATATCCCCTCTCCCTCTCTCTTCCCCTCTCCTCCCTCTCTCTCTCCCTCCCTCTCTCTCTCTCTCTCTCTCTCTTTCCCTCTCATCTCTAACCCTCTCTCTTTCTCTCTCATCTGTACCACTCTCCCCCTCTCTCTCTCTCTCTCTCTCTCTCTCTCTCTTCCCCACCCCCCTTCTCCTCTCCCTTGTCTCCAATTTCTCCTTTTCTCTCTTGTCCTCTCTCCAAAATTTGCTCCATATTTCTCTATCCCCTCTCTCCTTGTCTCACCCCACCACCACCACCACCACCACCACCACACCCACCTGTTTACTGCTACCCCAACACCCATCCCTCCAGCACCCTGACCTGTACGAGCGTGCCGTTCTGGGGAAGCGGAACCGCACCAAATTCACTGCCCAGACGGACCTGTGGTCCCTTGGGGTGACCATCTACCAAACGGCGACTGGCGCCCTCCCCTTCCGTGCTCATGGGGGCAGGAGCAATCGTGAGATCATGTACGTAATGTTGCCATTTGAAATTACTAGCACTGACACACGAGATCACCTAATTTATTTTAAAGACAGAGTATTAGACACCTGTCATGTCTTGCCACATTCATGTGCTGAGGTATACCATGTGTAATAACCATACAAGTCATGAGGTCATTCCTTTGATTAGAAGGCCTATCTATTTAAGAAATAATTTGAAATGTGACTCTAATTACATGTAGGGGAATGCAGGATATAACCTTTTTAAAGGCCAGATGGACATCAAGTAGACTAGCTTGCCATGCTTAGCGTGTATGACAATTAAGTGCAAAACTTCTTCCATATTATGAAATTGATTCACTGACTCATTTTGTTTGCCATCCAGGCATCACAACCACCAAGAAGTCAGGGTTCACATCAGGGGTGCAGGAGGTGCTGAACTGCCCCATGATTGATTGATTGATTGATTGATTATATTCACCGTTCTCTTTTTCTGGTTGCTTCCTCCCCCACCTCTACCCCAGGCATAAGATCACAACCACCAAGAAGTCTGGGATTATTTCTGGGGTGCAGGAGGTATTGAACGGCCCCATCGTATGGAGCGAGGACCTGCCCAAGACCTGCCACCTCTCCCCCTCCATGAGGCAGCTGGTTCGCAACCTGCTGGTCAACACCATGGACTGCGACATGTCTAAGATGTGGACCTTTGACCGCTTCTTCTCCTACGTCCAGTACCTGGTGGCCCTACGGCCGCTGGACGTGTTTGTGGCGCCGACCTGCGAGTCCCACCGGGTCCACCTGGAGCCGTCGGCGGGCGTGGCCGACTTCCAGGCCAGCCTGGCCCACCTGACGGGCATCCAGCCCGACACCCAGTGCCTCATGTGGGAGCGGGAGGTCGTTGACCTGAGGGAGGGGCTGAAGTGCGACGACCTTCCCCCCACCGCCACAGAGAAGCCCATGATCCTGCTGCGCATGGGGGCGGAGGCCTTCCCCATCATGAGGGCACCAGCACTGCGTGAGTTGTTGAACTCCTTTTGTGCCAGACAAAATACAAAATGTAGCTCTGTGCACTGTGTGCCTATTATGGGTGCAAAAATGTGACCCTGGGGTGGTATTCCAAAAGTCAAGAACTGTCTTAGCTATTAAGTCAGCTGATATTCTGAAAACTAACTTCAGTCCAAAAAAAGTGTGCCAATAGGCCAATCACATATGCATGTTTGGGGACTTGTCATAACTATTGTGTTGTCATTTCTGATGAGTTGTATTTTATTGATAATGTAACTCCAAAGGTGATAAATGGGGCTTTGTTGTAGAGCACACCTGTAGGTCAATCTGGACAGTTTGCATATTTTCTTGATAGGTTTTGTGACATAAAAAAGTTGATTAGCAAAAACTCCTCAGCACACCATGAGTTACAAAAAGAGATGGGTTAACTTCAAATATTTGTGTATAGAAATGCAGCAATTATAGTTTAAGAATTGAAAAAGTATGCTGTATATATAACAGGCAGTTATAAAGTTCCCAGTAATTCATGTAGACCTGATCAGCCACTCGGAAATCATATATCCTGCAACATGTTCAGTGGAGCTTAGGATTGACTTTACAGTGCTTGCATTCACTATAAATCCTTTGTATCACAGATAAATTGCTTCTCCATGCAAATTGTGTGTATCAATGAGGAAAATAATTTGTAAGTAGCATGCTACGGGTTTAACTGCAATCGATTGCAGTTATCTGTTAAGTTCATCTCGGGCTCACTGTATGATGGTACCTCTTCCCTTTATGTTATTGTGTGGTGTGTTGCTTAACAGTTCTGCATTTGTTTATGAACAGCTCACATGTAATCCTTGTATTCTTACAGCAATTCCACCTAAAACAGCGACACATTACTCTGTGCAGCAGGACTGTAGTTTGGCTAAGGTAACTATTTGTCATCTGGATGTGTGGACATTTACATTATTGGGGACACCTTTCTTAGAATATTGGCACAAATGCATTGAGCAAACACAGACAGTTACGACAAGACAGATTGTTATCACTGTTGGTTATTATTTTTGAAGAAATGAGAGATGCATTTTTGTGTGACTTAAAGTCGAGCATCTTTGCTTGAAAATAGATCTAAGGTACTTTTATAGATTGTGAATCTACTTAAGTCAAAGGAAAATGTGGTTGTAAGGTATATTTGTTAATGTTCATGCCAAAAAGATCTTGATACATTTATATGTATTCAAAGGCAGAACTGCAAATGTATAATAGAAGTAAAGTCTTGTTTGCTTACCGGTATGTACATGTGTGTATGTATGTGAGTGGGGTTATATGATACCATAATAAAGCTTGACTTTGGTATGTACCTCCATGTAGATTTTACTCATGTTTAAAGTTGTACTTCAAGTTAGCCTTTGAAAGTACTTGTTGCTACTGTACTGCATTATTATGTTCTCATCAAGTTAAATACCATGCTTTCTTCCCAAAGACATGTGCAGCTGTGATGTGCTTCTACTTCGTCATGGTGACGCACTTCTGCCAGATTGAGAACTTGATAACGGAGACCGTGAAGTCTATCGTGTAAGTTACATAGAGAATTGGATTCCAACTAAAACTTGTCTGATCTAGGTCAAAGCAAGACCATATGCGTTCATACAATGCACAAGCTAGAAATTTTGACAGTTTTAGTTGACCTCCACTGTATATGATATTATACTATATTAAAACACATTAAATGAAATCATGTCATGTCTCAGCAGGGCTTGATACTGACAATCTCTCCATCTTTCCCTCTCCTCCCGCACCCCACTCATACTTTCTGTTTCTCACTCTTCCACTCCTATTCTACCACTATCTCTATCCCACTTTTCCTCTCTCCTTCTCCCTTCTCTCTTTCGCTCTGTCTCTCTGTTTCTCTATCTTCTCTCTTTCGCGCTGTCTCTCTGTTTCTCTCTCTCACCCTTCTCTATCTCTCTCTCTTCCCCCCCTCCTCATCTATCTCTCTCTCCCTCTCACTCTCTCTCTGTTTCTCTCTTCCACCCTTCCTATCTCCCTCCCCCCTTTTCTCTGAATCTGTCTCTCCCTCTCCCTCTTCCTCTCTCTCTCTCTCATTCTCTCTCCCTCACTTCCTCTCTCCCCTTTCTCACTCTTCTCACTCTTCTCACTCTCTCTCCCTCTCCCTCTCTCTTTCTCTCCCTCTACCCATCGATCTCTTTCTTTCTCTTTCAGAGTTACGCTCAAGACAGACTACCTGAAGCTGCAGAGTGAATACTTCCGTGTGACATCACACTTCACGCAGGCAGACTGCAAGATGAAAGCCCTCGACCGCACCTTGTCATTGCTGGAGTCCAGTGGTTGTGACCCGGCAGACCTAGACAGATGCAGGGGCCGACTCAACTTCTGCCACGAAAGAGGCGCAGATGTAATAATAAAGCTCATTTTCCTCCCATGTTAGCCCCTTTTTTTCCACCCTCATGCCTGCCCAAACTTGGTTTTATCAATACCAATCACAGATTAAGTGAGCTCTGTGTAACCATTAATTAGGCTTTAAGGTTTATGCTGTAATTTCAGTAAATAAAAACACATCATGGAACCTTTGTTTAATAATATAGCCATATTCATCCAATCCAGTGTGCTGCCTGCTCCACCAAGCAATAAAGAGCCATTGTTCTCTTTTTAAATAATTTATTTTGGTTTTCAACTCTTCCAGGCCTGCATTGAGGGTATTGGGTGTTGCTAATCATGTTTCAAGTCTCTTTCTGCTGAATACAATTCTTCTCTATACGATTTGTATATATACATATATATTTGTCTTTATTTGTCTTTGTGTTTAGCTTGTGCAAAAATGTGGCACTTATAATAGAATATGCAAAATCAAGGAATGCACACCCTAAACCAGTCATTGATGCCAGTCAGCTATAAGAGGCTGTTTTCTTATGCCAATTTATCATGATTATGTAATAATTGATTGTAACAATTATAACAGACCACTGTAGGTATCTATTGCAAGTGCTAGCTGATATCATCAATGTTAACCCTTCACGTGTCAGACAAACTTATTCTCTATAGTGTCTGTGTGCATTAGCCCTATTCTGATGGGGGGGGGGGGGGGGGGGGATAAAATGACCCTCCCCCCTCCTTTGTACGAAATCCACAACTGATATATAATGGCTGCACCTTGTGACACGCTTTTTCATTACTTTTTGTCTCGCCCACCGGAGGTGAAGGCGAGACTAAGGGATCCAAATGGCGTCCGTCCGTCGTCCGTCCGTCGTCCGTCGTCCATCGTCCGTCACAAATGTTAAAGTTTACCTGCAAGACTCTCTTTTGACAAATAACTTCACATAGGTTGCTTGGATTACAACCTAACGTGGGTCATAGATGCACTAGGGGTACCTTCATGTTATGGTACCGTTGGAGGTCACAGGATAAGGTCAAAGGTCATTTGAGGTCATACGTTAAAGTTTACCTGCAAGACTCTCTTTTGACAAATAACTTCACATGGGTTGCTTGGATTACAACCTAACTTGGGTCATAGATGCACTGGGGGTACCTTCATGTTATGGTGCAGTTGGAGGTCACAGGATAAGGTCAAAGGTCATTTGAGGTCATACGTTAAAGTTAACCTGCAAGACTCTCTTTTGACAAATAACTTCACATGGGTTGCTTGGATTACAACCTAACTTGGGTCATAGATGCACTGGGGGTACCTTCATGTTATGGTGCCGTTGGAGGTCACAGGATAAGGTCAAAGGTCATTTGAGGTCATACGTTAAAGTTTACCTGCAAGACTCTCTTTGGACAAATAACTTCACCTAGGTTACTTGGATTACAACCTAACTTGGGTCATAGATGCACTGGGGGTACCTTCATGTTATGGTGCTGTTGGAGGTCACAGGATAAGGTCAAAGGTCATTTGAGGTCATACATTAAAGTTTACCTGCAAGACTCTCTTTTGACAAATAACTTCACATAGGTTGCTTGGATTACAACCTAACTTGGGTCATAGATGCACTGGGGGTACCTTCATGTTATGGTGCCGTTAGAGGTCACAGGATAAGGTCAAAGGTCATTTGAGGTCATACGTTAAAGTTTACCTGCAAGACTCTCTTTTGACAAATAACTTCACATAGGTTGCTTGGATTGCAACCTAACTTGGGTCATAGATGCACTGGGGGTACCTTCATGTTATGGTGCCGTTGGAGGTCACAGGATAAGGTCAAAGGTCATTTGAGGTCATACGTTAAAGTTTACCTGCAAGACTCTCTTTGGACAAATAACTTCACCTAGGTTACTTGGATTACAACCTAACTTGGGTCATAGATGCACTGGGGGTACCTTCATGTTATGGTGCTGTTGGAGGTCACAGGATAAGGTCAAAGGTCATACATTAAAGTTTACCTGCAAGACTCTCTTTTGACAAATAACTTCACATAGGTTGCTTGGATTACAACCTAACTTGGGTCATAGATGCACTGGGGGTACCTTCATGTTATGGTGCCGTTGGAGGTCACAGGATAAGGTCAAAGGTCATTTGAGGTCATACGTTAAAGTTTACCTGCAAGACTCTCTTTTGACAAATAACTTCACATAGGTTGCTTGGATTACAACCTAACTTGGGTCATAGATGCACTGGGGGTACCTTCATGTTATGGTGCTGTTGGAGGTCACAGGATAAGGTCAAAGGTCATTTGAGGTCATACGTTAAAGTTTACCTGCAAGACTCTCTTTTGACAAATAACTTCACATAGGTTGCTTTGATTACAACCTAACTTGGGTCATAGATGCACTGGGGGTACCTCCTCTATTGTGCAACTGATTATCATCCTGTTTTGTCTTTGTCTATTCTAATAGAACTTGGTGGAGGCTTTTTATTCCATCTCAAAGAAGGGGGAAGGTGGGGGAGGGGGAGTAGATAGAGGAAGTAGCATTGCGTGAAATAGCCCTTCTCATTTATGGAATGTTACATTCTATGGCAGATATTTCACAATCAGCCAGGGATACAATTCTTTTGCGTAGCAACGGAGATCGCGATATTTCTGGTTATTTTCGCAAGTGGGCGAGACACAATATTGCTAATGCCTTGTTCTTTTCAAGTGACAATTGTATCTTCAAGACCTTCTGCTTGATCACATTGTTCTTGAAACTTGAAACTCAAAATACATATCTGAAGCCAAAAATCCCCATGAAAGTGGAGCAAAAAAATTGGATAAAAAAAAAGAATAGATACACAAGAATTGATTTAAAATTTAATTTGTTCTTAACATTATCCTGTTCTTTATACTGCTCACCATATTACAAAAAAAGTTTGATCTCCATGCCATTTTTGTTTAATGAAGTATTAATTCATTTGTAAAATATGCATCTAATTTGCATTAATCATTTTTTTCCTTAAAAAAATATGCAGCCGCACTCTAAACATGCTCCTCTATATGAAGCTCTTCAGAAAATAATGGCCAAGATATTAGGGTGGGGTCAAAATTAATCCCCTCCCCCTGTCAGAACTCGCTCTTGAAAAGCCCAGTCATGATAGGATTAATGCTGAAAAAAATCCAGACATGGCTCGTAAAGAGTTAATTGGAATGAGTATTGAGTGATTTTCTAAAAAATCAAATTGTGCTGTGACTTTGTTTGATTGTGTTGGCAGCTGAACCGAGTGTACGAGCAGGTTGCCAACTCCCTGGAGGCACTTGAGCGGACGGCCATCAAGGATGACTACCCGTCCTCACAGTGGGAAGGCATCAGGCAGCAGCACCTATTGCCAAAGGACAGGTAGCATGACACACCCTCCTGACATAGCGCTCACACCTTTTGTCTGCAGAATTCTGCTCTATGGGATTTCGTGTGTATTACTCAATGAAAAGTATTATACAAGGGTGGGGGAATGAAAAAATGCAGGAGCTACCCTTTTTACCCTTATGCAATGAAACGGAACACCCTGAAGTTTTTGGGCTTCTTTTTATCATTGGGGGCTACTTTTCAAGCCTAATGTCATGAAATAAACACTCAGAAATATGTTGTGCATTATTCCTTTTGATGAAAAACAATTAGGGGGTTAGCCTTGCAGAAGCTAACTTACTGAAATACATGTACTTAATTATTGGAATATGTTCTCCATTATCCCTTTTGATGAAAAATAATTTTTGATGGGGTTCTCTTTTTTACCTTGCACAAGCTAAATTACTCAAATATTAAATTATTGAAATATGCTCTCAATTTTCCCTTTAAATGAAAAATAATTTTTGATGGGGTTCTTTTTTGCCTTGTGAAAGCTAAATTACTCAAATATTAAATTGTTGGAGTATGTTCTCTGGCCATTATCCAGTGTGATGAAAAATATATTTTGGGGGCTATTTGTTTACTTTGTGGAGGAAAAATTACTGAAACACAAAAACTCATTTTGTATGGGGGCTCTTTGCAGGGGGCGCTTTGCGGGGGCTAAATCTCCCCCCCCCCCCCCCCCCAGGTATGACTTTCACTGGCTCCTCCTTGTTTCCCGTCTGCTTGTAGGATCGGGCAGCTGAAGGTGCTGAGTGAGGACGGTCAGGAGACGTTCCGTCGCTTCAAGAAGGACAAGCAGAATAAGCAGCTGTCTTACAACGAGGAGCAGATCCACCGCATGGACAAGTGAGACCAAGCTTTCTTCCTCATCATGATGATATTCAGTATTTACAGAGCATCTAGTATGAAGTAGTATCATCTCTTAGCGCTTGACAGTATTATTACCCCCTTCATCGGATGCTTGTTGGTCTTTGTGACATCTGCCCAATCCCAAGGGAGCATTTACCCTCATGGCAGCCAGAAAGCTAGCTCACTCATTCCATTTCTACCAGGTACCCAGTTATGTACATGGGTAATGTGGATGATTAAAAGTAAATGAGCGTCAGTATGGATGGGGAGTAGAGGTCCACATGGACTTCGTGAAAGGCCTGTTGACCTGTACACTTCACTTGCGTGCATTACGTGCTCATCAGACTGGTAACATAAAAATCGGACTCCACGAAATTGACCAAAACGACGCAAAGGTTTGGTCGGATGGCTATGCCACCCTGCTCACACACATGTGCAACAGTAAGGACTGTATCATCATCAATGTGTGTCTCAAAAGTACAAATACAGCATTGATTCTTTATGTGCACACAATCAAGGTACAGGATAATGGTGATGATGATGATTGTCTACTTAGTGGTGGAGGCGGAATAGGGCAAGAAGAAATATCAGCTAATGTGCGACATTATGAAATTCTAATAAGCAATCTAATATTTGTAACATGATGATTTTTCTCTTGCCTTTTGTTCTTGCAGGGATAAATTGGGCAAGAAAATGCTGCAGGCAGGAAAAATCTATGAGGAGCTCCTTGAAATCATCAAGAAGCTTCATAGTAATTTCGGTACATGGCATGGGTAAGAATGAATAGTGTCTTGAATGTTGATACACACTTTGCAGAAGGTGAACTCTTTGGGGCGTATTCTACCCACCAAGTTAAGCTAGCGTCGGGTTGACTTCTTATTTAAGGTTGGTTTAAACCAAAATCTAACCATACTTTTGTACTAGTAACACAAAGAAGCCTTGAGCCGCTGGTCATGTAGAGTTAAGACTGTTAATAGTGTTGGATTTTAAGTTCTGTCAAAGGCTTGTGTCATTTGTAGAATACAGGCGTATGTGATTATTGATTTCATTATTTTGTGGACATGAACAGTCTGTTTTTTTTTTTGTTTTTTTTTGTGGGGGGGGACTCTTTGCTCCTTTATTTTCTCTTATTCACTTCAAAGATTCAGTTTGTTTTGTGCAAAGATAATCATGGATAAGGGCAAAAATATCAAAGTTGTTTTAGTCTCTGTACTCGTCTTACTCTAATAGTAACAAGTAGAAAGTTTTATTCTCTGTTTGTGCACAGTTCTCATATTCTGAAGCCCTGTTTATGAGGGTCCTTCCATGCGGTTGGGTGGACCAACATTGTAATGTCTATGTGTGGATTGTCTCCACCATGCTGAACCTCTTTACCTTTCTTTCTTTACCTTGATACATCTTGGACATTGATAAAGTTTATGCATATCTTGCAAACAGTAACTCCTCATGTTAACCCTCAAGCTTGTTGGAGGTTTGCCAAACTAGCAACTTCTAGGTATAGAGTGCATTGCACCCATTGAAACTGAATAACCTTGGATTAAAGTGTGTGTGTGTGTGTGTGTGTGTGTGTGTGTGTGAATATCAGCTTTTACAGGCATGTATTTGCAGATGTGAATACTTCAAGTGGAGGCTATGATTTATGTTAAAATTATGTTTGAATGAAATCAATATAAAGATTACTGAAGAACAAAAAAAATATAAATCAGATATGATTATTTACGTATGGGGCGGACCTTTTGTGTCACCATCTGATAGACACAGCCTGGGCTTGAACCTCGAACCCTCACCCATTTCTAACTTGTCGCTTGGATTTCAGGCGCATGCCACAACACCTAGTTACTGAATCACTATGGATACGTATATGATTGTTATAGTCTGTTAATCCTTCTTGTGCCAGATAAAATGCTCCTCTATGTATGATGCGGGTGCCTCAAACCGGCCCCCTTGTATTCTTTTGAATATTTTCATTCCAAGATATTCAAATAAAATTCTAAAATTTCACACACAAATCAGCAAAATAATGCTCTTAAAAAGACTATTTTTGGATAGAAGATTAACAATAAAATTTCGGAGAAATTGCGCTTCGAATATCGCTCGATACATCGTCGCACATTCACATTACTGAACATTGAAACCGGCCACTACCGATAATGTGCGATATCTCCGTCAATCCGACGAGTACAGTGCCGACATTTCACCAGTATTGTGTCTTGATCATGCCCGTTCCAGTGCAGTGAAAATTTGACGGGAAAGTTTCGGCGATTGCAATTGCCAAATAAGTGCACATTTTGTCTAATTTTGCTTCTGAAAATCTTTTTGTTTACTAATTTTGTTTACTAATGCTTAAATACATAATAAATTGCGCATCCAACCTTTGATAACGCGCACTGAGCAGAAATACGCTGGGGCCGGTTTCAAGGGTAGGGGCCGGTTTGTGGACCACTCACTACTGGTGAATATATACACAGGTGGCACACAAAGGTAACATTATACCCTTAAATGTATTATATGTACGTAATGTTGGTTAAGGGTACCTCTACAGCTGCCAAGTCTCCCTGATTTTGCAGGAGACTCCCTGGTAGAACGAATTAATACTGCATTGGTTTTCATCACATCACCCAATCTCCCTGATTATTGATAGATTATTGTCAAATATATGTTGTCATATATAGGTAGCATGTATTTGATAGACATCTCCCTGATTTCTGATGAAATTCCCCAAATCTTCCTGATTGTTGAATTTCAATGTTGGTAGCTCTGTACCTCCTGCTTACTCAAGGCTTGCGCTTTATTTTTGGAGGTCTTCGTTATCTATTTAATATAATATAATAAAAAGAAGGGTTAAGCTACTTTTACTGAATGGATTGTGAGAAGGGCTTGATATTGTCCCGCTTTTCTTGTCTCTCAGCTCTAACAGTGAGATGCGCTGCTTCCAGGACCAGGTAATCAGTGCCCAGCTGCGGTTGAAAGACCTGCCCCAGGAGTACAGCAAGGTCATCGGAGCACTCAACAAGGCAAGGCAGAAAGCACAGGGCCTCCACTGTACTGCATGTAACATGGGGGGGGGGGTCATTAGATAGATAGATAGATAGATAGATAGATGAATGGATGGATGGATGGATAGATGGATAGATAGATAGAAAGATAGATAGATTCATTATAAAAAATACCGAAAATTGGCCTCCATTGGCAAGAAGATACAAAAGAATGACATAAATTGACACAAAATAACACAAAATATACAACAGTGCATTGAACAACAAAAATGTACATAATTACAGTAAATACAAAAGGAGGAGAACCTCCCAAGGTCCCTATGGAACACTTTGAATATGTTAGTCGTTGCTACTTGGACAAACCTCGGACGGGCCTTGGGGTTACTGTTGGTGACATATTGTTCAGGAATTTGAATACAACTTGCATACAGGTACATTAATAATTGATAAGCAACCTAAAGCTGTTAAGCTGTTCCTAAGCTAAGAATGACTTTATGCATGACTGGTGACCCTTTCTTGAGCTAAATGAGATTCTCAGTTATTTTGATTCCCATCAGCTAAAGTTCAAATCTGATGTTTATAAATCAAAATTCTTGTTGATATTCGAGTGTCTGAATACAAAGTGTATGATTTGTCAAATTTGAATAGGATTGTTGGAAATTAACTCCCACTATGTTAAAACTTAAACAAAGTACATTTAAGTACAAGAAAGGGTCACCAGTCGTGCGTAAATTTGTTCTTAGCTTAAGAAGAGCTTGGTGAAACACCCCCCTGGCATTCATATCAATATTTTAAAGGGAGAATCAACATTCATGGGGAGTGTGATCCGAGGCCAGCTTGGCTAAGACTGGTACAAGACCGCGACCAGACTGGTCAAGACTGATACTAAGGGCAAGACCGAGACCGAAACTACATGCACTTACAAAAAGACATTTGATAACTTCATAGTGTTTCTTTTTTTTGTGCATTCAAATGCTGAGACATTGAGACGCTATCGTCTGAAACTAGGTCGAGGTTGTGGAAGTCATTTTTTCAGGCTCAAGGCATTCAGTAGTTGTTTGAACTGTGCGCTAGTTTGAGCATTAATTGACAAAGTGGATGAGCAAAGTTGTTGCAAGGGTTTACACTGTAGATACATTGCGCTCAAGCACTTCATGTATCCAACATTCTGAACCCCCATGAATGTTGATTGTATTCTTACATCAATGGAAAGTGGCAACTTTATAATGCAGTAGGTTATCTACATGTATGGTAACAGGATGACAAAATAATATTTGAAGGTTATTTCTCTTGTGCTTATCTGTGTACATGTGTGGTGTTTTGTAAAGGGCCCCACTCATAAGCAGATTAGATTCCCAGGGGCCCAGATCAAAATTATGCATGTACACATGTTGCTTTTTGTTGTTTTGTTTTAATAATGCTTGAATAAAGGGAAAGTTTCACATGAAAGTGCTGTGTATATAAAAAAAAATCACAGACACTATTTTGTACACAATTAAGCTCATAATGATAATGATATGAAAATGCGACACAGAAATAAGTAAGGTTGTTCCATTTGTCTGAAGGGATATGTTTTTAATAATGTATGTTCCCTCTGCTTTTCATAGATTGAAGAAGACATGAGTGACATCCTGAAGCGGAGGAGTGGGCCGGGATCCACTTCAGCTAAACAGCGGCTGCAGCAGGAGGATTTGAGAGAGAAGGTGGATGTGATGACTAGCATGTCACCCAGCATGGCTCCGGTAGGTCAGGGCAGAACATGGAATGTGAAGGTGGGAGGAAGTAGGGGAGGGGGAGAATGATGGGGGGTGAGGGGAGGAGGAGGAGGAGGAGGAGGGGGAGGGGGAGGAGGAGGAGGAGGGGGAGGAGGAGGAGGTCCACACTCTATTATGATTGTGATAGACAATAACAAAGCATTGCCTCAAAGAATCATCCCACGTCTGTGACACCTCACACAGTATAACACTGTGTCATGTTGTTTCATGTGATGCAGACTTCCGGACTATTATGACTGTGATAGACAATAACAAAGCATTACATTAAGGAATCATCTCCTGTGTGTGAAACCTCACACAGTAAACACTGTGTCATGTTGTTCCATGTTGTACAGATGTCCAGACTCTCTCAGCGGAGGGTAGGGGGTGCGTCAAGCGCTGAATCTTTGATGATGTCAGTCCAGCAGCTGATCAACGATCTTCCCCTGGACAGTCTAGGAATGGTGCCCATCCCCAGATCAGTCAAGCAGACGTAAGTTCCTTCCGCCTGACAGGTTTTAGTAAACTTTTCTACTCTAACAAGGACTTCAGAAAGAAACCATGTGTCAGGTGTAATATATAGGATATAAAAACAAGATGAAAAGACAACAGATGGACTCATAGTATAAGTAACTACATGCTGAGAACACATAAATGCAGACAGAATGGCATTGGATGGATGACATCAAAGTATTTGTGGGTGTCACATGGATGAGACAAGCGCAAGAAAGAAGAAAACAGAATAGTGAAGAAGTGGCCTTTCTTCTGCAGTGGAGAGACATAGGCTAGGTAGATGGATGGATGGATAGATAGATTGATAGATTCTTCTTTATCCTGGTGTCTTTGTACCATTCTGAATAACAAGAACCCTGATAAGTGATCCAACTTATTATTATTCTTGACGACGACGACGGGGTAATTTGCCCCGAGCCCCTGTGTAATATTTTTTCACTCGATTGAATAGATAATCTGTTTTTCCCTACAACCTTAGCCTGAACCAGTACGAGCACAGCTTGACCAACTTGCAGAAGCAGCTGGACACTGATGGGTCCCCGTCCAGGTGAGCAGGCTGAGCGGGCCCCTAAACCCACCGTCAGCCAACACCCGGATAGCACCGTCCGTAACAAAGCAACAGCGAGAAAAGGATAGCGGGAGGTGTGGAATAAATTGGTGACGGTGCTGTGCCAGGGAATGATGCAACTCAAGGTGGAGGGTGCTTCAACAGCGAGGAATCTTGAACGCTAGCTCACAGCACGATGTAGCTCACGCATAGTCACAGTGGACTCATCAGTAGAATGATGCTGATTTTGAACTCCTTAGCAGTGCAGGAGGTGAACCCTATAGTGAGGAGCACGCAGCAGTTTACAGTATGCCAGAGATGACATGTGCAATGACTAAGAATGGATTTATCTCTCGCGGAGCCTTTCCTCCAAGTGGAAGGAGGAATGTGGACTCATAGCTGGATGGCAAGAGAGAGAGAGAACGAGAGGGCAGGAGTCTGTTCTGTATTGGTTGCATGTACGGTGAAGGTTTGCTGCCTGTCCAAGCTTGGCTGGCTCGATGGGCAATATAGATGTGCATCCTTATGATTATTATTCCATGTACCTGATTATGTCATCTCTTTGAAATGTTTAGCCCAAATCAGGCCAGGGGTCGGGGATCCATAGTTACCCTTTCAACACTTTTGCATGATCCTGCGGACATTTTTTTATTCAATAATCTAGTGAGGTAAGGTATCGGATTTTTATAAATCCACCATGAATTGGCCAGAGGCATTATGTCTTTTGGGTTGTCAGTTCGTCCGTAAGTCTGTCTGTCCATCCCGAATATCTTGAGAACCATTCACCAGATTTACTTCAAACTTAGTACATATATGCGTTGCATGAAACCAATAAACTGTGTAAAATAGGGGTCAATTCTGATGGAGGTCAAAGTTCAAAAGTCAATGAACTTTGTAAAAACTTGCCAAAATTTGATGTTTTGCACAATAAATCTAAATCCAATAATGCAATTCCAACTAAAGGTGTACAAAGATGGATCACTACTTGGAGGTAGACTGTTGACATTTTTGGTAAAGTCCCTGAAAGTTCTGATGTCAAAGATCAATGAACTTTGAGAAAATAAACTAAAAATTGCCCCCAAATTCATATTTTTCACAAAAATCCAAATCCAATTATGCAATTACAACCAAACAAGGTAATACGATTAATCACTTAATAGAAATAGACTGATGACATATTTGGTGAAATCCCTGGTAGGTCAGAGGTCAAAGATTAATGAACTTTGCCAAAATTGGCTAATAATTGCCAAAAATTGATATTTTTCACAATCAATCCAAATGCAATTATGGAATTCCAACCAAACATGGTACAGAGATGAACCACTTCATGGAGATAGACTGATGGCATATTTGGCAATATTTCTTAAAAGTCAGAGGTCAAATTAAGGTCAATAAACTTTGCCAAAAAGTGACTCCAAAAAATCCAAATCCAATTCCAACCAAACATATTATGATGGATCATTGCATAGAGGTAGATTAATTTTGGTGAAATTTCTGAAAGGTCAAAGGTCAGTGAACTTCACTAGAAATAAGTTTGAAAATTGCAAGTTTTTTTTCCAAATAACTAAATTAAATAATCCAATTTGAAACAAACTTGGTGCAAGGATGGATGACTGCATTTAGATAGACTCATTAGATTAGAGATCCAAGAAGAGGTCAAAAGTCAATGAACATTGCCAAACTTGGCTTAACATGGCCCAATTTTTTTTGACAAATACTAGAAATTGAATGGTAAGTTCACATACGAATTCAATGGTACATTGCCAAGCAAACTGAATGCCATAAGTCCCCGGACTTTCTATTTCAGTATGCTTTTATCAATAAACCAAAATTGAATTAGATTGAATTGAACATACAATTCTGAGAAGATTATCAATGTCAACCACATGAATTTAAACAAAGGAGTCGAGGCATATTTATCGACTGCGTGGCAGTCGAATTGCTCTAGTTCTTGTAATGTTCAGTTTTAGATTTCGGTTCTTTACAGATGCGTTGTTGCTGTGTTTCTAGAACAGTCGTTAAAAGTGAACCAATCACAGGGATGATCTTTGAAGGCTTGTCCGCAAATTGAAGGTATATTTCATGGTGTCGGGAGTCGATTTGGAGACTTGTGATTGTAAGTGCAAGGAGGTATGATATATAGTGTGATCCTTCAATTATTTGTATCGCTCTTTTTTGTACGTTTTCTATTGAGTTGAATTGTGAAATCGTGAGGGCACCATTCTAGGCGGGACATGCATACTCTAACGGCGGTCTGACAAAAGCTGTATAAACCATGGTGAGATCATTGATAGGGAGGGAGAACTTTTGAGTGATACTCTGTCATCCCAAATTTTGGCTCACATTTGTGATTTGTGCGCAAACTCCATAGAATTCACAAAAAATCAAATATTTCATTTTGATCACTGCAATTATTTGTTGTCTTTTTATGAATGAACAATGGTGTATTATTACATTTGGGCCATGATTTGGGTAAAATTATTAATTACATTGAAAAAATATCTGTAGTAGTATGAAGACATACAAGCACTTTTTATTTAGCAATGCATATATATATATATATATATATATATATATATATATTTGCATTGCTAAATAAAAAGTGCTTGTATGTCTTCATATATATTGTATATATATCCCTGCTCATTTGTGCATCTATATTGTGTAAATCTATATTTTTATACATGTGTACATTAGACAATCAGTTAAATCTTGAAATGTTTTCACTCGTCTTTAGTCCGCATTCTCAGCTCTCAACGTTCTTCCAATTTGTTATTATTTCATATTAAGGTAGTTATTGTAAATGTTGAAGGGTAAGAAGTGGATAGTCTTTTTGAGGTTGTTAACGAGCCAATGGGCTTTATTTCAAATTGTTGTAGTTGCTTTTGCTAGCAAAATTATAAGCTAGCTTTTCAAATTAAGCACATTTACTCCCATTCCAACTATGATAAAATGTATGTTTTATACCTAGCCCCCCCCCCCCCCCCCCACCTAAAAAAGGGGTGATTTAATCTGTGGGGGTAGGGGGGGGATTCAGAGCAAAAAAAAGAGAGTGTATATTATACAGATAAGCTTATAAAGAGCATAATGGTCTTATGTATGTACAAGAAGCATAGTACAAGAAGGTGTTGGAATGAGCCCATCTGTTTTATTTATACTGGTAATTGAAGGGAAAAGGAAAGTGTAGAATAGATGTGAAAGAACAATTTTCCATCATATTATTTTTTAGACTGATTATCAAAAGAAATTGATTATGAATGTAAACTTAATATTCATACTTGTATATTAGTGGAAGTGTACTGGACAAATTGACATGTATCACTAAAATATGTGAGGCAAATATCTATAGAAGTAGAAGCTCAAGTATCATATCATAATTTTCAAAAGCACCCCCTCACAAAAAAGGAAAAGCTAGAAAAGAAAAGAAAAAGAAAGATCATTACCAAAATGAAAATCCTGGAGATGTCATGCAAATTCATGGTTTACTTCACCACGTTTTACTTAAGAAGATGTACCCTGCAGTCCGCATTCAAAGCCAAACTGAAGAGATCACTGATATCTTCATATTCAAATAAACTCATATAAAGATAGCTTTGTGTTCGTACCCATGCAATGTGTGTTTGTGTATAGTACATGTAATGTATGCCGTAAACCATGTGCTAATTTGGATAAATCATATAATTTTGTAGATAGAAGGGGGTTACTGCTTACTAGTATTTTATTTTTTTGTAGCCTTCTATTCCAATATTTCAATATTTATATGACCAATTGATACATGACATGTATTTGATACTATTGTTTTTTATGATTTGGAATGAATAAAACAAACTTGAACTTTTTTTTCAAAATATAAAATACTTTACAATACATAAAAGTGAGACAATGCAATTCTTATATCCTGTAAATTGGGATTTCTTTATGTGAACAGTTTACTTCAAAATGGTGTTGCATCGATTTTCATAACTTCAGGGAAAACTTATTTTTTTCTTTGAAATGTATAGAGGCCACTAAGGACAACTTCAGATCAAGCTTGTTTTGGAAAGAAGCTTATGATCTTTCTTGCATGGTTCATGTGCAGTTGATATGCGATATTTATGCAGTATACCGAGTGATCTTCTAGAATGTATTGTAGAAAAGTGTATTTAATGTGGACAATACCTACATATATTGTAGTTGAAATGTTGTCACCGTCTTCATAGCTTCATGGATGGTACGCTATATTGGCAGTTTGTGGATGTGGTGACAATGTATACAAATAAGTATGTATAATAAGTATAATCTATAACAAATAAGTACTCAAGGATTTGGGGGGGGGGGTGAAAATAGCATAGGACGTCATCTTTCGTTCACTGGTGATTTATCACCTGAAAGTTCTATAAATATCGTCTTTCATTGATTGATTTTGCATTTAGTGTAACTTTATTCCACAGTTCTTGAATAAAATTTTCATTTAAACACAAACTCTGTAAATGTATCAAATATAATATTTCTTTCATGTAGTGTGAGTGGACTGATAAATTGAACCACTCTAAAGAAATATTTGATATTTTCTAAAAAGTGAGTGTACATAAAATAAAAACAAATGCAGCACATATCCAATTGCAAACTATTTGTTTATTACCAGCATCCACGAGGGTAGCTTGTATCAGCGAATCAAAGTTTCTGGAAAATGTCAGGGTACCGACATCCTCTATCTTGAATGAAGAAATTAAATAAACATCACATGTCTGCAAAAACGATTCGTCAAACGATCAAAAATCTATCCCTTCACCAAAATACATGAGTGCAGTAAGCACTTAAATGCTATTCATAGTTAAGATTTCTCGACTACTCCATATACATGTATAGATAACATTTTAATTTTCAGAAAAGCATGCACTCGTCTACGTTGACACACCCCAGACATCCATTTTATAACGCTCCACAGAGGTAGGTTCAATGCACTTACACATTAGCAAACAGGAACAATTCATAATGACTAATAATCTAAACCCGATTTTCTCTCCTTCAATTCTAATCAAACATCCAAATACCTCACACAGGTAAATCTGTGTGTAGAATTCTGCCAATTCCTTGCATGTAGAAGATTGATCCCCCAAAGTTGGGAAGATTCATTCACTGTTAAGTGAACCCATTGCACAAAGATGAACAATAATATGAAACACTCAAATCTTAATCTAAAACCAGAATTGCCTGGAGGTAACGGAAGATAAATGTTGCTGAATAAAGAAGAGTGATTTTCTTCTATTTGTAATTTTCCAGCTTTTCTGGTCAAATTCTTAAACAATTTGTTGCAGGCAATCAACAATTTAAAGGATATCACCGCTAAAGAACTTTGAATGTATTACAGCATGGCACATTTGATAATTATCTTGATTACAATAGAACTGCATAAATAGTGACATTTTATTACACGTCCCACATACATGTACTACAGATCGAAGGCTTCTAGGTGATTTTGTGAGCATTCTTTATGTTACCACACATCCTACCAAAACATTAGGACACTCATTCTTTGATGCAAAGGAATATATACCATTTACAAAATGTTCCACAAACTTCTTGATCAAAACATGGTACGCTTTGCCCCTAGAACTTCGGTAAATGTGCATACTAGTCACATTTGATTCATCTTGTACCATTGTGATGTTGACATGTGAATGACCAGGAGCTGCGAGACAGGCACATCCTTACATGTCATAACAGGTAGAAGGGCAGAAGGGACTTGCACAGAAAAACTGCCGGTATGCACAAAATGGAATCCCACTACATGTACCTGCATAATCTTATAAACGTTATAGTTCTATTAAAAACCCCACACTTTTCTTCATGGGAGAGGGTTTATATCATCAACAAGCATCATAAATGTTCTGGAAATCAACCTTCCAGATTATATCCTAATTAATCTACACCTTTTCCCCTCCATTTTAAGATAAAGTACATGCATTTAGCTCAAACTCTGCATGTTCTATCATTATCTAGATAGCTACAAGTATTGCTACAAAGAATAATTTTAACGTTCTTTCATATAATGCACTATTTTTTTCTGATCTGTATTAAAGCATGGACATAAATTTGTAAATACCAACATGACTAGTAGGCCTTTCACATTTTAGTACAACACATTGGACAGTTCTTCTGTCAGAAATATCATCTAGCATGCCTCTTGGACAATTATTAAAGCATTGCCATAATCCTTAATGATAAAATGCGCATGTCCAAAGCCTGGAAAAGAATGCTATTGACCATTGATTTTGGCATATCTTGCAAAAATACAATAAATGAACTGCCCTGCTACGTATTAGTTTGTGTTGTACTCTGTTGACTATTTTTCAAGTTTGGGCATACAGAGCCAACTCCCCATACTTCACCTATCTTTGACAGTGACTTTGTACCTATCTGACCTAGCATCAGATGACTTCAATTGCAAAAAGTTTAAATGAAATAGTCGTGTTTTATCACATAAACAGTGACATTTTTTTTATCGCATACACAAATTAATACGGGCTGGTGGAGGAACAATCAGATGGACAACCCAGGAACAGAATGATACTAGCCACCTTGTGGTGGAGGTTAACAATATTCAATTTGCTGTTTATCAGAAATAGAGTCAAATATTGATGATAAATGAAATACATGTGTACCTTATGATTACAGTATTATATTCCAACTTAATATCACACACTGCACAAAAATGAAATTGGTCTGAGTAACGGAAGATATTCAAACTGAGGTACAAGTCAGTGAAAACTAACTCAAGATCGTGATTTAAGAACGGTTTTGAGTCTGTAAAACTTGACAATTTACTGAACAAGGAAAAACGAGCTAGCAGCATTTAGCTCTTACCTAACTGAGTATGCATATCTATAGTTGATGTTGAATTTGCGGTCAGCAGAGGTTTCTTTAGAATAGGAAGTCCAGTGTAAACATGACAGAGCAAATTTGGCAATTGGCTTCATTACTTGTAAAAATCATTCATATTTATTCTATGAAATCATTCCCGTTATTTCCTGGACACCTTAAGCCAAACTTCAAAGTCCGCTGAAAAAAAAATGGTCCGGTCTTTTATCAATATAGATTTAAACATTTGCTTAAGTATTGATCTACTCGTGTCCTGAAAAGAATGCTAAAAAGTTCACTTCACACTGCAATTAATCATAGTACACTGCCAAGCTTTGCACACTTACTGCAAATTGATCCAGTACATTCATTTTCATCATTTAGATGGGAAATCACGAAAGTTATCAAAAGTACAAAATTTACTTTGACAAGAGCTGATGTAAACAGTACAAAACATGTTCTATAAATCTTACACAATAAATATATGTTTTGAAAAATTAACACACACACGGTTACGTAAATGAAGCAAGTGACGGGGTATTCAGACATGTACAAGGTCTACTGCATTCAGTCTTGTTCCTGGAATACCAAACAGAAAAAAAGGCAATATCTGGCTATGAGAGAAGTACACAATCAATTATAACACTTACAAATTAAAACTATCACAAAGATTAGTTTCTCACTGGTCGTAAATATTTACAACGTGTAGTCATTTGACATCATCCAAGTGAAATTTCATGTTTTTTTTTATACAACATATTACAGAGTAGTAGGAGACCAAGTTTGAAAGCTTTCAGGCAACTTCATCATATTTTCTAGTCTTCTTTCTAGTTTCTTACAATTACTCCCGGAGAGATACAAATGCAGCATTGAACGAGTCTTGAAAACTGAATACAAATGTGAGAACGGACTATAGAAATCAATCATGAAGACATGAATTAACATAATGAACAAGCAAAGAAATGAAGAAATAAAAAGGACAACATGGGTTCTTATTGTTTATATATGGTATCGGAGCAGGTAAAAGATGAACACTATCTGGCTGTACATAATACATGTATGTCATCTCTACAGGCACAATTATTGACTATCTCCTCCAATACTTCGCATAATCTGCTTATTTTAATAGCGGTCTGAGCAATATTGCTATATGGGAAGAGCAAGCCTTTTATCTTATACATGTATTATCCTTTGTCTCACATAGCAAAGTGAAAGAACTTATATTTGTGCTTCCTACGCAATCATTGTTGAGGAGGTAAGTGTTATGTCTACACAATGGATAAGCTTGCCTGGTTGTCCCGTGAACAGTCAAGTACAATCTCTGTCTGACAAGGCAGGGAAGACAAGGTCAAACATTACCTTAGCCATAACCATCTATCACATTCTTTGCAGATTGCGAGTATTTCTCACCTTGATATCAATAATAATGGGTAATATCATTGGCGTCGTCTTCCAGTCAGACACTATCTTTTGCATATTAAACAAAAAAAAAATAGCCATCATCTTTGACTCTTGCAATATGGCTTGTGAAATATACAATAAGCTCCTAGCTAATTCAATATATTTGTGGCAGCAATGAAATGCATATTGACATCCATTTAAACATTTATATGTAAACAGACCTCTGAAAAGTGACAAGAGCAGCCTTCCTGTTCTGAAAATGCTAAAATGTCTCAATGAAGATTAAGCCTTTTTACTTTTTATTCCTTGAAAGTGACTTGTTCATTTGAAATATGAATTTGATAGAAGGGGACATCCCATTTCTTTGATGCCATTTCAACCTAATCTATTTCTTTAAGACAAGTTGGACTTTCATTTGATGCATATCATTGTGTCATTATATCTCTTTACTGTAACTCTGATCCACAATACTAGCACATGTTTGGTGAGACATGAACCATGAAGTGGCATTCTGTTGAGTGTAGGATAAAGAAATGCTCAGACGAGGTAGTGGTGGGAATCATTGCTGTGGCACTTGACAGTAACTAAGAACACTGTTAAAGACACATCATGTGTCTCCAAGCTGGCAGTCATGTGCAACATACGCCATGATATGCAAGGCAATCCTCTGCATAGTTCCATACAAGAGACAGCTCGCTGCTACCTTCTTTACAGCTGATGTTTACCAGTAATCAAATACCATTAGTTACCACAAAACACAGCAGGTCATGAAATCAGATTCTGGCTGCAGATTGCATAACAAACGTTTGCATTTCAAAGTGGCATATCAAGTATGGGGCATAAAATAAACTGTGACACTTAAAAAACTGGGAACAAATTCTTTCTATGAATACAGAAAAAAACACACTCAAAGCACTTCAATTACTTGAATGGTACACGCTATTGGCAGTTCCAGGTGAGGTTGAGTGTGAAACTCTTCAATGAAAACAAAATAGAAGCGATATAACAAAAAAAAAAATGGAATGAATGGATCAGCAGTATTTGGTACAGCGGAACAATACAATGTCACAATTATCGCAAAATAGAAATCTGATTTCAATGTTACTCTTACTAAGGCTCACTTCTAATGTCAAAGTACAAGATTGCCTGGATCCAACTAGAAAATCAATGGCTAACACAAATTGATTTTGTGTGTGTGTACTGTCATCATAAACCATCAGAGAGATGCAACAAGACAAATAAATACTAGATGGTGCAGTCAACTGACACTCTCACAAAGTACACAAATTGATCATATTGAAGGGAGGACATAATCCTACATGACAAGTTGATTTGGTTGAATGAAGAACAATCAGATCAGCAGAAAAGGGAGGGGTTTGTTTCAAGAAATTCAGACATACGACATGACATGTGGTGAGGATTCTGGCGAGAAGTGCTCTTCTCACTTGTCTGCCGTTGTCAAGCTGGGCAATGTCTTGTTTCTGCGCAGTGCACAGGGACAATGACATGTCTGAACAATATTATCACATGAGAGATAAAATTACTTGGGAATGGGGGGGGGGGGGGGATCTCAGGGTTATTCAGCACCCGCAATACAAAAAATGGCCCTGAAAACTGCCCCTTTGAAGAAAAAAAAAGTCATAGGATATAAGGCAAACCATAGATCATGATGGTCATTTCATGAAGACTTCAATAATCCCCACATCTTGTTTTCAGCCCCCGTATAACACATGCAGGCAACTTAATGTGGCAAACTGGAGATGTGAATTCCTCAAACCTTCACAGATCTGCTGCTCTGAGTGTGTTGCTTTTAAAATCAATCAAATTGTCACACAGATTTTTGCACCCTTTTTAAACATTAAGGATTTATCAGGCTATTGATAAACATTCTATGATTTACTCTGTGTGCACGCATATAAAGAACATTCAGATTTCAAAGTTACTGAGCACATCAT